>JADLZN010001295.1:0-137500 GCA_018155175.1 Sinocyclocheilus anophthalmus
CTATCTATCTATCTGTGTATAAACTGACTTCAAACAATGTTTTGCAATACTGCTTTCATATTCTCATTGAATTTACAAGTTTGATGTAGGCCTACTATCCACTTAAACAATACGTGATCAAGTTTCAGGACATTTGATCTGACTTGTATGTACTATTTAAAATAGTTATATAAACGCTGGTAACTTTGACGTGTTTTAATGGGAGCGCGTGTTGAACATTCCAGTCGCGGAGCGGAGCGGAGGGAGTTACAATAGAAACGGGGCGTCAACTCAGCTGACAAGTAGCAAACTCCGTCTCTCACCCTGCGTTCCATTCGGAAGGGCTCATCCTTATGCCCTAATCCCTTCAAGGGTTTACCCTCCGGAGTGAGAGCAAGGGTTGAAGGGTGTAGGGGACCAAAAAACAGTTTCTTGAAGTGCCCTTCTGCATCATCAACATTTGCCACCACGAGGCTCCGTCATCATGCAAAGAATCTGCGCAAAGGATCATGGGAGCCCGAAGTGTCCATCAGTTGTACCATTCAAAATCCTTCATTCCGAAGGCTTCGGTTTGGAATGACCCTTCAATATGGCGGCAATGAATTGTACATTATTCCAACATTCCGCATGCCCTTCGGAGTGGGCGATATGTCCCATGTGGCATGCACCGAAAGTGGTTGTTTCCTGCTTTCAGTAGCTTAGTCACAAAATCACGAATACACATACAATCCTTCTTACACTTTCTACATGTAACTGACACGTCCTGTTCAATATTTACTTTATCGAAATGGTGTAGTGTCCTTCGAAAAGACCAGTTAGCATCACAACCGTTTACTCACTATACAGGCTAACAATAGGGGTAGGTCGTATGATTTGGATCATGGACGCTGATAGACCGTTTAGCATCTCGCTCAAAAATGACCAAAAGTTTCTATATTTTTCCTATTTAAAACGTGACCGACGGAAAATTAAAAGTTGTGATTTTCTAGGCCAATATGGCTAGGACATCGTAATAATGCAGGGAACTTAGCTGCCATATAACCATGGGTGTCCTGCATCGCATGATATTACGCAGCTCTCCTAAATATCCCCAGACGACGCTTCCCTGTGTCAAGCAGTGTTCAGTTGGTTATGTTTTGACGGAAGTTGCCTATTTTCAGGCGCTCTGCGTATATCATTGCGCCTGCTGCCCCATGGTACGGCAGCACAGTTCCTTGATTATTACGCCAGAATGAGAGTATAATTCCTAGCCATATCAGCCTAGAAAATAACAACTCTTCATTTTCCGTCGGTCTTAGTACACAAAGTAACTACAGAAGAGTCAAGTTTTAAATAGGAAAAATATAAAAACTCTGTGGTCATTTTTGAGCGGATGCTCACGGTCTAATCAGTCACTTATCTAAAAGTGCTATTGCCAGACCTGGAGATCGGCTGAATGGCTTCGAAAACGGTAAAACTGTTGTTCCTTTAAAAGTAACTACCGACTTATAATATTTTGTATTGTAAAGTTATTAAGTTCCCAATGTTTAATTTGATAATTTACTGTTAGTTAATTAGCACGTGAAGTGGTCTGGGTTACAGTCTGAGGTTATTAAAATATTATTTTCTCAACTTTAAACGCAGTGAAGTGTTTGTTCAAGTAGACTTTGTTGCTTGTGGAAACCTCACGCGAGGAACGAAAGGGACTTAAAACAAAATTTATTTTTACTTTGAAGTCTGTTCACCAGACTAAATTCAGTCTGGTAGAATTTCCTGCATACACTTAACAACAAAATGAGCATGTGAATTTTAAGAGACCTCACGTTACATTCTCACATCATTAGTTTAGATGTTTGTATTGTCTTCAGTCAGTTCGGGAGACATAAGATACTACGGATGTGACAAACTGTACAGAAGTCATTCCAGATCCACCCCTCCACACCAGACTCTCTCCTCATATGTGATTGCTGTCTACTACATATTATTGGTCTCTTACAGACTTAGTGCATGAGCGATATTACTCAGGACTGACCCTTGATATTTACTGTTTTTATTTGGTTGCCAAAGCACCTAAAGCCATCATACCGCCATACTCCACGGGTAAACCACTGTCCAACAACAAAATAAGCACTGTTTTTTAAAATATCTTTTTGTGGCAGTTTGACTGACCATAATGCTGTGTGTTATGTGTGAAATTCATTTAAACTTGGTTTTGCTATAATACATCTATCATAAGTGCACCAGTGTGAAGCAAGTTCCCTGCACATTTGGCTGTATATCACTAAAGTGATATATTTGTCATAGTAGTCTTTCAGTGTTAACTAACTATTAAGACAGTCTCTGGCTTCACCTACGGGCCTCAACACTGTAACCTGAATGAAAAGAAGCCAGGCATGATATTGCATTTTTTTTAATGTTGAATTGCCAATAACCCCAATCATTTTTGCATATGATTTTAATTATATTCTGAATGGTTGTTAAGGGCGTGATTAGCTTGCCTATGTCGTTATTTGGGGAGACGTGATAATTTATGCATTTTGTCATTTTAATGATGGCTCTTAAAAAATATTAAATTCAGTGTGTTGACTGCCTACTAATACTTGCACTTTAGCTTTCATATGTTTTGAACCCCTCGTACTGCTTTACACCAGAGTATAATCCTTTATATATGTTGCCAGATTTTTTGTGTGGTTGCACTGCTGTACTGTGTTGAAATCAAACTCTAGTCTATCTGTCTCTCTATCTGATTATCTATATGTATGTCTATCTATCTATCTCTCTCTCTCTATCATCTATCCATCCATCCATCATATCCGACTCTGTCTATCTATCTATCATCCCATCTATCCATCTTCTAATCCCACCCCCCACCAATCACCTTCTATCCCCCCCTCCACCCTCGCTCCCCCACCTTCCCCCCCCCATCCCCCCCCCCCCGCCTCCACCTCCCACCATCCTCCCTCATTCCCCCCTATCCCCCCGCCCCCTTGCATCAAGTTCCTTCCTCCATCCCCCCCTCCCCCCTACCCCCCGCATTCCCACCCTCCCCCTTCACCCATCCCCGTCTCCCCACCCCCCCCCTCCCCCCCCCCGTCTGGTGTGAGTTCTTCTGTCTGCTATTGTGTCCTGCTGGTTCCCCTGTCCTTCCAGTACGTCCGTCTGTCTATCCACCCTCCATCCATCCATCCATCCAACCATCCATCCTACATCTATCATCCATCCATCCATGCCATCTTCATTCCATCCATCCACCACCCGTTGCCGTCCGTTCCGATCTTCTGTCTATCGTTCTATCTACTATCCTCATCTATCTATCCATCTCATCCATCCATCCACCCCCTGTCCATCCGTCCCGTCCGTCCGTCCTGTCTGTCTATCTATCTAATCCCCCCGTCTATCCGTCTGTCCGTACTACCGTCGTGGGCCGTGTTATCTATCTATCTAATCTATCTATCTATCTATCTATCTACTATCTACCACATCCATCTATCTATCCTTCTATCTATCTATCTATCCATCCCCCATCATCCACCCATCCACCTGCCATCATCCGTCTATCTATCATCCCCATTCCATCCCCCGCCCCCACGCCGTCCGTCTATCCGTCCCGTCCGTCTTCCATCATCCATCCATCCATTTATTCTATCCACCACCCGTCACCCCCTCTATCGTTCGAGCCGTCCGTCCGTCCGTCTGTCTATCTATCTATCCACCTGTCCACCCGTCTATCCGTCCGTCCGTCCGTCTGTCTATCTATCTTTCTATCTTTCTATCCATCTATCCATCTATCCATCCCTCCATCCATCCATCATCCATCCATCATCTATCATCTATCTATCTATCCATCCATCCATCCATCCATCCACCCACCTGTCCATCCGTCCGTCCGTCCGTCTATCCATCCATCAATCTATCTATCTATCCATCTCTCTATCCATCCATCCATCCGCCCCCCATCCGTCTAGCTATCTATCCATCTATCTATCTATCCATTCCATCCATCCATCCATCCACCCACCTGTCCATCCGTCTATCCGTCCGTCCGTCCGTCTATCTATCTATCTATCTACTATCTTATCTATCTATCTATCTATCTATCTAGTCATCAATCCTCTATCTATCTATCTATCTATCTAATCTATCTAGCCATCCACCCATCCATCCCCCACCATCCATCCATCCATCCGTCTATCTATCATCCATCCATCCACCCGCCCACCCGTCCGTCTATCCGTCCGTCCGTCTATCCATCCACCTTCCATTCCATTTATCTATCCACCCAACCGTCCCCCCATCTAGCCGTTCGTCGTCCGTCCGGCCGTCCGTCTGCGATCTATCTACCACCTTTCCACCCTCTATCCGTCCCGTCTGGCCGTCCGTCTATCTATCTATCTATCTATATCCATTCTATCCATCTACCATCCATCCATCCATCCATCCATCGTTCTATCTATCTATCTATCCATCTATCTTCTATCCATCCATCCATCCATCCATCCATCTCTCTCTCTGTCTGTCTATCTATCCGTCCGTCCGTCCGTCTTCTATCTCGCTATCTATCTATCCTCAATCCATATCCATCTATCCTTCCATCCATCCACCCACCCTCCGTCTATCTATCTATTCCCTCTATCTATCTATCTATCTATCCATCAATTCCATCTATCCATCTATCCATCCATCCATCCACCCACCCATCCCGTTCATCTATCATCCCTCCTCCATCCGCCCACCCGTCCACCCACCCTCCACCCGTCCTTCTAGCCATATCCATCCCCCACACGTCCACCCGTCTATCATCCATCATCTATCTATCTATCCACCCACCGTCACTACTCCGATCGTCTATCTATCGTTTGTCTGTCTATCTATCTATCTATCTAGCCATCCATCCATCCATATCTATCTATCCATCCTCCCCCCCCCGCCCGTCCGTCGTCCGCACCATCTATCTATCTATCTATCTATCTATCTATAAGCTATTGTAATTGTAACTCTATATAATCTCGTAAATCTTAGCTAGATCTATCTAATATTCTATCTGTCCGTCCGTTCCGTGCCGTCCGTCCGTCCACCACGTCCCGTCCATCTATCCATCCATCCATCCTCTCCACCCACCCGTTCCGTCCGTGGTGTCCGTCAACCATCCATCATCATCCATTCCTCCACCCGATCCATCCTCCAGCCACCCCTTCCTTCTATCCTGTCTGTATTTCCTGTCAGTCCTCCATTCCATCCATCCATCCATCCATCCACCCGTCCTCTATCTATCTATCTATCTATCTAGCTAATCCATCCATCCATCCATCTATTCATCTATCATCCATCCATCCACCCGCCCGTCCGTCCGTCCGTCCATCCGTCCGTCCATACCATCCTCCATCTAATCTATCTATCCATCCATCCATTCCATCCACCCACCCTCCTCAGGTCCATCCTCCATCCGATCATCCATCCATCCACCCATCCTCCATCCATCCATCCCCCGTCCGTCTATCTTTCTGTCTGTCTGTCATCTATCCCTACCATCCATCCATTCCGTCCATCCGTCCATCCATCCATCATCTATCATCCGTCCATCCATCATCTATCATCCGTCCATCCATCCATCCATCCACCCATCCCCCCATCCATCCACCCCACCACCCGTCCGGCTGTCCGTCCTCCTCCATCTATCATCCTCCATCCACCATCCATCCATCATGGCCACCCGTCCGTCTTCTGCTGTCTGTCTGTCCGCTATCCATCCATCCGTCCGCCGTCCGTCCGGCAGTCGCCCGCCATCCATCCCTGCCCGTTCCGCTCCGCCCGCCGCCCCGCCCGTCCGCCCGTGTCCATCCATCTATCTATCATCCATCCATCCTCTGTCCATCCATCTATCATCCATCCATCCATCCATCCATCCACCCGTCCGTCTATCCGTCTGTCTGTCTGTCAGTCTATCTATCCATCCATCCATCCATCCATTCACCCACCCGTCCATCCGTCTATTCGTCCGTCCGTCTATCTATATGTCTATCTATCTATCTATCTATCTATCCATCCGCCCACCCGTCCATCCATCCATCCATCCATCCTTTTATTTTGAAGAGTTCTTGTGCCACTTTTATTTTGAAAACCACTGGATCTGATGCTAGTTTTCGTCGCCGTCTTCAATGTTGAAACCCTGACAACAACGAAACGCTTCACGTTAACTACCCCCTCTTGTGCTGCTCTGGTTTAGCCAGTGTTTGTCTTCAAGCGAAACAAATCGCCCAAATAGCCGAGTTTAACGCTTTATCGACGAGCTGAACAAATGCCCAAAAATGGTTAAAGTCAAGTCTTTCTTCCGGTTCGCTTCCGGTTTCCACGTCTTGCATTTGGCACAAGCACGTTTACAGCTGCAGTTATTTCTGCTCAAATTCACACAACTTCTGGAATCTTCTGAAAGGTTAACCGATCACTTAGTTACTTAGTCGATCGGTTAATATAATAGTCTTCTCTTATGTCAAACAGACGCTAATATTGAGCTAATACCCCTGCGCTCGTCTAGTGCAGATATGCCGTGTTGGAGACCGTGAGAATGGAGCGAGATTTACTCAGACAATCCGTGTCGTATCACGGTGAGAACCTGATGTTACTGTTAAAATGCGAGCAAAGTGAGAACCCAGACTTCAAACGTGTGGCTGCTGATCTCTCTAAAACCCCGAATCAAAGGTAAGAGGCGTTTTTATAGTTCTTGCATGATTATTTGTATCCCTCGTGTCATGTTTTTGTGTTGAGAGACCCCGGGGCCTTTCACACAGCCCATACAATACACTTAAGGAA
Organism: Sinocyclocheilus anophthalmus; assembly: GCA_018155175.1. NCBI lineage: Eukaryota > Metazoa > Chordata > Actinopteri > Cypriniformes > Cyprinidae > Sinocyclocheilus > Sinocyclocheilus anophthalmus. The sequence goes on from JADLZN010001295.1 coordinate 6,766, forward strand.
TAGTTCATCTATTTAAAATGAATTGTATTAATCACTCACCTGCATGTCAGTCATTACAAACATGCATGACTTTCTTCTGTGGAACAGAAATTGAGATATTTGAAATTAGGGATGCGCCGATCCGATATTCATATCGGGTATCGGCTCCGATACTGCCATTTTTCTTGGATCGGGTATCGGTCAGAGAGAGCCGATCCAAATCCGAGATTTTTTTTTTTCTCTCGATTGTGCGAATTATTCTGTGTTACTTCTGAAGCCATACCATAGCTTAATGTGAGCTACATGTGAATATTTAAGTCCTTACATTAAAGTTCTCACAAACTCTTTCCTCCGCTGTGGCTGTCAGTCATTCGTTCAGCCTTTAAACCCTGCTCGCGTTCGGTTACAGCAGTCAGCTCGGTAAAGCTCTCTCCAAGATCATTCTGTGTTCCCATTACACTTGATTTGTAAATACATGTCTATGATTTTGCAAAAAAGGACTTTATCTTCTTGCCGGAGTTTAATGTTGTTTTGTTACTTGCTACCGGGTGTCTGTGAGAACAAAACACGGGCGTAGAAAAGACTATAAATAGTTTTTAACGTGCACAGTAACTGAAATTTAAAACTGTTAAAAAGAAAGGCTCAATAATTGTTGCACAGATATAATACTCTACGCATCAATTTCTCTTCACTTTGTGTTTTGCAGTTTTTAACACGAAGTGTAAGCGCTTCGTGCTCTAGACTGTCAACCCTCTACATATGCGACTAAATCTTCACTCTGGGCGACTAAATTCTTCACTCTGGGGCGACTAAATTAATGTCTAATATTAGCCATGGCTAATACATTCTCATATTTTACCTCGCCAGTTGTGCGAGTTTGATGCTGAGTATATGATTAGGCAAAGATCGATTTCACGTCATCGAAACACTCTGACTGAGCGCTCATAGTTTACCTCCCGTCACGCGATATTTTTCAGTTAATTTGAATGGATGTGCAGCGCAACTGTGTTTGTGTATTTGGCGTAATGTGTTTCTAGTGTGAAGGCGCACGACTCGCTGTCGCTTTCTCTCACACGCGCAAAGAGCGAGAGTCTTGCATAACATGCAGAATTGATGCGCTACATGTAAACGATGTTCTTTGTTTGTATTTTCCTGTCAAAATAATAGAGTTAATTTGGAATTCTTCAGTTTTTAAGAACTGCCGGGTTTTCCTGTAGTGGGCGGAACTAATGCGCAAACTACAATCTTATTTGCTGGTGCTCACCTATTATCGTCCCTGCTTTGATTTCAGCGAATCAGTTCGAGCGAACGCACACAACCTGATTAATAATCATGAATCCAGTAGCTCATTAATCCAGTGCGTTTTTATATTGTTCTTATTAGTAAAATTCGTATAATAATAATACTAATAATATCTTATCACAGTATTATTGTTCGTATTTTTTACAGAAACACTGAATGACCAAAAAAAAGCACCAGCACCAGTCATAAGTTCATGGTTACAAAGTTTTAATTCTAATTACTAAACTTCTTTTATTAAATAATACTTATCATATTATAATGCTTGACTGACTAATGTTAAGAGTGTACTTTCAGATATTAAAAAAGCTGTGCCATTTTACAAACATATACTGTATGTAAAAAGGGCCTAACTTTATTTATTTATTTATATATATAAATATATATATATATATTAGTATTTCAGTCTGGTGAGTAAACAAAAAAATATACTAGCCGATGGTGATTCAATTGCCAAGGTGTCTGTTGAGGGTTGACTGTATAAAAACAGTTTGTGCTGCCCTGTATTTGTTTTGTCCTATCGTATCTACCATATGTTGTTGCCTTATTAAAAAAAAAAAAACGCTATACATTTAAAAGAAATGTATTTAAATTTTATAGCATATACTTATATATAAATACATTCATGAATGGATTTTATAATACAAATAGCACTTGTGTAGCATTTTACCAGATTTAGTCCTACACTTATTTTATTTGTTCCCCACTAAATAATGTTTTTTTCCCTGCTAATTTTAGATTTTATAAAATTATTGTGCATTCGTGATTTTTCTAGAATAACGTTTGCTGCCGCATTATCCACTAACCTAGTTTATGATATTTTTTTGTCATAGATTATAAATATACATAGGCCTATATTTTTTCATATGTTTATTTTATTTTTCTTTATAATGAAGTAGTCTGTATCTAGTAGAATGTGAAAGAATCATTATCAGTTCCACACACAGAGATATATAAATTCTACATTTATTTAAATGAGGGAAAAAAACTTCACTGGTATCGGATCGGTATCTGTATCGGCCAATACTGAACCCTTGGTATCGGAATCGGTATCGGAGGCAAAAAAGGCGGATCGGAGCATCCCTATTTGAAATAATGTCTGCGCTGCTCTTTTCCATACTCCTACTATTCTCAGTACTGGGAGCTTATTTCTCACACTTCTCAGTTTATATCTAAAGTTTATATGAGAATTGCAAGGAAAAAAGTGTGTTTCTATAGAGCCTACTCATACACTATATTCCAAAAATCTTCTGAAGTCGTGCATTTTTTTTCTCTCCATTAATTTTCATAATTTAGTGACTATAAATGAGTAACGTGTGATTGGTTTGAAACAGGGATAAAGAAGAGAGGAGTCCTGTTCTGGAGCAGTTCATAGCAAGGAAAGCAGATCTGCTGTTCGCTCCTTCATGGAAAACATCTACACCCGCAGATGAGAGGCAGGAGGAATCTGGAGGTTAACCGTCTCAATCATTTCGAATGAAATTCAGTATTTTATTCCTATTATAGCAATCGTTCACTCAAAAAGATGCATTCGTCTTCGTGTATCTCCAAACCCATTTTTTGAAGAATATCCTGTTGGCATGAATGGGTTAGTTGTATTGGATAGCTGTGCGGATGATTGCACGATGAGCGTGTGTGTTGTTTCAGAGGCGCACGCCGTCATGCCTCCGCTGGAGCAGTTCATGGAGGTGTGTTTTGAGGAGAGACGGGAGCTCTTCTACAGGGACGTGGAGCGTGGAGACCTGGTTATCGGAAGGATAAATTCTGTGCGAGACTTCGGCTTATTCGTAACTCTTCTCTGCACTGCTGGAGGACTGGAACGAAATATTGAGGATCTGGAGATAAAGGTGGGATTTTTAGGTGTTTTTTTTTTCTTTCTCTATAGTATATATTCTTTTTTAATATTTTAAACTTAGTATTTATATAGATATATATCGTATATATCTGAATGAATGTAGACCTGGACCAAAAAAACAGTCATAAGGGTAAAATAATAAGCTTTACCTTGAGGTAGTGTGTTTAGGATCTGACACTATTTGCGCCGGAAAGATCAAACTATTTGATAATGCTGAAATCGGAGGGTGCAAAAAAATCTAAATATTAAAAAAAAATCGCCTTTAAAGTCGTCCAAATGAAGTCCTTAGCAATGCATATTACAATCAAGAATTATGTTTTGATATATTTACGGTAGGAAATTTAATAAATATCTTTATGGAACATGATCTTTTACTTAATATCCTAATGATTTTTAACATAAAAGAAAAATCAATAATTTTGACATACAATGTATTTTTGGCTATTGCTATAAATATACCCCAAGCGACTTAAGACTGGCTTTGTGGTCCAGGGTCACAAATATTATTATCTATATTTGATTTGAAACAGAATGTGTGTATAGTGCCATGTCTGTATGTAGTAGGGATGTGTTGTGTGTGTTGTTGTGTGTGGTGTGTATTATATTATATATATAGAGTATATATATAATATATATATATGGGGTCAAAGACGAGGATCCCATGTTGTTGAGGCATCAATTAAATGGTACAGAATTATTTTTATAAACAGAAGCATATAAATGAAAAGTCTTCTCAATTAATTGTGAGTATGTCAAATATAGAAATAACTATTAAAAAACATGGTTATACATTGATCAAATTGTAACAGATATTTTTACTTGAAAATGAAACGGCACAGACTTATTTGACCCTTTATTATTAAACATATGATAAGAACACAAGTGAGAGTACTAAAGTGTATATATTTTAAATGATTAAGAAATGCACTGTGATCCTTAAATAGAGAAGAATCATTAGATGACATGAAATTACTCTAAGTAATACCTGAAAAGATCTTATTGTGATATGAACTATTATTACTTAATGAATTTATAAATACAATACCAATTATTATATGAATTATAATTAAATCAATAACATAAAAATTTTTTGCTCTGGAGTTATAGAAAAACAAATGCCGTAACCAAAAATAAACAGGACACATAACTAATGCACGGTGAAAAAAAAGGAAAACTATATACACCTTTATTGTTTGGTTGCCGTTGAAAAAACCCTGCATCTTGTACCTGTATAATTATTATTTATAAATAATTAAAAATAATTAAAAACTATTTATTTATTTTTGGTCATTTTCTTCATTCAGTCATCAATAGTTTATGATATTTTTTAAAATAGCATTTGACCTTGAGAAGTACACTTTAAAACTTGTTTAAAAAAAACCTATTAAGATGATGATATAAGCAAAATGTATTGAATTCTACTTGAGCCATTCAACTGAAACTTGGTTAAAAATGGTGTTAAAATCTTTCAAAACCAACTTAACTACTTTGAGTTCTTTTTTTTTTCTAGAAATGTTAAACTAGATTTTTTCAATCAATTCAGTTGCAGCTCGTCAGTCAAATGTGATTCTAAAAATAAATGTTGTCTATTAAAAGGCCCTCTGTCCATTAAGATGTGTTCCTTCAACTGGAAATCACGATGATCCTTTGTCTTATTACCAGATTGGGGATTTGCTTCGAGGTATGACACATTTTTTTGCCTCTTTTTAGAAATGAATGTCTGTATGTTAATAGTAAAATGATTAGATTTGCGTAAAGTGGTATTTTGTGCCACAGCTGGGGTGAAGGGCATTGACCGCTACCACGAGAAACTGACACTATCACTGTATTCATCCTCACTGCCTCCTCACTTGGATAAAGTTAAGCTGGGTGTCATAAGCACAGAAGATCTTCCTCTTCATTATATGTACGTAAACGCAGTAAAATGAATATTGACCCGTTTATCTCAGGCTTCCTGTTGTTGATGGTTTCCTCCGCTCTTTCAGCCGGGGTGAAAAGGTGACCGTAGACAGCAGCCAGACGTACGAGAAGCTTTTGGAGAGCTCTCTTGGTTTGTCCAACCCTTTAAATGTGGACTACCTCCTGGGAAAGCTGGGAATAAGCGACACACAAACGCCTTCACTCATGAGGGGCTTGCAGAGGTACACGCCGTCTTTGGCTTTTACGTCATTTGCAGTTTACTTTGTGTTAAACTTTTTTTGTATACACACAGTAAACACTTCAAAGAAGATGATTTTGCAACAGCTATTCGGAAGAAACAGTCTGTGTCCTGGGCCCTGAAATGGTTTGTTTACCTTTTCCTCATATTCAATGAAATTAACATCTTTTTATTAGTTAAAAAATACATTACAATGTTTTTAAATATTATGTTTTTATTTTTAAATTGCACGAAGGCTAAATTGTCAGGAGGATAAATATTTAAATTACAATTTTAATTTTTTGAACGATTAAGAGATGTGCACTCAGGTTTTTAAGAAACTATTTTTGGAAAATATATTACGTTGTACTTTATGGTTACGCCACTTTTTTTTTTTTTTGTTTTTTAAAGATTTATTGCGTTTAAAGTTTCTTGAAAGTGCTGTATAATATTAAAAAAAACCCGAAACAAACATGAGTACGAGGTGTACATTTATACACTTTTTTTTTTTAAAAGGCTCCGTTTCTTTTTTTGTGGATGCTCTAATTTGTTTAATGCATATTCTGCTAAATAATAACGCTAAAATACAAACTGTCATAAACTAGTGCTATTATTAGCTACAGTGTTGGAGAAAGTTATTTTGAAAAGTAATGCATTGCAATATTGCATTACTCCATAAAAAAGTAACCAATTGTGTTACTTTTTATGGAAAGTAATGCATTGTTACTTTTGCATTACTTTTTGTCATCTGAGCTGGGCTTGCTTATTTATTTTATTTGATAAAACTCAAAAGTTATATTTTTGGCAACTGTGTAAGAGCCCTTTCACACCAAAAATTAGATTAATAAGCCGCAGGCTGAAGGACAGGTGTGCTGTCAGTGAATCAATATTTGAAAAATAGTTAAGATATTTTCTTGTAAATTTAAAAGTAGTGCGTTTGTTGTAGCCATTTAAGAAAATGTATTTTTGTTTTATATTTATGTTAAAATAGTATTTGTTCATGTTTTGTTTCGGTTTAATTTGTTAATTATGAAAGAAACTTGGTGATAGTACACGTCATAAAAGCGTGGTAATAAATTAGCCGATGCAGTATGCCGGGAGGAGGAAAATGACGTGGGGCGATCTTTTTTTTTTTTTTAAGATTTATTTTTGCCGTTTTATGCCTTTTATTTAGATAGGACAGTAGGTCGACAGGAAGTGAAGTGGGTGAGAGAGAGAGAGAGGGGGGTGGGATCGGGAAAAGTCCACGAGCCAGGACTCTAACTCGGGACGCCGAAGCGCAAAGGCGCTACATGTCGGCGCGCTGCCCACGAGGCCATCTGCGCCGACGAGACACAATTTTTGACTACTTAATTTTAATCGATGTTTTGTTTATCACTTATCGAATCAAATAAATAAGAGCAAGGAAAAAAAAGCTTTGTGGAATGAAGTGCATAACGAAATGCAAACCCACGATCATGCTTCTGCGGCCTTAAGAAAAGGCCAAAATGGCGTACTTCCTAGTATGTTTAAAAGTAATGTGTTACTTTACTAGTTACTTTAAAAAAAGTAATCTGATTTCGTATTAGTGTTGTCAAAAGACCCGGTACTTCGGTACCAAGTCGGTACTAAAAAAAATGGAATAAACGTGTGCCGAGCAGTACCAGGTTTTTTTAAGTATCGGTGGTACCTATACCATCGACGACTACCGGGTTCTGATGCGCTACCGAAAGGTCTGCGCAGGAAGGATGCGCACCTCTTCCTTAAAAGCATGAGAAATGGTTGAACATCAAAATGAGGCGACATGAAACACATCAAACTATTGCTTAAAAACTGTTTCTGACCCATAGATTGAACTCGATCTGTAGTGGCGGCCCCTGCCACAGTATCACAAAGCTGACTCACCCCAAATAGAGTTTCAAAATGCTTGATTTCTTAGTTGAAACCGACTGTCTTCAGAAAAAATGGATGTTCATTTCATTTCATCTTGCCTGTAATGTCTGATAAACTAAAGCAGCGTTTGTGAGCACAGCGCTTATTTGATTACAGCCGTTATCGGGGAAACCTCTATGTCTCCCGCTCTACAAGCGCCTCCTGCTGGCAGAGAATGAGTTTGCATATATATTCCGCCGACATATATGAGTGCCAAGTCTGTGGAGCAAGAAACACCGCTTAGCTTATGAAATTTATCAATATTTTAATTGAACTGTCGGGATTGAACTGATGAAACTCGCTGTTTATTAGAGTTAGTTTTAAGATTCGTGAGCATAGGCTCCGCGGTCAAATGCTAATATAATGAGCATTAGAATGACGTTTCTTTATTAACTATTTAATGCTCCTATAACTTTTATTAGGGTTAAAAAACACAGGAGGACATGATGATATTTACTATTTTTACACACCAGAGGCTTTTAAATGAATTGTGAATCTAAAATATTTGTGTTAGAGAATGTACAAATGGTTAACGTTGTTTGTGTCATATCAGTCAGAAAAGCCATTCTGGGCTATTATTTTTAAATTTTTTAGATTTGTTATTCTTGGCTGAATAACTCTATAAGGTTTTAAAAGCCCTTTAAAATTACATGTGTACACAGTTTGGATTAAATGAAAGTTTAGTCACATTTTTTAATTAGCATGTTTTTGCTTTGGTACCGAAATTGGTACCGAGAACCGTGGATTTTCACTGGTATTGGTACCGTGACAACACCATTACGTAGCTTACATTACTTGTAATGTGTCACCCCCGACACTGATAATCTAGTAGCGACTGTCATTTCTTCTTATCATTGCAGTGTTAAAGTTGGCGTTGGCCATTTCAAATCGAGGCGTTATGTCGAAGCAATGAATGAGTACAACAAAGCCTTAGAGATCGACACAAACAACGTGGAAGCTCTTGTGGCACGTGGAGCTCTGTGAGTCACGATAAAACCATGTTCATGTGAAGAGACATATTTGTATGTTTATTGTTGTACTTTGGTACATAATTACGGAGTCTTGTTTTATTTGATTGTAGATATGCAACCAAAGGAAGCTTGATGAAAGCTATCGAGGACTTTGAACTGGCCTTGGAGAACTGCCCCACGCACAGGAACGCCAAAAAATACCTGTGCCAGACACTAGTGGAAAGAGGAGGACAGTACGTCATCGAGAAATAGTGTTGCTACTTCTAGTTCTTCGTTGGAGATTAGTTTCATACTTGCGTGTGACAAAAAATAACAGAAGTACAACACAAGAAATGCCTTGAAGTTATGCATTACGGTCCTTGATTCTGATTGGTTTGGGGTGAAGCAGCGGTCGAAGCTGTTTGTAACCAATACTCCACAAAGCCTTACACATTTTGCTTACGTTTGTGTGGGGCTCGGGCAACCACTTGTTGTGAACCACAACTGCCGTCTGAGCGAATACATGGTTGTGGAGATACTCTTGTATTAATATCATTACACTTTAGTTGCTCTGGTTTATTTTGTGAAACCTTACTGGTCTATGGACATAACGTTTGTAGAAAGCGAATATAACCCAGGGTAAGCCGTGGTGTACTGTGATTTATAAACAGCCTGCGAGGGCCTGTGCTAACAACGCCCCTTAGCTGTTATAAATTCACTGTAAACCCCGGCTTCACGGTGCTTGTTGCTTTATTTTACCATGATTTTAGCTGCATTTACATTGCCGGCTTAATGATCAGATCCAATATTGTGACATCCTTTTTTGTGTGACCTGCCTTTTAAAATATACTTAAAAAGATCGTTCACCCCAAAATTTAAATTTGCTGTTGATTTACTCACCCACAGGCCATCCAAGATGTAGGTGACTTTTTCTTCAGTAGGGCAGTAAAGACGATTTTTAGCCGAAACCGTGCTCCTTGATGATTCGTGAAATTCAAGTTAGTGGCTGCCCGTTTTTGAGAATAAAAAAGCAAACCAAAGGACACAGAATGAATACAACCAACCTGTCTGTCACCTGACATTTACATGCACATTATATTTAAGCTGATTATTCCGGTTAAGAATGTTCCCGTATGTGTGTCATGTTTGTTTTGTTTCTTACTGTTCACTTCTAGAAATAGCAGAGATGTTCACTCATACAGTTTGTTATAGTTAAACCTTGCTATTTAAGTGCAAGACTTGTGCAATCACCCAAAACACCCTAGAAATCACCTATAAATAACCAATTGTAATGCTTGAGCAGCTACCAAAACACCATACCAGCCACGTTGCAATGCCCTAACAACAGCAATATCCTTTTGTAAACCATCAGTCTTCAAGAACACCTTGGCAACCATCATAATAAAGGTCCAGTTTGTCAAATATCAATATAGACTATGTAGATAGGAAGACTCACTGCATTAATATTGAATTCAGTTGTTGTGTGGAGGTGTGTAGGCTGTGGTACAGCATCTTTAGCGTTCTTTGAGCACTGGACTTTGTAATAATTTCGGTATGCCTTAAACTCAAAATGAGTTTTGATGGAGCTCTGTTTTGTTTTTTGTTTTTTTTGCATAGAGTTGAAGAGGAAGAAAAGTTGGTGACTGCTGAGGGTCTCTACAAAAGAGCCATTGTATTAGATAACACATTTCAAGGGGCAGCAGAAGCCCTGGCGAAACTTCAGCTACGCATCCAGGTGAGCTAGATAAACCTGTCTGTCACGAATACATGGTTGGCCACCACTGCAGATTTTCTTAGAATATTATCTTCCAGTGTTACGGGTAACCAGATACAGTCTTGTGTTAAAGGAATAGTTCCCCCAAAAATGACACTTTGCTGAAGGTTTACTCATCCTCATGCTATCCGAGATGTAGATGAATTTGTTTCTTCATCAGATTTGGAGAAATGCAGCTTTACATCACTTGCTCACCAATGAATGTGAATGGGTGCCGTCAGAACGAGAGTCCAAACAGCTGATAAAAACATCACAATAATCCACAAGTAATCCACACCTCTCCAGTCCAGCAATTAACATCTTGTGAAGCCAAAAGATGCGTGTTTGTAAGAAACAAATCCATAATAAAGGCCAAATGATACATGACACTTCCTCCAGTGAAAAAGTAATTTCATCTGAATCAGTAGAGAAAAAAGCACAGATCTCTTCTGAAGACATTAACTGATGGACTGGAGTGGTGTGGATTATTGTGATGTTTTTATCAGCTGTTTTGACTCTCATTCTGACGGCACCCATCCACATCCATTGGTGAGCAAGTGATGTAATGTTACATTTCTCAGAATATAATGAAGAAACAAACTCATCTACATCTCAGATGGCCTGAGGGTGTGTACATTTTTAGCAAATTTTCATTTTTGGTACACTGATAGACTGCATTTTTTCTTTATCAAGACGTTCATTTTAGCTGTCGAGTATTGCAGTACTGATGAAGTATTTTTGTCATTTATGTGTCTATCTGATCTTGGACCTGTGAAACCTGACTGATGGGACCTTTAACTCTGATTGCACTGGGTTGACATAAATGCCCCATGTGGAAATGAAACCCCACCACCTTTGGTTTGTATTCTGTTCCTGGTACGATGGTAACTGCATCTCCCGATCATTGCTAAATATAAAATGTTTTCTCGCATTTTGTCTTTGCTTAACATCCTGGGGTGTGAAAACGGCACTTGTGCGAAATTGCTCGTGCTGGATGCCTGCACGCATGCATGCTTGATTAATTTCCTGAAAATTGTTCCAATTTTACCCTGTCAATGAACTGCTTTAAAGAAATCGCTTGAATTGAAAGAGCAGGAAGCTGCCAAAGAGCAGGAAAAAACTAAGACCGTGGAGACAAGTGCAGAGAAATTGCGTAAGATCCTAAAAGAAGAGAAAAGGTAACGTCATCGCCACCATATTCATTCACGATGTTATTCCTCTTAAGCACATATTTGGTCACATACACACTGCATCTAAATACAGTTGTTCTGTACACACAGTAGGGTCACACCAAGGATGATAAAGTATGGAAGGAATTATGATTTTTGGAATCACTTTTTCTCCATCTGATTAATGATGTAAACATTGAGAGCCAATCAGAATGCATCTTATTTTAAAGAGCTTGAGCATTTAAAACGACAGGTGACCTAACCACCGTTAGTTTATAATAAACAGGATGATTTAGTTATCGTTCTTGGTGTGAACAGGCCTTAACAACTGAATTTACATTAGATCTATATAGTTATGTAATGCATAGCAATGTCAGTTGTTGAAATTCAAGGGGTGACATCTATATCCCGTTAAGCGATAATTTAGGTCATTCAGTCCAACATTTAAATTAGGGCTGGGCAATATACTGAATATTCACAGTATATTCACCATGATTATTCTGGTGATATAATGTTAAAGGGCACCTATTATGCCCCTTTTTACAAGATGTCTCGGATGTCCCCAGAACGTGTCTATGAAGTTTCAGCTCACAATAACCCTATTATATCATTTTGAAAATGCCTTTTTTGAGTGGAAGCGGAAACACGTTTTTTAACTTGCATGTCTCTTTAAATGCAAATGCGCTGATGCTCCCCGCCCCTTTTCTAGAATAGGAATGTGCCTTTACGGCTGGTATATCAGACATTCTGCTAAAAACATTTGTTTGGTTTTGTTTATCATGCCTGTTGCGCTGAAATTTATGCATTTTAAAGCAATATCAGTTTAAACTTGTGATATACGGTTTTCTGAGCGCACACATCTGAAGCACACGCACAGAAAGCGGCTGTCACATGGCATGTGAGTACTAAACTAAGTGGGAAGGCTGGTGATGAAATCGCATGTTTATATTAGATCTTAAGTGACAGCATTGTAATACAGTACCTATACCGCTGTCTACGCTGTTAATATGAGCCAAACAATAAAATAAAAGCAGAAAATCACTCACTGCTCTGGACTGAATTACATCTATAGCAGGGGGTCACCAAACTCGGTCCTGGAGGACCGGTGTCCTGCTGAGTTTAGCTCCAACCCTAATCAAACTCACCTGAACCAGCTACTCAGGGTCTTATTAGGCATACTTGAAACTTCCAGGCAGGTGTGTTGAGGCAACTTGGAGCTAAACTCTGCAGGACACTGGAACCGCCCATTACCGAGTTTGGTCTATAGCTTTAATAAGAAGACATTTCTTACTTGAATGCTGCTTTTAAATCCTCTAGCGTGAAGATAAACATGGCAGATTGTGTGCGGCTCACTCAGGGCGGGGTCTCTGCTAATACAGCAGTGTCTGTCAATAGTTGTGGGTGGGGCTTGTAAAATGTGACCACACAATGTACGGATTCTGCAAACGGCTTGTTCTGAGACACTGCTTATGATTTATGAGGATTAAAAGAAAATGAGCAGGTGGATTTTTATCAATATAGGGTGGTTGTGTACAAACTGCCAACACACATTTATGTTTAAACACCTTGTAAAAGTGAATTTTGTATAATAGGTGCCCTTTAAAGGGATAGTTTTCCCAAAAATGGAAATGTGGTCATTTTGAAGTTGTTTCAGAACTGTTTGAATTATTTTTTTTATCAACACTTGATAAAACACTGAGAAAGTTTAATTAAAAAATTTTAAACGAAAAGCTGAGAAAATGAAGTTTTTGTCGAAGAGTTCCTCCAGATCGGATTCAGCACATTGATCAAAACAGATGGAGTAGATCGCTTCCATCAACACCCCTAAAGCTTCACAGTCCTAAAGCACTTCCTGGATCGACATTTCATTTGGCAACGTTAGGCAGTTTTAATTTATATGCTGTTTAAAGGGCATAATTATGAGTTTTAAATTTTATCCTTTGTCTTTGGAGTGTTACAAGCTGTTCGTCCATATATAAGATCTATAAAGTTGCAAAGACTAAAGTCTCAAACTCAAAGAGATATTCTTTATAAAAGTTAAGACTCGTCCACGCCCTCCTAAAACGCCTCGTTTAAACACACCCCCACAAATCTACGTCACTGTGTTGGACCATTTGCGTAACACCGCCCAAATGTATACGCAAAGAAGGCGTAACTTTGATTCTCGCTGCCGCTGTAGATTGTTGGTCGCTCTGTGTTTCCCAAATATGGAAGGGTGGTAAAAAAAAAAACATTTCCGTCACACGCTTGAGGTATTCGGCCAATCACAACGCACTGGATAGCTGGCCAATCAGAGCACACCACGCTTTTCAGACCGATGAGCTTTGTAAAAATCGTGTTTCAGAAAGGCGGGGCATAGAGGAGAAACAATAATGTACAGTATGTGGAAAATAATGTGATTTTTGAACCTTAAACCATGTAAAAACACATTGCATTGCAACAAATACACAAAATAATAAACCCCTTTGCGTTGTTTTCAAATGCATCTGCTTACATACGATCACTTATTTCTGCTGCTGTTTCACCGTGTCTTGATCTGGAGATTCAGTACTCGTTCAGAAGATGTGTAATAGCACCTCCTACCATATGGTAGTGAAGACACAGCAAGATGGAAAATTCTTTCAATGGCAGGGAAAGAGTTAAACTATATCGCCTAGCCCTGATTTAAAAATGGTTTGTCAGTGCCAAAACTTTGCATTGTGTATGTGACCATTGAAAAGTACTTCCATCAAAAAAGGTAAGAACTCTTCTATTTTATGGTTTTAATCATTGCTGACGCCCCATTTTTTGACGGGGCTAACAATGTCTTGCAAGTTTCAGCGTGATGTTTGCTTTCATGTAGAATGAAGAAGAAAAGGAAGCGGTCGACCTCTTCCTCTACATCCTCAGATACGTCTTCAACTTCAAGCGACGACGACTCTTCAACGAGTCGTAAAAAGTCGAAGAAACGGAAACACAAGCGCCGGCGCTCATCTCACAGCAGTAAGAAACACAAGCGGAGAGCGTCGTCTTGTAGCGATAAAATGGCAGATGATGACATAGAGTGGTTTCCCGCTCCTGCCAACACCTCCGCTTCCTACATCGACCAGAAACAATCCATAAGCAAACTCATCAGCGAAGGAGAACAGTCTTGGGAAAAAAGCCGATGTGAAGATGGCAGAGGTAGGTTAGATGATGCTATTGACAGAAGTCTGGAGAACCTCAAACATGGAGCCCAGTCGGAAACGTCTAGACCGGAACGTCCCAATGTGAACGGCGAGGTTAGAGATCAACACAGGACTCAGAGCATCTCTGAATGTGCCAGAAACAGGAGGGATTCATCCTCCTCAACCCAGTCCGAATATTCCCAAAAATCTGACCGCTACTCTAAGGAATTTTCTTCGCAAGGCAGAGATCGTAGTGAATCAGAACGAGGCGGGAATGAGAAGATGGATAGAGGAGAGAGATATAGTCATGATAAAGATGATGGCAGGAAATCTTCTGGTGGATCCCTGAAAAAAGATATCCCTTCCAATTTGTTGGACATTTTCAGTCAAATCGCTGAATTTGAGAAGGAAAAAAAGCTGCAAAAATAAAGTAGTTGCTCTTTAGGGCTGTCAGGAGTAACACTAGTCGTGCTTTCAATACTGGAACTAGCAGGTTTAACCCTCAAGTATAGTAATTGAAATACTTTACGAAAAGTTGTTCAGAACTGTTTATTTTCATAATTTCAGGTTAGATTTTTTTTTTTGCTTTGGGGGGGGAGCCTGCCTCTAAAAAAAAAAAACTGCTACAAAACTGAGCAGTGGCCAAAATGTGTGATGCAATTGATGCCTCAGTATTATACATTGCATTCCAGCCTACTAAGGCAAGTGTTCAAATAAACAAATGTAATGGTCAAAAAAGTGCTATCGTGTAGTGTTTGCTCTTGTCTGTTGAAACAGTTTTTTTAAATTCCTATGGGATGCAAAGTGGTCTTCCAGCAGGGGTTAAAAAGGCATAAAGTTTTAAGACTGCACACTAAAATATAATGCAGACTCTGAGAAAGATCAAGTTGCATTTGACAGTTAACTTAGTAGTGTGTCAACGTAAGGTTCATTTTAATGCTCTTTTTGGTATTATAATGAATTATTACAATCTTAAGACAATTTGCTTTAAATAAAAAGAGAGAGAGAAGAATAATTGAATTTATTCAAATCCATGCTTGTTTTTTTTTTGTTTTTTTTTTAAATACAATTCACAACACGGTATATCTGAAGGACAAAATCTGTAAAATGATTAACAATTTAAACAATATTCAAAAGATGATGTTTGTTTTTTTGGGGGAAAAAAAGCCATTGGAATATTTCTTAATAAATTGGCCATTTTTCATGCACTTAAATCTGAAGCTGAAGGAATGTAAAATTCATCCCTTGTTAACTCAGTTGTGTTATAGTGAATAAAAAAAGCAAACTTTGTTTAAACTATTGTTTTCAATATTTTATTACATTATTTTAAGACATATGATGAGGATATAAAAACTTTATTGCTACCTGGGTTAAAACTATTTAAGAAATAGTTTAAAGAAAGTACTATGAATATTCACTTGATGTAGACCTATTTATTGGATTATTGTTTTAGTTCGATATTGCCACTGTACATATGAAATATTAATTCAAAATGTCACACTTTTTCAGATTCAGTGTGTAGTCCATCAGAGGGCAGTGTAACACTGGACATCCTCTGTAATTGGCTTTGATGTCCTTTTGCCCTCTCATAATATTGTAATAACACAGCCTTACATTAACTGAAGTACAGTCCATTAAAGTCAAATGCAACACATACATATTTTCAATGAAGCAAACAATAAACAATGAAAAAAGACCGTTAAATTCGATAGGTTTGATTTCATTGATTGATTTACAGGAGAGTTACTGCTGCTTAATCGAGTAGAATAGGGGTTTTGACTTTTCAATACCAAGGACCCCCGAAAATGTGATGATCCCCTTGTAAGAAACCTTCCTAAAATATATTGTACAATGATAAAAATTATTGTGATTTTAACAGTAAAATACTGTAAAAATGCCACCGTAAAAAATTGTAATTGGCTAACAGTAAGTTTCCATAATATATAAATGTAATTATATTTAATGTAATTTTACAGTAAAATACTGTTAAAATTACAGTTTTTGGAAGTGAAAACGAAAAAGTCATTCTATAATTTACAGCAGGGCTGTCCAAACTCGGTCCTGGAGGGCCGGTGTCCTGCAGAGTTTAGCTCCAACCCTAATCAAACTCACCTGAACTAGCTAATCAAGGTCTTGCTAGGTATACGTGAAAGTTCACGGCAGGTGTGTTGAGCAAGTTGGAGCTAAACTCTGCCGGACACCGGCCCTCCAGGACCAAGTTTGGACAGACCTGATTACAGTGACAAACGTAAATTGACACTCCAAAAATCCCTGCATTACGCCTTCATATTTGATGTTTTTTTTAAATAACTATGTTTCTTAGTTTTTTTCTTATCGGTTGTGTACATTAGGGTTTTATCTTATATCTAATGTTGTTAAATTTATGTTTATTGCATTATTTCAGTATCACGTGTGTCACGCAAAGATGTTTGCGTGAATGAGACTGTGCACCTTCTATATATAAGTATTGCCCTCCTGAGCTTGTAGAAAAGCTGTTTGTGATGAGCTTTGGTTCATCATGTGGCTTTCTCATCACCACAAGTTTTTGGTGGTTATCAGTGCATTACAATGGTTCAAAACAGATATATACCCTTCAATATGTTGGCTTATTAACATAACATCGGTTAATGAAATATGGTATTTTATTGTGAATTTCGGAGGGTTCAGTCTGGAAAATCTCAAATTTTGCTACCATATTTTTTACGGTGAAGTTCTGGCAACCACAGCTGCAGGTATTTTACCGTAAATGTCACCGATTTTTTTTTTACAGTGTCAATATTATGAAGGCGTGCTTTTTGCAACTTGAAATAATTGGCTTTAAGTATTTCAAATATTATCTGGAAAATATGAATATAAATAATATGAATATTTTGGTTAATATGGTACGATATTATCCTGTATGAATCAATGTGATAAAGGGGGGGGGGTGGGGGGTAAAAAAAAAAAAAAAAAAAAAAACGAGTTATGTCCAAAGTCAATCTAGTTTTGATTATATTGCCTAAAACGTTTAGTGTAATGGATTACGTTACTAATGACAACAGACTGCAATTTGTAAGTACCCGGCACTGGCAGCAGAACTTTAGAGTGTGTAATTGTATAATTTTGTTGTCTTTGAAATATGGTTTAACATTACAGCTGAATGTACTGGCAAGCAAACATAAGTTTGTAGGGCCACTCAATTTTTTTTCCCCAAGTATACACAATATATAATAAATAAAAGCACATATATACCTGTATAGCAGAAGAAGTGGGTACTAAAGGTCCACTAGTCCTTGAGTAAGTCATAATAATGGCTGTGGGCTTAGGACAGACATGACTGCGTTTGATGAAATGGCAGATTTTCCGTCCAGGATTTACCCATCATCCCTCTGTGTCACTCAGTGATGGAAAACTGGACGGGCCCTTTCAGAGAAGAAATTTGGTTTGTATGAAGCTATTCTCTGAATGGATAATCGGACTGAGGAACGTGCTGACTATGAAGAGGCTTTCAATTCAAGCTGAAACGGGAAAAAGACATCTTCTGGTTAAACTAAAGGAATCACTACTGAGTTCTTGGAGCATGACTTCATGCACGAAAGGAAAATGAACACGAAGTCTTACCAGTGCCTTAAGTTTTTGATTAATTAGAACGTAAAGGCCCTTTAAACTTCTTGGACAAAGGAACACATTAGATTTAATAGCAAGAAAGAATAACTCTTCCAGCTGTAGAGAACCAAATCTCATGGCCCATCCGGTTTATATTTTTGTTTCGTCAAAGAAAATGTGGCTGTGATCATAGTCTATATCTCATATTCTAGCAATGTGATCACATTCGCAAAATGTAGGCAAAATTTGGTGAAAAAGAAAGGTAAATTTCCCATTGTTAATAGTGTAGAGATGTAGCATATCGCATAAGTCACTTTCAAACCAAGCAGTTGACCATCGTCACGTGAACATGAGCGAAATCTGTGTGGGCAAGTTTTTCGCGCTCATGCTAAACTTCCAATTGCACAGATTCCTATCGAAATGAATTCCTGCGAAATTTCACAGAGCAAACGGTAACCGCACGTTAAAGTCGTATTTACAGTAATGTTCTGGGTTCAATACAATTCAATACAAGTTAAGCTCAACAGACAGTATCTGTGATAATTACAACAAAATAACTTCTTCAGATTGCAAAATCGAGTAAACCACATTTACAGTACTTACAATGTAAGTTTGAGGTGAGGCAATATGGCGGGATAAATGCTAAATACCAAACATAAACATTAAACTATACCATGACACTAATTCTGTAGTTTTCACCACATCTCAAACGATGCAGGCCTATTGTGGTTAATAGAATTATGTGGTGGAAATGATGGTGGTGCAAATTTTTGATGGTCTTTGTTTTAAATGAAATGGCGAGTTTTGTCTTCATAAAGCTAATGCTGCTAGCATTTCATGTATCAAAATTACACGCAATTACACAATATTTTCACATTTTCTTGCATAAATAGAGCATTACTTCAATACCGCGACTGAGGTGCCCTTGAGCAAGGCACCAAACCCCCAACTGCTCCCCGGGCGCCGCAGCATAAATGGCTGCCCACTGCTCAGGGTGTGTGTTCACGGTATGTGTGTGTTCACTGCTGTGTGTGTGCACTTTGGATGGGTTAAATGCAGAGCACTAATTCCGAGTATGGGTCAC
The DNA here is from genome assembly GCA_018155175.1 of Sinocyclocheilus anophthalmus. Classification (NCBI taxonomy): domain Eukaryota; kingdom Metazoa; phylum Chordata; class Actinopteri; order Cypriniformes; family Cyprinidae; genus Sinocyclocheilus; species Sinocyclocheilus anophthalmus. Next base: position 25,634 of record JADLZN010001295.1, read on the forward strand.
CATACTTGGCCACATGTGACGTCAAGTTGTCAAGTTGTTTGAAAAGTAGCAAAAATGAACAATAAAAGTGAAAAAAAATAGATCTGTTTACATCTACGTTCTTTTTACTTCAAACGTTCTTTTTAACAATATATGGTACATTCACTTTAGTCTGGCTGTTTTTTTTTTGTTTTGTTTTGTTTTGAATCAGATCAAGAAGAAAAATCACATTCGCAGGACTTCTATAGCATACTTTCTTGCTCAAATATTTTTCTTCTTATCAGCAAAACACTATTTTACTCGGCACGCTCAAAAGCACATTCAAACATTTTAGTTTAAACTACTTTCCAAAAAAAGCACCCAATCAAACTGAAGAAAAAATGTCAGTAAGCAAATGCACTTGCAACAAATCACTATGCAAATGAGCGGATATTGTGCCGTCTCCAGGCTTCTTGTTGTGGCAATAACCGATGATGCATCACGATTAGCGCCAAACACGCTTTTCTGAGCGATGACATTTTGTACCGCACCGTCCCGTGTATTCAAACGCATTAGAAAAGCCTGTGAATTGCATTACACTGGTACCCTAGAAAAGATTTGGGTTAATTTGGCAAACACAGAGTCTCTGAGTCTACAACAGCGCTATAGAAATACTCAGACACGAGGATGGAAATTTCAAGAGAGCAGAATTTCTGAGACAGGAAGGAGAAAAAAGTGCTGACTCCGGTTGCTGGAACCGGCCTTGGCTAAATCCAGTGAAGAGATATGAACACTTTCTAATTTGCTTCCCCCCTATTTTAATAATAGCTGTGCATAAGTAATTTATGAAAGGCCAGCCAGCACTGGGCATGGGAAAATTAAACTCATTTTATCGTAAAGCAGGTGGATTTCTATTTATCATTAGCATTCATACAATTTTCGCAATGTTATTCCTCATACTGATGGAATGTAACCAAATAATGTATGAAGGTTTTTTTTGTGGCTTGTGCACAAGTGAAATTCAAAGATAAAAGTGTCAGGCGCTTGCAATTTTCTGCCACCCCAACCTAATTCTCCAAGCTTCTTATTACAGCACAGATTCATTTGCTCTGAGTTAAAGTGACATTAGGATTCACATCTGATGAAATGCAGGACGTCCTTTGTATCATTAGTCGCACACCGCCTCCAAAAGACGTGCAAATTTGAACCTCGGCCAGCAGAAACATTCCTATTACATTATGCATTATCGCATCTGTGTCAACATTAAAACTGTGCCATCTAAAAACTTGTTTTTATATCAAATGTGCATGTTTCCGTCTGTTGTGGCTGTGTGGGAACATGTGTGGGATGGGGAAAAGCGCTAATTCGGAATATATATGAACCTGGGACATAAGCAGATTATGGGCATTTAGAATGGTTTGTTATCATAATATTCTGTGCAGCATATTGCAAACTTGTGTTGGCCAGTTTAAAACATGCCGTTGAAGATCATAGTTAATTCTGCTGATTTATGGTAATTCTGTGGCGCTATCACATGTGGCATCAGAAACACTAACAAGCTTAGCATAAGCTTCTGCTGAAACCTTATGAGGTTTGAATTCCTGGAACGACTGCGGACGGTGGAGCAAAAATCTCACTTCAGCAGAAACGGGCCGATTCCGGCTCTAAAAATTAGTGCTACTGCATATATTTTTGCAAGGGAAGGTAGTCTGGGCCTTGCTGGAAAACTGCCGCCTATGGTTTATGTACATTTTGGTGAAAGTCCACTCTTTTTTTTTTCCAATTTTGCAGCGGGAGTCTCTGGTTTACAATCTGAAGTTTATAAAAAAAGAGAGACTTATCATTAATCATGTAGATATACATGTGAATCAAAGTAGGTTAGTGATTAGTAAAGTAATATTTTTCTCATATATTCTCATTTATGTTATTTCAATAAACACTTAAAGGGATAGTTCACCCAATAATGAAAATGTTGTCATTAATTAACTCCCTACTGTCAGTCCAACAATAGACCTTCGTTCCTCTTTGACACACAGTTAACCGCTCATAAAGCAAGAATGTGTCATGGTACTGTCGTGAACGTGCGTCGAAGACTGACAGGGAAAATAAGAAATTGTTGAATAAAGTCATTATTTTTGTTTCTTAGCACACAAAAAGTATTCTCACAGCTTCATAACATTACGGTTGAACCCCTGATGTCACATGGATTATTTTACCGATGTCCTTCTTACGTTTCTGGACCTTGATCATGTAAGGATCCTTGCTGTCTATCAAGGTGTCAGAAAGCTCTCGGATTTCATCAAAAATATCTTAATTTGTATTCCGAAGATGAACAAAGGTCTCACGGGTTTGGAACGACATGAGGGTGAGTAATTAATGACAGATTTGTAATTTTTGGGTAAACTATCCCTTTAAGTAACTACATCACATGGTCTGTGTTAGTTGTGAATAAAGATCCATTCAAATCACCAGGCATTATTACTTTTCTAAGAAATTGCCTGTTGGACAATACAACAACAACAACATCATAATATTTATTGAAGGAGCAACCTGAACCATATCTAAAGACCATAATATCACAGAAACTTGAGAATAGGCTCTTTTGACCTAGGTTAGTAAACCACCGCCTAGCAACCACATAGCAATGTGTTAAATCCACCCAGAATGCCTTCCTAGCAACCACTCTGAACAACCAACACTTTCCAACCACCCTGAACACCTTAACAACTTATAAACACACTAGCAACCATACAGAACACCTTAGTAACAACTCAGCAACGCTTGAGCATAGCAAAGGCCTAGCAACCACACAGAATTCCATTGCAACTGCTTAGCAACATCCTGGCAACCACCTAGAACACCCTAGCAACACTTAAGCAACCCTTGAGCATAGCAAGGCCAAATAAACTCCCTGACACCTTAAAAATCACTTAGCAACACCTTAGCAACTACACAGAACACCTTAGTAACCACGTAGCAACACTTGAGCATAGCAAAGGCCTAGCAACCACACGGAACACCATAGAAATCACTTAGCAACACCTTAGCAACCACACAGAACACCTTAGTAACCACTCAGCAACACTTAAGCATAGCAAAGGCCTAGCAACCACCTGGAACACCATAACAATCATTTAGCAACACCCTAGCGACCACACAGAACACCTTAATAACTTAGAAACACCCTAGCAACCACACAGAACACCTTAGTAACCACTTAGCAATGCTTGAGCATAGCAAAGGCCTAACAACCACCCTGAACACCATAACAACGGTCTACTAATGCCCTTGCAACCACCCACGACAACTTATCAACTTACATCAGTGCCCTAGCAACCCCCTGGAACACCGTAACAAGCACTTTTCATAATTAAACACAAACTTGCAGACTGATGATAAAGAGTCTCCATAAAGACGGGACTCAGAAATCGTGCTCTTTAGACACGCGGCAGCATTCGGTCACGCAGTCCAGCTGGAAACATCATTTCACGACCTCTAAACCTTTCCCCCTCATTTCCCGCGTGTGATAATTCAACACGGGACGGAACAGTCACCTGTAGCAGGTTGCTTGGAAATGTCATTATTATAAACTCTCAGTACTATCGAAATTATACATTTGGAGCGCGGCTCGACAAAAAACGGGGGAAAGATGAGGACAGTCTCATCTCATTAAAAGAGATGAAATAGTGGAATTAGCTTCAATCTAATTACAAGCCACACTATCTAATGTAAAAACATGCCTGTTTTTTTCCCCTCTTATTCATTTGGACTAGTAATTAGTTTTGGCCTATAAAATGCCACCCTTTAATCATCCAAAGGCAGATGTGATTTGCAGTGCAATTTAATCTTGCTTTAATGAAGAACTAATGGATGCATTGCAAATTACTTTTTTTCCTGTACAGGAGGGAAAAAATCTATTTCCTGCTTTTGAAAAGATCAAGAGTATCTTTGATAATAGCTGGAGAGGGCCGGAGAGCTCCACTGCATCGAGCCAACAAGCTCTTTTACTCGAATAGAAAGGAGGCCACAATTAGCAACAAAGCAGCGAAAATGCATCCGTACAGCAGAATCGCTCGCCGCGGCTCAACCCCTCGGCTCCTGGAGCCTTGTTAGCGGCAGGGCTAAAGTGTCACGGAGGAACAATGGGCCGTGATAAATTACCTTTCCCCCCAAAAAAAGATGTACGGCTAATTTTCAATTATAGCTAAAAATGCATCGCAGATTGAAGAGAAATTGGACATGCGAATAGATACGCTCGCTCCCGTGTCAGCCTCTTCAGGTTTGTCTGATTATGAGAAAATAATTACCATTTCTCATTCAGGAAGATTTGAGAAGAGTTACGTGCGGTCTAGCTCAAAACACTGATGTTTACAAACTGCACGGCACCATACCGGAGTGTTCCGGGACGGAAATGTGAGAAATTGAGTTTATTTATTAATGATAGGACAGTCTTTATTTGCATTAAACAACTACTCTTCCTGACAGAAATATTGTGGTGTGTTTGGGCAGATGAACCCTTGTAGTGCACTTAATAGTATTAAATGTGCACTTGTAGTGTACTTCACATCTTCAAAGTGTTGAAGAGTTCAGATGCAAAAGCCTCTTAAGTGCTGTCTGAGATTTTCTTCTTAAAATGAGCATTTTTATCAGCCTCCTATATTTATGTTCGGTTATTTCACTTTATTTCCATAAAAAAGGACCGTTACCTTGCATTAGAGCAAAATTGCTTAGCCTAAACACGAGCCTGATAAAAATGCTCATTTTAGATGCATCTGAACTCCTATACTTGCAGATAATATTAAAATAAAAGGCCACTTAAGTTACTTTAAAGAGCAGTTAAATGATTAGACTTTAATAATCTGTTGCCGTGCTTTAAAGTGCACTTATTTTCATGTGTTGATTAACATATAAGCATGTGTAAAATACTTATGCTTCTAAGTATATACTTATATTTATCATTTTAAATGTAGTGTTATATTACATTTAAAGTTATGTACTAAATTGCAACTTCATCATTCCAACATATATTTAAATGCATGATATATTACATTCAGCTGTACACTTTATAACCATATTTCAAAGACAATCGAAATAATTGTGAAATTCATATCAAGTCCTACTTATGTGAGTCAAAAATAACTCTACATTTGCATTTAACATGAATTTGAGCTTTTTATAAAAAAGCTCAAATTCATGTTAAATTCAAATTAAACTCTCTCTCTCTCTCATTTGTGTGGTAACACTTTACAATAGGTCTCATTTGTTAATGTGTTAATTAACCTAAACTAACAATGAGCCATATATCTTTTACAGCATTTATGTTTTGACACTGGGATGCTGGTTTAAGCTGGTCCTTTGCTGGTTTAAGCTGGTCCTTTGCTGGTTTAAGATGGTCCTTTGCTTGTTTAAGATGGTCCTTTGCTGGTCTTTTGCTGGTTTATGCTGGTCCTTTGCTGGTCCCTTGCTGGTTTAAGATGGTCCTTTGCTTGTTTAAGATGGTCCTAAACAAATGTGCTGGTTCTTTATTGACTGGTCGCTCCTTGCGCCTGTGGCCCTGGTTAATATGGTCCTTCTGCTGGTCTAAGATTGTCCTTTGGCTTTTTAAGATGGTCCTATGCTGTTTATGCTCGTCCGTTGCTGGTTTAAGCTGGTCCTTTGCTGGTTTAAGATGGTCCTTTGCTGGTTTAAGCTGGTCCTTTGCTGGTTTAAGCTGGTCCTTTACTGGTTTATGCTGGTTTAAGCTGGTCCTATGCTGATCCTTTGCTCGGGTTTATGCTGGTCCTTTTGCTGGTTTTTGCTGTTCTTTTGCTGGTTTATGCTGTTCCTTTTGCTGGTTTAAGCTGGTCCTATGCTGGTCTTTGTCTGGTTTAAGCTGGTCCTTTGCACTGTGTTTAAGCCCGGTCCTATTCGTTTATGCTGGTCCGTGCTGGTTTTAGCCACCACTCTATCTTGCCATCCATTGTCTTCAGTGTTATATCTTGGTGGGGTCCTTTGCTGGTTTATGCTGGTCCTTTGCTTTTTTATGCTGGTCCTTTGCTGGTTTTTATGCTGGTCCTTTGCTGGTTTTTTGCTGTTTTTTGCTGGTCCTTTGCTGGTTTATTCTTGTCCTTTGCTGGTTTATGCTGGTTCTATGCTGGTCCTTTGCTGGTTTAAGCTGGTCCTATGCTGGTCCTTTTGCTGGTTTATGTTGGTCATTTTGCTGGTTTATGCTGGTCCTTGCTGGTTTAAGCTGGTCCTTTGCTGGTTTTAAGCTGGTCCTTTGCTGGTTTATGCTGGTTTTTGCTGGTCTTTTGCTGGTTTATGCTGTTCCTTTTGCTGGTTTAAGCTGGTCCTATGCTGGTTTATGCTGGTCCCTTTGCTGGTTTAAGATGGTCCTATGCTGGTTTATACTGGTCCTTTGCTGTTTTATGCTGGTCATGTGCTGGTTTATACTGGTCCTTTGCTGGTTTAAGCTGGTCCTTTGCTGTTTTTTGCTGGTCCTTTGCTGGTTTTTTCTTGTTCTTTTGCTGGTTTATGCTGGTCCCTTGCTGGTTTTATAGATGGTCCTATGTTGTTTTAATGCTGGTCCTTTGCTGGTTAAGTAAGATGGTCCTTTTGCTGGTTGAAGATGTCCTTTTCTGTTTAAGATGGTCCTATCTGTTTTATGTGTGGTCCTTGCTGGTTTAAATGATCCTATGCTGTATCCTTTGCTTGTTTGAGCTGGTCCTTTGCTGGTTTAAGCTGGTCCTTTGCTGGTTTAAGCTAGTCCTTTTGCTGGTATAAGCTGGTCCTTTTGCTGGTCCTTTTGCTGTTTTAAGCTGGTCCTTTTGCTGGTTTAGCTGGTCTTTTGCTGGTTTATGCTGTTCCTTTTCTGGTTTATGCTGGTCCTTTTGGTGGTTTTTGCTGGTCCTTTTGCTGTTTTTTGCTGGTCCTTTTGCTGGTTTTGGCTGGTCCTTTGCTGGTTTAAGATGGTCCTTTGCTGGTTTATTCTGGCTGGTACCGTTGTCTGGTTTAAGCTGGTCCTATGCTGTTTATTCTGGTCCTTGCTTGGTTTAATATGTCCCGATGTTGGTTTTTTAATGCTGGTCCTTGCTGGTTTAAAGATGTCCTTTGCTGGTTTAAAGATGGCCTTTGCTTGTGTTTAAGATGGTCCTATGCTGTTTATATGCGGGTCCTTTTCTGTGTGTAAGATGGTCCTATGTTGGTTCTTTTGCTTGTTTATGCTGGTCCTTTGCTTGTTTATGCTTGTCCTTTGCTGGTTTAGGCTGGTCCTTTTCTGGTTTAAGCTGGTCTTTTGCTGGTTTTTGCTGGTTTAAGATGGTCCTTTGCTGGTTTAAGATGGTCCTATGCTGGTTTATACTGGTCCTTTGCTGGTTTAAGATGGTCCTTTGCTGGTTTTTGCTGGTTTTTTGCTGGTTTTTGCTGGTTCTTTTTCTGGTTTTTGCTGGTCCTTTTCTGGGTTTTGCTGGTCCTTTTGCTGGTTTAAGCTGGTCCTTTGCTGGTTTAAGCTGGTCTTATGCTGGTTTATGCTGGTCCTTTGCTGGTTTAAGATGGTCCTTTGCTGGTTTAAGCTGGTCCTTTGCTGGTTTAAGCTGGTCCTGTGCTGGCTTAAGCTGGTCCTTTGCTGGTTTTTGCTGGTCCTTTGCTGGTTTATTCTTGTCCTTTGCTGGTTTATGCTGGTTCTGTGCTGGTTTATGCTGGTCCTTTTGCTGTTTATGCTGGTCCTTTTGCTGGTCATTTGCTGGTTTAAGCTGGTCATTTGCCAGCACATGACCAGCATAAACCAGCAAAAGGACCAGCATAAACCAGCACAGGACCAGCATAAACCAGCATCCCAGCGTCAAAACATACCTAACCAGCATATGCTGGTTTTTTCAACAGGGTTGTTGACATTAGTTAATACAAATGTTAATGTTCATGTTCGTTCACAGTGCATTAGTAATATTAACACATACAACTTTTGCTCTTAAAATTTTTTAGTAGATGCTGAAATTAACATGATCTAAGATTATAAATGCTTGTTCATTCTCAGTTCATGTTACCTAAAGTAGTTATCTAGCGTTAACGAATTGCTAAGTGTTAGCATTTCTGCCAAGTGTACTTCTTTTGAGACCATTAGATAAACTAATACATAGCAAATGTATGATTTTTGTTAGCATCCGAGACAGTCAGCATTCTGACTGAAATATTAAAGATGGATTTCATCATATAAACGCATTAATAGCATTGAAACTAAGGAAGGGGCTTCTCGGAGTATCTCGGTGTGTACGAGTGTTTCCTAAAAATGAGAGAAGACGAAATCCTAATAGAAGTTGGGCTTAACTCCAGAAACAGCCCGCCTGTATATCTGATTACTGGGGGCCAGTAATTTCTTTTTTAAATAAGGGAAAAATTGGATAGAATGAATGAAATTTCCTCTTCGTAGTGCAATGAGGGTACCACGGGAGATTATGTATTTTTATAATCATTCATCAGCGGTGAGAGTGCTCGGGCTTAGCATAATGGAATTCGTAAACTGGTTTAAGTCTGAACACGGGCTATACTATCAGTCAGACCATAAACGCTTATATGGTGGGGCGCTGGTGAAGCCCGTCAGATGCTGTAGGTTATTTTGCCAGCAGATTTTACACATGTGGGGTGAGAGTGATTGCGGGAAACCCTGCCTCAAATATTTATTCCCAGAAAAACATGAGGCGCTCATGATGAATTACATTTGCTGAAGAAATTTGCCTGAGCTTTGGTCCCCCAGACATGTTAATGCATGTAAATGCTTAGTACATATCAAATATCTATAGTGGAGGAGTGTTCTGTAAATAAAATAGCTTTTGTAGATAACTTTAGTTTAATGTCACTTTGCTTAGTGTTTGGACAGACTACATTTTAGTCATTTTTATTAATAATGTAGTATGTTAACTAGAATGTGTATTTTGTATATTTATATATTATTCAAATAGAATGTTCTAATAATTATATATCAAACATTAATCTAAATAAGGCCCACTACCTATATTATTAACAACTAATATATTATTATATTTTAAAACTCATTGTTTTGCTTGAAAAGTTCTTTTTTTTAAAACAGACCCTTAGTGACTTAAATCCGTGTATGAGAATCAAACTATTGGTATTCACCACTAGATGTCATATCCATATTTGGCCCATTTTTCCAAACTTCCTTGCTCTTGATTTGTGATCTCATTCTGTTCGTAAAAGTGCCTAAGACAGCTATTTATATTTAATTTCTTATTTTTTCATAGCATGGTATTGTCCCAGCCACAATTTAGAATACATAATTTAAATAAATAATATATAATAACATAAATAATTAAATAAAAATTATACATAATATAATATAAATGTGTCATATTAGAAAACACAATATTTGGTTTAATTATTCTACTGTTTATACTCATTATTTTAATAATTTCATGCATGAAAATGTTTGTAGAATATATCTTATATATATAATATATTAGTCTTTATGTGACGATTTACTGTATGTAAATACTGGTGGAATAATAGAGGATTCATTCATTAGTATGTAAGTGTAAAATTCACATTTGTCAGTCAAAGTAAAGTAGCCCATGCAAAAAATAATTCGCTAATAGTATTAACTGATATTAAATGTACCAATTATCAAAGGAACAAGTGAATGACATGAATAATGGTGCAGCTGATTATACAGTAGCCATGGCAACATGGATGATTGACGGGTGCTGGAGTCTATGGTAGGATATCCAGATTATCTCTGCGACTGATTAAGTGAGCGAATGAAACATGCTGGCCTGCCTCTGCCACAATAACACATCATTTAAATGTAATGTCCAGAGTGATGCATGTTTTCCAGTTTGCATTGCAGTTGCTGGATTTATAATTATGGGTGCTTGATAAAGAAAACAACTCCATTACTATTGCAGATAGTCGAGGTTAGTGATCTGAACAAATGCCTGACTATAAGTATTAAACTTCAACTCATCTCTGGACATGAATGCAACCTCATAACAATGAACTAAAACACCGAGAACATTTTGGCAACTGTTTAGCAACCACCCAGCACACCATTGGAAACGCTAAACAATGCATTAAAACACAAGAACACCTTAGCAACTTCTTAGCAATTGTTTCATTGTTATATACTTTGTTTTTCTTTTTATGCATGTGCCACACATAAACTTTGCAGTATATGTTTAAAGAAATGTGAGTGTTAATTGAACTAAACTTTAAATTAAATGAATTTTACAAGTGTTATCAGATATTTTCTAGTCACTGATTAACACGTTTTAAGATTTTAGATTTAAACCGTATTAACTTGCTAGTATCTGCTAAATATGACAAATATGAACTGTGTTCTTATGTTCAATGAAAATTACTAACTTAATATGCCTTTCACAACGACCATAATGTTTAAGCCGTTTAAAAAAAATACATTAAAAATGATCAAATGAATTTATATCCAAAACACAGGCTTAAGTTTAAGTGTATTTTGTTCGGATTACCCATAACTCTGTTACATTGATTCAGATTGGCGATTCACTCGTCGGAACCACTACCTCTCTAATAAATCATTCTTGGAAGCACGTTAGTTCCTCGTTCAACGTAGAAGTTCCATAACAGACAACCATCTATAACGTGCCAGTCTTAACACTCGGTGAAGACAAACAGCCAGTACTGTTCACGAAGATGCCCTCTTTGTCTCGTGTCTTCTCTAGCGGTCCTTCTACTACCCACCAGCGTGACTGTCCGCCCTCCCAGGGTCTTTCCCGCGCGTGCCTGCAGCAGCAATTATCGGCCGCTGTTGGTAGGTTTTGCTCCCCATAGTGAACCTTTCACCCCCTCACATGCCTGCGTGCATCCCCGCCCTCGTGCTGCAGGGGTAGCCAAGTCCGCTGGTCCTTGCTGCTTGCTGGGCAACTGGGCTCGTTCCTGATAAGGGTAAATACACAGGTTACCGCTCCGTTCACGCGGTTATACTAGCAGTACCGCAGGTGTCTCTTAAGACAGCGTGCGGTGGTCGCTAACTCCGCAAGAAAATATGAAAAAACGAGCCTATCCTGTACATCTTGACTTGTGCGTTCAAATAACTGCCTCCGACTCTCCGGTTTTCTGTTATCCGGGTAGCAGCGTACGGTGAGGCCTGAGAGCTTAATCAGAAAGACATTCCGTTCAATTCGACTTGCTACAACGGCTTAGTTCTTTAACCTCTGGACTACGACAAACTACAAAAGTGCGCGTTTGCATTACGCGGAAGAAGCGAGTTTTTAAGTGGTCAGAATAGCTTAGCACTGTTTGGTTTCAGTTTGTGTTATTCCAAATATCTGCTTAACGTTAAGTTCTTGTTTATTTATTGCATTTATCTCGTCATTCTGCAACAGCGATGGCCCCCTTATTCTTGACGCCACGTCAACGCCCCCCACCTAGTTGCAATTGTTTCTCAGATCATACCAGCTTACGAATGGTGTGTCTGTCGTGTGCTTCTGCGCGTCCCACGGTCTCCAATCACGTCCGGTAGTTTCGCGCGCTACTTTATTCCCCTTCTCGTTCCTCGCTCTTCGGGTCTCACTCTCGCGCGTCAGCGCCGCTGAGCGTTTTAGCTATTCAGAATGCGTCGCCCTCTGTGAGCAAGTGAGACTGATATGTGGTTTCAGTTGAGCTAAAAAGACGTCAGGAAGCTCATATTCATAATTTAAGGTGTGGTCAGAAATGATCAGATGTGTTCCCAGACCAGATTTTGATTCTCTCAAGAAATGTCCAAGTAATGTGTCTGAAGTTTGGTATTGTGTAGTACTTCCTCTATACATCATGCATGAATATATAGCTTTCTACGCAGAGTAGGCTATATATTCATAAACACAAGGGCCAGTTGGGAAGTCTAATTGAAGTTGTTATTCCATCTCCATCTCAGGCTTATGTCAGTGCACGTCAGCTGTTCAGTTTCCATCTGCAGCTGTCATTCAGTGCGGCAGATATTTCAACGCCGGTCTATTTTGAGATGAGGTTTAGGAGATACCAACTTCCATTTTGGAGTCAGTTGGCATTGAGAGGCAGTGCTGATGGCCTAGTATTGAAATATCAGTTTACCCTGTTGAAAAAACCAGCATATGCTGGTTAGGTATGTTTTGACGCTGGGATGCTGGTTTGTGCTGGTCCTTTGCTGGTTTAAACTGTTTTTTTGCTGGTTTAAGCTGGTCCTTTGGTTTAAGCTGGTCTTTTGCTGGTTTAAGCTGGTCCTTTGCTGGTTTATGCTGGTCCTTTGCTGGTTTATGCTGGTCCTTTGCTGGTTTAAGCTGGTCCTTTGCTGGTTTATGCTGGTCCTTTGCTGGTTTAAGCTGGTCCTTTGCTGGTTTATGCTGGTCCTTTGCTGGTTTATGCTGGTCCTTTGCTGGTTTAAGCTGGTCCTTAGCTGGTTTATGCTGGTCCTTTTGCTGGTTTATGCTGGTCATGTGCTGGGAAAGGACCAGCACAAACCAGCAAAAGGGACCAGCATAACCATCTCCCAGGGCTCAATACATACCTAACCAACATATGTTGGTTTTTTTCAACAGGGTATTCTTATATAATAACTAATTGATTTAATTATTTGATTGAGCACACTGAACAAAATAATACCCCTTTTTGAAACATTTCATATATTTCACACTTCATATAAACGAGCTCATATATCACACTTCCTATTGTTCTCGTGTGCATTCGGCTGGGAAAACTATTATTTAGTGACGGACAAGACTACAGTGTTAGTATTTTATATAACCTCTTTTAATTGTGTTTATAATAATTTATCCCCGGTTTCACAGACAAGGCTTAAGCCTAGTCCCAGACTAAAATGTAAGTCTGAGCTGTTTCAACTGAAAGAAACTTGCACTGATTGAGCTTAAAATACTGTATATCAGTGCCGTTGTTTTGTCTCAAGATGCACACCAGAAATGTTTTTTTTTCTTCTAAGCACGTTTATAAAATCTATAACAAAATAAAAATAACTTAAATGTCCTAATTGAACTATGGACTAATCCTGGCTTAGTCTGAGCACTGTCTGTGAAACCAGGCCTACAATTTTTTAAAAAGTTTATTCTGTGGTGCTTAATCTTTTTAATCTTGTAACTTTTGGATAAGTGTTATTTTAGTATTATTTAAATATTATCAGTTTTTGTTGCTCATTTTTGAAATTGGCTTTCAGTATACTTTAATTACTTTTTTAAAGCCTTAATTTCAGTTAATTTTCACTTAATTTGACTAGAATTTTTGTTTAGTTTGTGTTTTGTTGTTTTATTTGAGCTTTATTTCAATTAACAAAAATGTTTAGCTAACACTGTTTTCACAGAAAATTTAGTATTTAGAGTAAATGTAGAAAATGTAGCATTAGTGGATTCTCACTCAAGGGGGTTGCACACCGGACGAGAAGCACAGCGCCCCGTCTAGGACAACTCGAGGTATCGCACACCGGACGCGCACATTCTATACGTGCAAGCTCAATTTCGAATCAAGTTCTGAGCTGCAAGATGGGTGGGTTTTAACTTCATTTATTATTATTTTAAATATATTATTTTAATTGATAATAGCTGAGTTTTGAACGTTAATCAGTGAAAAGAATCTGTGTTATGATAAGTCTGTTATTATTTTGTTGTATCTGTTGTCTAGGCAACTATGTTACATAGGCCAATACTGTAATATTTTGCGTATGTAAAAATGTCTCAAGAGAAAAATAAAAGATTAAAAGGACTAAGTTTATTATACATTTAATTCTATATGTTTACATTTTATTCAAGCTGTAAAACTAATGTATGTAGTATTTTGAAGAAGTGGTATCTTGGTATAATGTATTAACAACGATTTGAGACAAATATGATGTTATTTAATATAAAACTATGCAGATGGCGCGGCAGTAATTTGAACAGCGTCCTGAGTCGTAGCTGGGTGCCGCAGAGAGATGCTGAATGGCGCCGCCAGTGTGCGTACTCTCATAGAAAACAATGTGTTCGAATTTTAAAGACGTGGTGCGGCGCTGCGCTTCTCGTCCGGTGTGCGACCCCCTTCACACTTGATGACGCTTTTATTAATGCATGTATTTATTTTTATGCCTAATATTTATACTTTATTTGATTTCAGCTTTATTTAAATTCAAGATAATCGTAATAGTTTTAGTTAATGATAGTAACCCCGCTTCACGCAGCAAATTCGCAACTTGTATAATAATGATAGCATTGGTGGATACAGTTTTTAACAAAATTTCCTTTTTTAACAAATCATTCTATCGGTTGACGTACTTGTTTACATTTATTTTGATAACTAATACTACATCTCATTATTCCAGGGCTTTGTCAAAGACGTTCACGACGACTCTCTCTCCGTTTCGTTTGAAAATAAGTGAGTAGAAGCTAGTTTCCAATCAGGACATTAATGCTTTTGAAACGAGCTTTGGTGGATGAGCGTCATTATATGAAAATGATTTTCTCAGCTGGCAACCTGAAAGACAAGTTCCCTTCAGCGATGTGCGGTTACCACCTCCTGCTGACGGCAAAAAGGAGATCACCGAAGGAGAAGAAGTGGAGGTGAAATGTGAAATATATGTTTATTTTATTAGTATTGCGCAGCCTTTCCTAGCTAGAAGCTTTTAAAAACTCTTTTATGAAGTGAACTCACTTAGTTATTTAGTATAATTTTGCCAGAAAAAGTTGTAGAATTTTTATCATACGTTAATGTAAAAAAAATCTTAACTTGTGTTTGCTTTTTTGCTGGTTTTTATTGTATTTGTTATACTTTTATTTTTTAAATAGTTTTTGCCATGAAAATAGCCTAAGATGCTGACGTGGCATTAAATAAAAATATGCTACTACTACTACTACTACTAGAAGCTCTTAACGCGTGTTGTTCTGTGTTCAGATTTACTCCCGAGCGAACGAGCAGGAGCCCTGCGGCTGGTGGCTGGCTAAAGTGCGCATGATGAAAGGAGACGTGAGTGTGACGCGCCCAAACTTTCTGTTTCTCCAGAAGAGCTCGGAGTTCACTTTCACTTTTGTTTCCTGCAGTTCTATGTTATCGAGTACGCCGCCTGTGACGCAACCTACAACGAGATTGTGACGTTCGAGCGTCTCCGCCCCGTCAACCGCAATGAAGCTGTGACGAAGAACACATTCTTTAAGTGCAGCGTTCCTGTGCCAGAGGATCTCAGAGCAGCGTGAGTACAGGCCTCAGTATGGGGCGTTTGGACACAAACATCACTGTTATTAATACAAGTAAGAATTTAGACAGTCACAACTAAATCATACTTCATGAGGTGCAATCCTGGGATTTAATTTTTGTACGATTTATTTATAATATATTTATATTCTATGAAATTTTTATATAATAATCATACACAAAAAACTCAGTCTTGTCATGAAGATAGCCTTAGATGCTGCCATGGGGTATACAAATAATAACTGCTTATATTATTAAATGTCTAAACAGAATAAGTCTGGCACTTGTGATTTGGTGTTTTTAGTTTTTTCATACTCATAAGTTTTTGGATATTATTTTATTCTTTGGTGTTTAAATTCGTGCGTTCTAGTTTTTTTTATTGATATTTTTGATTAGCGCTATTTTGGTTTCATTTGTTTTTAGTCCGTTTTAGTTGTTTAGTTATGATAGGACCGTTGTTTTCCGGTTTCTTTAAAAAAAAAAAAAAAAAGGTATACAATATATTAAAATAAATATAAACAACTATAAAATATTTTACATAAAACAATTAAATATTAAAACTCAATATAAATATTTTAAAACTACTTACATTTGAATTTGGAAATACACTTGTGAATGTTTGAATGAGCGTTTCTTTTTATATTTTCTCATAATGTAGTTTCTGTTTGGTTACATTTATGCATGTACTTAAGTTTTAGTTGTTTTTTTGTTTCGTTATTTTCAAGTTTTCCAAAAAGAAGTTCTATCTTAGAATAATATTTTGTTGATTAAAATTCTGTAATAAAAAGTTAATAAAATATATAAAAAAACGTTCAATATCACAAAACATAAAAATAGTACTGACCTCCAACCCTAATATTTATATATAAATATTAAATTAAGTTTGAACCATATATATATATAAGATATATATATATATATATATATATATTAGGTATATCTTTTTTTTTGTATTTTATTAACTTTTCCATATTTTTATATATAAATACACACATGTACTTGTATAATTTACTCACAATTTCACATATTTAATAAGAATGATCATAAATGTATTAGATCATAAATTAAAAAAAAAAAAATTCTTTATCTTTGAAGCATTTTTCTTATTATAATATTTTGTAAAGTTTTTGTAAGATTTTCTACCTGCGTCCGTTAAAGTCCCCCTGTAGTGGAAATCAAGTTTTTTATGTTGTTTATTTGTGTATATGGTGTTTTTAATATGCTTTTAGACAAACCATGTGCCAATCTATAAATCAACACCATTGCTGTGTATTTTCTCCTTAAAACTGTAGTTTCCCAAAGGCTGACCCAGAAATATGGTTTGAAACAGCCCTTGGTTTGCTACGTCAGAAACCAATAACGTCAAAGGATCGATTCCTATCACTAGCATGCAAAATATACCAATACCAGCACAAAACCCATGAAGCTGTGAATTTAGAACCGCTAACTTGCATTATAACCCGTGGCAACAGTGTAAAAGTAGCCCGAGTCAGACGCACCCTCCCCGCAGCGCGTCTTGCCCTTCACACACTTATGCTCGCGGGCGTGAATTAACAATCACAAACGGCTGCATTCGAGTCTTCAAGGCATTTTAGGACACAACATCGTCAAGTAAGTAACTTTAACGAATGTTACAGTATTCACTGTAGTTGTCCGCTAGTAAAAACATAGTTTTATCAGTCATTATCCGTGTATGCCATTGTTTTGCGGTTACTACAGTTCAGTGGATCAGGAGGCGCTGGAGGCAGGACTAATTTGCATATTCATAGATCCACGTGTAGTAAATGAGGCAAGGGTGTAGTTGCATTCAAGCTATTTTAAGGCATGAGAAAATTATTTTCACAAGAAAAAACATTTAAATATGTCATGTTGATGATCAAAGATAAGTTTTAAGGGATAAAATATTTGACTACAGGGGGACTTTAAAAAATGGCTGTTAGAGCCATAGCCTTGTGGGTGAGGTCATTTCCAGATGACCTCAGCAGTGAGGTCATTTCCTGATCCTCTCTCATTGTTTCCTGAGTGAAAACCATGAACTAATTTCTTCTTTGCCCATGTTAGATGTGAGAACGAACAAGCCCACAAGGATTTCAAAAAGGCAGTCGGAGCCATTCGGATTGTTTACAGCCCGGAGCAAAGTGAACTGACTGTATTGGTGAGTCCCAGTTAACCTCTGCACTTCTGTTAGTAGGTTTAAACATGACAAAATCTTGATCCATATGATGTTCCCCAAAACCACCAGTCCATGAACGAATCCACCGTCAAGCGCGTCTTCCTGCTGAGTGACATGCATTTACGCAGCATCCGCACCAAACTCCTGCTCATGTCCCGGAACGAGGAGGCAACCAAACATCTGGAGGTAAGTAGGGCTGCCCCCTAATAGTCGACTAATTGTTAGTCGACCATTAGAAGCTTGGTCGGCCAAAATGTTATTAGTCGCAGGAGAAAAAAAACAATCCCCAGACCAGGTCACGTAGTCCGTGACAGACAGATCATTAACGGCTAGTTTATGGTAATACAGTACATCGGACAGGACATCCAAATGCTCGTCTATCATTCATCAACCTCAAATATGGCTTGTCATGTGAAATATGTAAGTATTAGCAACTTTACATGGCCGCTCAATCTAATGTTAACCTAGAGAAATGTGCACTGTTCAAGTGTGGAAGCTAAACAGCGCACACTGCAGGACAGATGGAGGCGCCGGTTCGCTCACTTGCTCTTAAAATAATCCCTCATTTTGGTCATACAGATAAATGTAATAGATCTTTTGAATCTGTAAAGACTCTACGTTTATTTATGTGTGTATTTGTGTGAGCACAATAGCCCGGGCTTTTTGTCAAATATGAAAGAATCAGGATGCACTTTCTGCCGTCTCGGTCTCTGTGAACTTGAGCGCGAAGCTCCTTGTATACTTGCCTTACAGATAATAAAAATATATCTATAGAGAGTGAAATGTCTACTTTCAAATAAACCAATTCAAATGAAAAACAAATTCTCAGATTATGTAATCCGTATGAGACATGCAGGCAGATGCATCACTACAGCGGAGATGCGAGTCGTGTCCGCCCGACCTCATTCTCTGAAGCTGAAAACAAAGAAAGCAGTAGTTTAGCAAATTATTAAAATGTTAATGCAGTCTCCTTACTGTTTTTCACTGACACATTCATAATCATTACTTCTGGCGGTGTGCTGTGGCTAGCTTTATGCATGCACTTGAGTGCTTATTAGGCTATGTTGGCAATTAAAGTCTCATTATAATGATTTAAATGGCTTATTAAAAATATGTGCGATTAAGTCGACTAATGCTTCAAATGAACGACTACTAGTCGACCAGAAAAATCCTTAGTAGAGGAGAGCCCTAGAGGTAAGTCAGCTCTCTCCGTCTGGTTTTGCAGCTCAGAGAGTATTAACCCAGGGTTGAAATGTGAAAATCTCTGTGTTTGTAGAGTACGAAGCAGTTGGCCTCGGCGTTTCAGGACGAGTTCACTGTGAGAGAGGACCTCATGGGTCTCGCCATCGGGAGCCACGGCAGTAACATTCAGCAAGCCAGAAAGGTGCCGGGAGTGACCGCCATCGAGCTGGACGAGGAGACGGGAACCTTCCGGGTTTACGGAGAGGTGCGTCAGCTTCCTGTGCACACTGTTGTTACATTATACAGCTCCTCTGTAATGGATACAGTTTATTCTTCAATGTTACTTTGCAGACTGTGGAGGCCGTACAGAAAGCAAGGAATTATCTAGAGTTTCTGGAAGATTCGGTGCAGATTCCTCGCAATCTTGTTGGTATGTATTTTTTCATTTAGAAACTGTTTGTATAAAGTCAAATGTAAAAGATTTAGCTTATTTTAGCATTAATTTAGCTTAAATTATGTATTTTTTATATTTCAGTTTTCATTTTAATTAGAGTTAAAAAAAAAAAGTTTTAGCAAATGTTTTTATTTCAAGTTTAGTCATTTTAATATTTCAACAAACATATTTCAGTTAGTTGTCAAGGCAAAATTTCTACTTATTCTTTTTTATTAGTAAAGTTTTTTCATATTTATATTTATTTACTTCATTTCTATATATTTTTTTGTTTAACAGTAACATAATTTTAGTGCTACAGGAAATTTTTCACAACAGGATAAATTAATAATACTTCCCAAAACTATTTATATATTTTTTATATTATTAGTTTTTCGTATGATATTTATATTTTGTTTTATTGTAGCTTTATTTTTATGCTTTATTTTTTTATTTTTTATTTTTTTAAATACATACGTTTAGTGCCCAATTTTTTTTTTTTTTTAGGCATTCATTCAAGTTATTGGTTTATTTTATTAATTTTAATATTTCCACAAACTTATTTCAGTTTGTAGTTGCCAAGGAAAATTCTAATGTAAGTCTCTATTTAAAGTTTACATTTCTAAATAAGTTTAATTTAAATTCTAATTTAAATTATCGAAATTATTTAATTGCAACAGATTCATTCGCAACGTATAATATATTTGGGAAAGTGATCATTTTGTACGAACGGTAAATATTTACACAAAAGCATTAAAATAATTTTTTGACTTTACCTGCCAAACTGATGTTAACAGATCATTTGTCACATTTTCTCTTTGTAGGGAAGGTTATCGGAAAAAATGGCAAGGTTATCCAGGAGATAGTGGATAAAGCTGGTGTGGTGAGAGTGCGCATCGAAGGCGACAACGACAACAAACTCCCTGTTTCCTACAGGAATAAGCACTGAAAGTAGCACCCAAAAACAAAAAAAATTATATATATATATAAAATGCCTCCATATTCTTTTATTCTTTGTTTTTAATAGGGAATGGTGCCATTTACATTTGTTGGTACAAAGGAGAGTATCAGCAATGTACAGGTCCTACTGGAGTACCATATTGCTTACCTAAACGTGAGTATCAGAACCCCAGCAGCCGTGGTGCTAGAAGGCCGCTGATGTGTTTGAGAAACTCAAGCTCTTGTTTGTGTTGCGCAGGAGGTGGAACAGCTGCGACTGGAGCGGCTGCAGATTGACGAGCAGCTGCGTCAGATCGGGATGGGCTACAGGCCCGTCCCAAACCGACCCGCCGATAAGGACAAGGGCTACGCCACTGAAGAGAGCACATCCAACACCCATATCAACCGCTTCTACACCAGCAGGGGCCGCGGCCGCCGGGGGCCCGGGTACACGTCCGGCTACGGTAGGGCTTCTGGTTTCAAATCTGTCGCTTTGTGTGAACCTCTGAGAATAAGAGCTCTGAGTGCCATTTAAAAAAAAAAAAAAAATGGGAACATTTAGGGCATTCAAGCAAAAATGCAAACGCAGATGGTAATGCAAGATTTGCGATTGCGTAAAGGTTTTGTCACAATTTATGCATCCAATGCAGTTGAAAATACAATTTGCAATTCCTTTTGAAAATTGCCCTGACTATTCTTCCATATTATGAAATATCCGTTTGACATATCAGCCAATCAGGAAAAAGCATTTTGCCGATAATTAAAAAATGTAAAATATCGGCCGATATATCGGTTGACCACTAATGTATATGACATCGTATATAAAATATTTTTCCTGCACAGGCACTAACTCCGAGCACTCGTACACCTCGGAGACCGACTCTGAGCGCAAGGAAGAGCTGAGCGACTGGTCCATGGCAGGAGAGGAGCCCGAGCGCAACCCCAGACAGCAGAGGGACAGCAGGAGGAGAGTGGGAGAAGGCCGGGGCCGGGGACGTGGAGGACCCGGGGGCAGAGGCCGTGGCTCAGGAAGAGGGGCGTCCAGCTCCATTAGCTCAGGTATCCTGGCTCCCTTCAGCCCTTTATCGGGAACACGTTTTATTCACCAGCACAGATTTTAGGACTTTATGAAATCTGTTTTATTTTGTCCCAAATTCCATGTTATTTTCCTTCTAAGTTCTGCGGTCTCTGTTTATTTTATTCTGGACTCCATTTTAATGATTGTTAAATTCTAACAATCAGAGACCATGTCTAATCGAAAAATTTCTTTAAACTATTTAACAATTGACTGATTTAAATGCTTTATGAAATTTTCATTTTTTTGAGAAATTGAATTGTTTTATTTCTTTAAATTCGGTTTCACAATTCAATACAAATGTATTATCAAAATCAGTGGTAATCAAATGAATGTTTTTTTTTTTTGGCG
This sequence comes from Sinocyclocheilus anophthalmus, assembly GCA_018155175.1. Lineage (NCBI taxonomy): Eukaryota > Metazoa > Chordata > Actinopteri > Cypriniformes > Cyprinidae > Sinocyclocheilus > Sinocyclocheilus anophthalmus. The sequence continues at coordinate 46,892 of JADLZN010001295.1, forward strand.
CAACAGAGGTTTAGTGTTTAAATTAAAACATGAATGAAAAATTTTTGATATTCCTTTGTTTAAAAAAAAATATTGAGACTGTACTATTTCACTATAGTATTTTCTGTACTATAGTAATATACGTCTGTCTTTTATTTCTTCAAGGTAAAAAATAAAAATATTTTACAGGGTATAATTACAGGGTATATTAATATTGTATTAAATAGTTTATATCTGCATTTTTGGCATCGCAGAAATCATAAGCCTCTAAGATTTATGTTTCATGGAGGAGAAAAAATATGACTTATGGCCATGATTTAAAAATGTAGTCCTTCGTTTTAGTTTGTTTATTGTGGATCTATAAATAGTACAACATAGCCACGATTTACCTTAAAAGAGGTTAAGTTATGTTGTGGTAACAATTAACAAAAAAAAAAAAAAAAATAATTGAAGAAACACTTTATAAAAAGTTTCTAGAAATTGATAAGTTGAGAGAAGGAATTCTTAGTTTGTAGCCACGGTAACCTTTTATTATTTTTTTTCTTCCACGTGATGAATGGGGCGTTGTAATGTTTGAATATGTCTGTGCATATTGGATGAGTATATAGTATATTTTATCGTTTCAAAGCAGTATTTTATAAAGTAATTTTTTTTAAATCATTTTATAAAAAAATGAAACATTTAGTATTTGATAGCATCTGTATTTTAAAATCAAATTTACTAAATTATTTAAAAAATATATATAAAATTTGTACACAGGCAAGCACTTTCAAAAATGTTTTAAAATCTAGTTGCTCTGTATTTAATTTTTATTTTTTTGTTCTTGCATGTTGCATTGCCCAGTAAATACTTATTTTAGTTCTTGTCTTTCATGTCAGTCCTGAAAGATCCAGATAGAAACCCATACAGTCTGTTGGACAACACCGAGACGGATCAGACGGCTGACACGGATGCCAGTGACTCCCAGATGAACACCAACCGCCGCAAACGCTCCCGTCGTCGCCGCACAGATGAAGACACCACAGTCATGGACGGCATGAGCGAGTCCGACAACACCTCCCTCAGCGAGAACGGCCTCGGTGAGCACAAAAGCTGCAGGATACTTGCGGTCTAAAATAAAGTCTAGAAACAAATACAGGACACAAATTGTAGCTGTTTGAGGTTTATTTATAATCAAATTATAAATAATAGTACAGAAAAAAGTACAAACTGAACAATCTACGTAAATGGTGTCAACCGCGAAGAGGTAGAATATTCTGCAGGAACACATTCTCTCATCATAACACAAGTGACTTTCTATTCATCAAAAAATTTATTTATAAAAAAAATATTATTTTTACAATGATTGCGCAAAATATTTAACAATATATAGTAGGGCTGGGCGATATGGCTCAAAATTAAAATCTTTTTTTTTTTTTTTCAGAACGTTTGACCGATTCTCAATTTTTTTTAACGATTTTTACCTAGTCAACTTGAAAATGTAACTACAACATGATTCAAGTAACTTTTTCTTTATTAACCCTCTAGTTAAAGAAAATTATATTCCAAGTGCAGCACACATGAAGTTGTCAACATGACGTAAATGTTAAACAAATCACTTAAGTATCTTTGCAGAAAAATGCATGAACTACAACTACATCTTGTACAAACTTGTCTTATACATATATGTTCAGAAATAATACGAGGAAAATGCTTTAAAAGAAATCTAATTCAAATTCAGAATGACTGAAGGTATAACACAAGTAGACTATTATTAACTATAAATGTTCTGTAAAAACAACAGCAGCTTTCAGCCTGTCCCCATGATGCAAACATGAAAAATCAGACATATAGTAGTAATTCTTTACAGGTTTTTTTTATTCGATTGCGCTGCTTTTACATTGTTTTTTTCTGTGTAAACGGAACGTCTAAAACGCGGCGCTCAAGTTAAAAGAAGTTAACTCCCATCTTCTTGCATGTTTTTCCTATTCCACTGCCCGTGTCGCATCTTTGCACACAAAAGGTGGCATTCTGTGTGAATGGCGCCTAGCGATATGAGCGCGTCACACGTGAGCGGTTAATCACGTGCGCCGACATGCGGTCGTATCGTTCTTTTCTCTTTACTGTTATCATTGGAATATTATCAAAGTGTCTAATTCTAACGTTTGGTAATATTTCTATTCAAAATCGCGATTCCTCGATTTCAAAAAAATAAAATTGTGGCAAAACATTACATTCGAATTAATCGATAAAATCGGAAAAATCGCCCAGCCCTAATATTTAGTTGCAGATTCAAATGTTCATAAATTTTTAGATTTTTATTGACTGCTTTGTTTAGTTGGGAATAATAACATTGAGAGAAATTCCACAAACTGCGAAGAGCTCAAATGGCTTTTTCCAAAACGGCTGTCAGTATTTAAGGTTAGGCTTTCCACCGGTCTCTTGTAGATGATGCTGAAGCTAAACCACAGCGGCGCAATCGCAGCCGCCGGCGCCGTTTCCGGCCTCCTGAGGAGAGGCAGCCAGGTACCGGTATGAATTAACACTGGGTTTGTGTTCAAGCAAGTGTTAGTCCAAACTGCATGGCACTGATCGCCTGGAATAACATCAGGACTTCAAACTAAACCCACATGATCAGTCAAACATGCCAGATCACAACAGCCTAAGGCAAATAAAGAAAGTTATTTGTAGAGCCCAACCGATATGGGTTTTTGGGGGCCGATCCCGATATTAGGGAGTAAAAAACTGTGATATTGGTATATCGGCCGATATTTTGTGTGTATATTATAGTACAGTATCAGTCTAAAGTCTAGACATACTTCCCATTAGTATGTCCACACTTTTGACTGGTACTGTATATAGAATACATTATATACATAAACAGAATATATATACAGTGGGGTAACTGAAAGTATTCAGACCCCCTTCAGTTTTTTCACTCTTTGTTATATTGCAGCATTTGCTAAAATCATTTAAGTTAATTTTTTTTCCTCTTTAATGTACACACACCAGCACCTCATATTGACAGAAAAACACAGAATTTGTTGACATTTTTGCAGATTTATTAAAAAGAAAAACTGAAATATCACATGGTCCTAAAGTATTCAGACCCTTTGCTGTGACACTCATATATTTAACTCAGGTGCGGTCCATTTCTTCTGGTCATCCTTGAGATGGTTCTACACCTTCATTTGAGTCAGCTGTGTTTGATTATACTGATTGGACTGATTAGGAAAGCCACACACCTGTCTATATAAGACCTTACAGCTCACAGTGCATGTCATAGCAAATGAGAATCATGAGGTCAAAGGAACTGTCTGAAGAGCTCAGAGACATAATTGTGGCAAGGCACAGATCTGGCTAAGGTTAAAAAAAAATTTCTGCTGCATTTAAGGTTCCTAAGAGCACAGTTGCCTCCATAATCCTTAAATGGAAGACTTTTTTTTGGGATGATCAGAACCCTTCCTAGAGCTGGTCGTCTGGCCAAACTGAGCTATCGGGGAGAAGAGCCTTGGTGAGAGAGGTAAAGAAGAACCCAAGATCACTGTGGCTGAGCTCCAGAGATGCAGTCGGGAGAAGGGAGAAAGTTGTAGAAAGTCAACCAACACTGCAGCCCTCCACCAGTCGGGGCTTTATGGCAGAGTGGCCCTGACGGAAGCCTCTCCTCAGTGCAAGTTTTCTAAAAAACACCTGAAGGACTCCAAGATGGTGAAAATAAGATTATCTGGTCTGATGAGAACAAGATAGAACTTTATGGCCTTAATTCTAAGCGGTATGTGTCGAGAAAACCAGGCACTGCTCATCACCTGTCCAATACAGTCCCAACAGTTAAGCATGGTGGTGGCAGCATCATGCTTTGGGGTGTTTTTCAGCTGCAGGGACAGCACGACTGGTTGCAATCGAGGGAAAGAATAATGTGGCCAAGTACAGGGATATCCTGTACGAAAACGTTCTCCAGAGTGCTCAGAACCTCAGACTGAGCCGAAGGTTTACCTTCCAACAAGACAATGACCCTAAGCACACCGCTAAAATAACGAAGGAGTGGCTTCACAACAACTCTGTGACTGTTCGTGAATGGCCCAGCCAGAGCCCTGACTTAAACCAATTTAGCATCTCTGGAGAGACCTAAAAATGGTTGTCCACCAACGTTTATCATCCAACCTGAGAGAACTGGAGAGGATTTGCAAGGAGGAATGGCAGAGGATCCCCGAATCCAGGTGTGAAAAACGTGTTGCATCTTTCCCAAAAAGACTCATGGCTGTATTAGATCAATAGGGTGCTTCTACTAAATACTGAGCACAGGGTCTGAATACTTAGGACCATTGATTTTCATTTTTTCTTTTTTTAATAAATCTGCAAAAATGTCAACAATTCTGTGTTTTTCTGTTAATATGGGGTGCTTTGTGTACATTAATGATGAAAAAAAATAACTTAAATGATTTTAGCAAATGGTGCAATATAACAAAGAGTGACAAATTTAAGGGGTCTGAATACTTTCCGTACCCCCTGTATATATATATATATATATATATATCATAAACACAAATCAAATACGTTCTACAGTAAATTCCCGTTTTTATGACTGGATTCCGTCGCATTTTCTGCATGCCAAATCATACTAAGTATATACGCTCAATGGAAAAGAAAGACAGGGACTATTTACTTATAGCATTAAGTCCCCTCACTAGGTGACAACGATTCGTTAACTCACTATTCAACGCTCAAGCCACCACCAGCACTGCGCTATTGAACTGCAGAAACATTTAATTTTGCTACGTTACTGACTGTACTGACAAACTATGCTGACTTACGAAATGTGATGTGACCGATGTGATGAGCATAAGTGACATGGCAGTATTAAAGGGATAGTTCACCCAAAAAATTTAATTTTGTCATTAATTACTCACCCTCGTGTCGTTCCAAACCCATAAGTCCGTCGTCATCTCGGACCAAACAATCAGATATGTTTGATGAAATCTGAGGTCTCTTTGACCCTCCCATAGACAGCATGGGTACTACCACCATCAACGTTTAGAAACGTAGCAAGGAGATCGGTAAATAATCCATGCGACATCAGGGGTTCAACCGTAATGTTATAAAGCTACGAGAATACTTTTTGTATGCAAAGAAAACAAAAATAACGACTTTATTCAACAATTTGTCTCCTCAGCGTCACCTGTAGTGCTATTTTGGAGAGTATCACATACAAAAACAACCGTACACAGATACGTTGTTTGCGTTCGGTTCAAAGCGTATCTGCATATGGTGCTGCTGTATTCTCGTAGCTTTATAACATTACGGTTGAACCACTGATGTCACATGGATTATTTTACTGATCTCCTTGCTACGTTTCTGAGCCTTGATCATGTTAGGATCCTTGCTGTCTATGGGAGGGTCAGAGAGCTCTTGGATTTCATCAAAAATATCTTAATTTGTGTTCCAAAGATGAACGAAGGTTTTACGACTTTGGAAAGACATGAGGGTGAGTAATTAATGACAGAATTTTGATTTTTGGGTGAACCATCCCTTTAAGGGATGGGGTTAACGTTTTATTGAACTTTTGAAAAGGGAAATTTATGGGGTCATTGTTTATTAACTTTACAGTAAGTTATGTATTTCACAATCTAGTCAGCAACTTACCGTTAAGACAACGCTTGACTCTGAGTCGCGAAGACACTGGCGCTGCCTGAAAAAGAGACCTCCTTAACTGAAGTGATAGGGTTGGCTTGTGTCACTCAGGGTTGCCAGGTTTTCACAACAAAACCCACCCAATTGCTACCCAAAACTAGCCCAATCGTATTCTGGGGGTAAAATAAATGTTTGTTTTTTTTCACGGGGTATATGTTCTGTAAAAAAATGTTGTATCTGTTCATATCGGTGGCATATCTGCGGCATATACGCCGATGCAGGTTTATCTGCGATAGGCTCATATCGGCCGATAAAATAGGCAAAATGATCAATCGGGCGGGCTCTAGTTATTTGTTATTTTCAGGTATTGGTTACATTTAGTTATTTTGGTGAAATAACATCTAAAAGTTTTGTTCATCTGGGATGTATGAATTTAAACTTTTTTACACAATTGCAAATAACATTGTTTTTAATGCAGTAGGTGTTAATTTGCATGGAGTATGTAAATGCATGTAGTTACCTCAAGTGTCGTTTACCTACAAGATTCTGTTATTTACTCACCGACATGTCGTTCCAAACCCTGAACAGAGAAGGATATTGTCCTCTGCTTTTTTTTTTTTTTTCAAACTTCACGGTTTTAAGTTTTGTTTTTTTTAGCATTCCAGTTAAGAAAGGCAAGATTTGAGAGCTCCGGCAGAGGAACATTTTCAGTATTTAACACGTGGCCTGTTCCTCACACACAGATATTTCACCCTCATTTTAGAATAAAAAAATGCAATCATTTTTTTTTTTCCTGATGAAATCATTGACATCTCTTGCAGTTACTGTGGCTGACTACATATCACGAGCTGAATCTGAGAGCAGACAGAGAAACCCAAGAGATCTGAGGAAGAACAAAAAGGACATGGTGACTCTATATTTCTTCTTTTATTCATCTCTGTGATTAGTTTTAAATTAAATATATATATATATAAATTAATTGGTTTATACTCATTTATTTAGATATTTTACCGGAGTAATGGTAATGGATATTTAATCGTTTCTGCTTATTCGCAGATTATGACAGATATACTATTTAACTCCTATTTTACAATTCATCATTTTTTTCTATAGCAGATTTCAAAAGGAATATTTATAATTTTTTTTGTGCAGTGCATTACCATGTTGTGATCAGGGTTATTATAGTTAACTACACCAACAAAAAATGATGAAAAATGGTTTGGTTAAAATTGAGAGAATTGCAAAGACATTTCTCATTTTCATTTTGTGAATGTAATATACTAAAACTAAATTAATAATTAATAAAAACGATATAAACATAAAAAAACTCTAAAATGACAACAAAAAAAAGCGGTCAAAATGGAAAACATAAAAGTAAGAACTAATTTGATACGATTGTATTAAATTAGAAATAATTGATTTTAAAATAGTATCTCAATTATACCAAAGTAACACTGGTTATAATGGCTGAATGAACTTGTAGCATATAGGCTACAAACCATGTTTTATTAGTTTTTAACAAAGAGGTTTAGTTTAATAATATCACTTATTTATCAATTATCTACAATAATGTTGCCTAAAATGTTATTATATTTTTTAATATTGGTGCATCTCTAAAGTTATATTGACTCTATAATCTATTTAATCGCACCTGTTTTCTGTCGTCCGCAGGGTCAAGTGGACTTCATATCGGAGAACAGCCCGGCTGAAGCCGTGAGCAACGGCCCCACCAAAGTGGACGATCAGAGCAAAACGCCACAAGCTACCACCGACAAGACGCCCAAAGCCGAGCCAGCCGTCGTCAATGGAGTCTCCTAATCAGTTCGGTTTCTTCCTCCAAACTCATAACCTTTACGATTTTACAATAGTGCTTGTACAAGCTTGCCAAAGATAGACGTACAGACTTCCACATTCTCGATTGCACTTTTCAGTTCCTTCACTATGGAACAGATAATTACAATGGAAAAAAATAAATAAAAAATGTCACACCTGTGTTCCTGATCAGATGTTGTGCCTTCAGAGCGCAGTTTCAACATTATGTTGGCTGGCTATAGAGCAAGCAAACAGAAAAAAAACAACAACAACAACAGCAACAACTTGTCTGAATACAGAAAGACTCCCAGACATCCTTAGCTGCTTTTTGTTACGTTTTAATATGCAACCACTTCTTCACGAGGGGTTATGGGAAAAAGAGGACGTTTTGCACTGAATAGTCATTTCTTGACCTTTAGGATAATGTTAGTCTGGAAACTGGTCTGCTAACTGTCCATTTTAAATGCTGTATGTACAACACTTCCTGAACGATTGATTGGGTTTCGTCCTTTGTCTGTTGGGTTGTTGTTATGGTGGCAACCGAGACTGTTTTGCTAAAGGAGCCTTTTTTTTGTTTTATTTATTTTAAAATGTACAGTATTTAAAATTAACGACGCAGTGGTTTTTAACACTAAACTGCCTGAACTTCTTAGCACGCTGATTACAAATTTGGACTACTGAAAGATCAATTTCCAGATGTTCTGTTCTGTAAACTACGTTTGTTAGTCCTTATGTTTTTTTTTTTTAAAGATCATTCTGGTTGTTTGATGTGCAATATGTTTTGTATGCAGTTAGTTCATAAATAAACATTTGATCTTCCAGCCAGCCTTTCAAAGTTGGTGCATCCCTTGTTTTGGTCTTTTCTGTCCAAACAAGGCTCCTGAATATTTCAGCTTTTCTGTGTGGGTGCGGTCAATTTTTACGTTATTTGGTGAATTTTCTCTGGCCAATTTGACAGAAAATAAATTTTCAGGAATGTGACCACACGTTTAATTCTAATGCTGACTCTGGGGGAGGAAAAAAAAGATGTAGGATTTACTTCGTAAAAGTTTTCATTTAGAAATTGCTATGACATTTCACAAATAATTACAAAAAGCATGAACGTGGCCGACATTGGAACTGAATTCAGATTAAATGTGATTTTTGCAGTTCACACTGTTATAAAAGGTACTGACTCTGATATGGGGCACATTTAGCTGTGGTGTAAATGGATTCATTTGCATACAAAAGGAGATGAGATCTAGCTGACAAGATGGTGTTTAATGATCACGTAAGAATTCAAGTGCATCAGACAGGGCTCTAATCTATTTCTTCATCTGTCCATCAAGTAAATCTTTAGCCTCGTTGATTTTTGCCGCCAGATATGGGGATCCGCCTGCCGAAGAAACACAAATAACACTGACAGCTCAGAGGAATTTAAATCCTGACGAGTTTTTGCATTTTATGAAACACCAAGTCTCACCTCGGTCAGGATGGTTTAAAATCATCAGTTTTCTGTGTGCCTCTCTGATCTTGTTTTTGTTGGCGGTAGGACTAAAGGAAAGAATGAAATTCACATGGGTCAAACTTTGTACAGTCCCTTCTATTATACTATCATTTGGATTGGATTTATTAACATGTACGTTAATATGCTTCTGACTCAGAAAGCAGATTAAAGGCCCGTTCACACCAAGGACGATAACTATAAAAGTTCCAATAATCCTTCTAGTTCTAAGAGAATAGTTAAGTCCACTCCATAGCTATAACAATAAAGGCCTGTTCACACCAAGAACAAAAACTATAACGATAACTATTAGTACCCACACCAATGCATGATAACATTATTAAAAGAATGTGCTGCTTTAAATGCTCAAGCTCTTTAAATCAGGTGGATTCTGATTGGCTGTCAATGTTTTTATAGTTCAGGGCAGACAACAACTGCAACATGCTCTTATAATAAACAGGAAAAAAAATTGCATTTTGTGTGAATGGCTCCTAAGCAGATTTTAGAAAAGCTGTGGCATAACGGTTGAAAAAAACAACACTCAAATTGCAACTTTGTCAGCTGTACATATTCTCTAATATAATAACTAATAACAACTACACTCATATATTCTAAATATATTCTATTCAAAGTTTTGTAGTGGTGGAAATGTAAAAGCTGTAAAGTAAGATTAAGCTGATTTTTTTAAATAAATTAAATGTGGTAACAGGGTTGAAAAACGCTCAAATGTCTAGTTTGTCAGATGTACATTACAAATTACGTTATTAAAAACTACAACACAATATTCTACATTGTTGTGTAACAGGATGGAACTTAAAGTGAAAATGTTTTGGAAATACATAAATGTGGTATCACAGGAATGAATACTCAAATTTCCACCTCATCAGTTGTGCCTATCTGATTATAAATCAATGACCTTTATTAAAAACAGCTATGTATAAGATATTCTACACTGTTGTGTAACAGGGTGGACCAAAATATGTTGGAAATGTGCATGACGTGAAAAGTGGAATAACAGGGTTGAAGAAACATTTACATTTCTTCTTTGACAGTTATACATATGCCTTAAATACAAATGAATGACTTATTGAAAACAACTACACTGTAATAAACACTGTTGTGTAACAGGATGGAGCCTAACATGGTGGAAATGTAAATGATATAAAGTAAGATTAAACAGATTGTAGATAGAAATTAAGAAATGTGGAATAACAGGTTTGAAGAAACACTCAAATTTCTACTTCGACAGTTGGACATATTCCTTGATTACAAATTAATGACTTATTAAAATCAACTACAATTGTAATATACGCTATTGTGTAACAGGATGAAACTTACAATATTCCCTGATTACAATTAAAAACCACCACACTGTAATATATCTTAGAGTGTTGTGTAACAGATTGGAACCTAACATGGTGCAAATATAATTGATGTAAAATAAGATTAAGCAGATTTTAGATATAAATTATAAAATGTGGAACAACAGGGTTGAAAGAAAAAAATCAACCGTAGTAAAATATTTACCCTGATGGGGTGGGGGTGTCTACACTGGATGCAAATGGAACGGTGCGACAAAATACAATAGAATCCATTATAATCAGTGATGCTGTCTACACTGGATGCGGCGCGGCGCGACACGACAAAACCCTAACAGTAAACTGATGCTGCTTTCAATTTATGATGTACTGACACAAAGTTCAAATGATTTTTAACGGCCGTTTTGTCATGTCCAGTGTAGACAGACTTTAGCTGTTGCGTCCGGTGTAGACACGGTAGAATGTTGTGTAATAGGATGGAACCTAACATGGTGGAAATGTAAATGATGTCAAGTAAAATTAAGCAAATTGTACATTTGAATTTTGAAATGTAGAATAAACAACACACAAAAAACCAACCACACTGTAATATATTTTAGAGTGTTGTGTAACAGGGTGGAATCTAACAGGAAGCAATGAAGATGGTGTAAAATAAACAGTGGTAGCTCTGTGATGTGTCGGGGTTAATCGAAATCCCTTTAAATTCAGACTAACAGGGTGGAAATTTCAGTGAAACAAGTACATATTAACAGGGTGGAAAACAGGAATAGGGATCTAAAAATGTTTTTATACATTATATCTATTTTTATTATATATTAAAACATGTATCCTCTTGATAACACAGTGATTATAATGTATTAAATATGTGTATTAGTTTGCACAAATATAGGCTATATGTAAACTTAAAAAGAGCCGTTTTAGAGTATAACAAGATATTTTTCTCATTGACAAATACACCATTCGTGAAAACAGACTACCTGATGCCAAGAATAAGCGAAGCTTCTCTCTTGGCCATCTTTGGTTCAAAACCACCTCTGTAGTATCCGCCACCAAAAGCCTGTCACACACATATGATTTGCGTTTGTTAAAATACAATTGTATGAGTTTATTGAGATAAAATATGGATTATATGATGTGAAAAATATAACTTGCAGATGCGGATGCTTCCAGAGCTTGTTTCACTTGTGGCTCCATATGCTTCATAGCTTGCATTGCATAGCGACCTGTAAAAATGGAAACAATTAGAAAACAATCAGGCTTAATTAATCAACGGATGGAAATGCATTATGTTCCTGTGCAGATTTCTCATATTCTGTTGGAATCATACCTGCAAACCCTGCTGCTGCCAGGGTAAGGCCCACGGCCACCATGGTACTAGCCTAAAACACATACAACAATAATCCTTGATTGTGCAATTTGCATTAATTGAGAGGCAATTTGCATTATTTAATGCAACCAGGCATCAGACACGCCAATCACAACACATCCCTTACATACAGACCATTTCTCATCCACAGCATTGATTACATGCATCATAATCATTTCTCACAATTTACAGTGGCAGACAATATTAACTCATATCCAGATTGCAAAAGTTTCACTTGAAGCTTCATGTTTTATATTGTGAAGATGACATATAAATAAACATAAAAAAACAGGTTTTGTACGCATGTCAAAATGTATTTATACGTCAAATATCTACAAACGCGAATGATTTGTTTAGACAGTCAGTCAGTAACAGCACTGAAAGTCACTATCAGTTAGCAATGTGCTAATAATACATCTAACTTGCTTCTAAATGACTTATTAAAAGCGATAAAATCCCGTCAGACTGTGTTAAAGTGAAGGAGGGATTACTTACCATTTCCTCTGCTAAGATCCTGTGTTGCGATCATCTATAATCATAACTTCAATCACTACTGACTGCTAATGTCAGACTCATGTGTTGTTATGCTGCTGGCTTCTGAACTTCAGAGAGCGACCTGCCGCAAAACGAGACAGCATGTCGCAACGCCCGAACTGACGTCGTAAATCGTTAGTTGCAAAGTAGGTACAACAAGTTTTTTAGAGCTTCTTGGTTTGATGCTGTGCAGAAGTGAAAGGTAACCATAGTAACAGTAAAAAATATGACTATCTGAGGGTGTTTATTAATGAAAAGCTGAGAAACCTATTTGTACATAACATATGTACATATATAAAACATATAAACGTAATATAATGTAAGCCTACTTTATATATGAGCTGAATGAGTGAAATCATTTAAACAGAGGAAACATATTAACATATATCATGGATAGAGCACTATATTATTTCAATTGTCATATTTCACTCAAAATGCAATATGCTAGTATATATATATATATATATATAGCATATATAAACTTTATAATATTATATTTTCGTGGTAATTTCTTAGATACCAAAATTCCCTTACTTGTCACGTATGTACAAAAATCTCATTTTGCATACAAGGTTCTTGCATACTTCTTGTCAAAGGTTATAAATAAACAACCCAATAAATAAACACTATGTTTCTATAATTCAAAACAAATTAATAATTTTAATAATTAGATAGTATAATTAATAAGAAATTATCTAATACTTATAATAAATAATTCAAAAAAGTAACATATTTTGCAAATTAGGTATACATCATGGTCAAGTTTGTTGTGCTTACTGTAACTTACACTGATTTATTTATTTTTAATAGTAGTTTAGTCATTTTAGTAATGTAAAATAGATATTAATGACTGTATTACAGTGCTGTCCATGATAAAATACTGAGAATAATGGGAATAAAAATACTTTTTAAACTATCATCTCATAATTCAGACTTTATATATCATAATTGTTATAATTATGACTTTTTCTCTTAATTTTAAATTTATCTCATAATTAAGGCTTAGTATGTCATAGTTTTGACTTATGTCATTGTATTTGTTGCCATAATTTTGACTTTTTCCATTATTATGACTCAGTGTATCATAATTTTGAATTTTTTCTTGCAATCGTGACTCATAATTTTGACTTTTAATCTCATAATTATGTCCCTTTATGTAACAATAATGATTTACCAAACCACAATAATCTTCATTTTCTTTATGTAAAATCTACATACATCTCATAAGTATGACTTAGTATCTCATCATGTCAGTATTTTATCTAATAATAGATAATTAATCTTTTTGTAAAGTAAGATTAAGCTGATTTTTTAAATAAATGAAATGTGAAGTAACAGGGTTGAAAAATCATCTTTTCCAATTGTTACAAATGTTTTTGTTGTCATAATTTTGAATTTTGCTCATAATTATGGCTTAATGTGTCATAATTGTCACTTTTTATCTCATAATCGTGACTCATAATTTCAACTTTTATGTCTTAATTATGACTTAGTATCTCATCATTTCAATTTAGGTCACAATTTTCACTTTTTGTTATCTCATAATCATGGCTAATATTTTTCACCTTTTATGTCATAATTATGACTCAGTAATTCACAATTTTGACTGTTTGCCTCATAATTGACTTAAATTATAATATTGACATATGTCATAATTGTTTTTGTTGTCATAATTTCAGTATTTGCCATAATTATGACTTAGTATGTCATAATTTGGACTTTGTGTCCCATAATCATTATTCATAATTTTGACCTTTTATGCTGTAATTATGATTTAGTATCTCATAAATTCGATTTTTTAATTTAATAATTACAATTTTGATTTTTGTCATAATTGTTTTTGTTGTCATAATTTCATTATTTTTTTTCACCATAATTTTGTCTTAATATGTTTTCATTTTGACTTTGTATTTCAATCATGATTCATAATTTTGGCCTTTTATGCCATATCTATGACTTAGTATCTCATAATTTTTACTTTTTAATCTCAAAATTCTGACAGATTTTTGTCATAATTGTTTTTGTTGTCATAATTTCATCTTTTTGCCACTATTATGACATGGTAATTTATAATTTTGATTATCTAATCTCATAATTGGAACTTTGATTTGTCACAATTGTTTTGTTGTCATAATTTCAGTTTTTTGTCATAATTATGACTTAGTATGTCGTAATTTTGACTTTGTATCTCACAGTCCTGACATTGATTTATGCCATAATTCTTTCTGTCTTAATTTAGCCATACTTATGGCTTAGTATGTCATACTGTTCACTTTTTATCTCACAGTCGTGGTTTCTAATTTCGACCTTTAATATCATAATCATTATGATTTATCAAACCGCAATTTTTTTTCTTCTGTGGCTGAAACGTGCTTCCACAGATAATATAATTCAATTTCAAATTGTTCCTGGAAATGAATAACTCTGGCAAGTTTACCCCGGCTGACTTCAGCCTCTCAGAAAACACAAGACAAAACGCAGAGGGTTCTTCCCATCGGGATGGATTTCACTCCAGCAACACAATGAACGGTTGAAGGTCCTAATTATTGCCCCCGTCATTTGCATAATTACAGTGCTTTTTCTCCAGCAAAGGACAGTATAGAAATTGTAAATTGTAGTGGACGGGGCCGCAGTCAGCGAAAGTCACGTCTAATGACAAACGCGTCCCCTGCAAGCCCCTGGCACGCCGGCTGGAGCTTCAAAAGGATCCAACGGCGTGCGAAAAATGAGAGTTTTGCCCCCAAATCATATGGAATTACAGTGGCGGGTGCATGCATCTCCACACAAAAAGCCCAGAGGAAGCAGCCATTTCTGTTGGTTTTATTAAACGAACCAAGCAATTTAATTCTTTTGTTCAGGAGAGTTCTACTTCATTGATTAACAAAAGCAGGGATATAATTTTTTTCAGCCTATTTCAAAAGCCTGAAATGTCAAGCCTTTTAAAGCAGATTATTCTGCCTGTGTGCAGTGAATGCAGCCCGCGTAACCTTTTGTCTACAATTAAACATTCCAGCATAAATATAAAAGAAAATCAGAGATGGGGAAGATTGACTCAGGAGAGATTGGCGAGGTAGATCCTCACACTGATAGTGCAAACAGCTTGCTTCTAATTAAATATGCCACAGAGTCTCAAAGCATTTGCTTTCTGCCGCAGAGAGAGGAAGCTGCTGAGAATGAGGAAGAAATGTATCGCCCCCATCTCTCCGGCCGCAGGCTTTCTTTGGGCATCTCAAGGTATTTGGGGATCTTTGTGTGTGTGTGCATGTGTGTTGTTTGTTTGGATAATTATTTGCTTTAATATCAAAGGCTATTCCTGCCGGGAGCCGCCTGAATGGAGTGCAAATCAAAAGTTCTGTGCTTGTTTATGATGCACACTTTGATAATTGGGCTTGACAATGTGACTTTGGGGACGTGAGGTGTTTATTTGCCATTTGCTCAAGGCTCTTGCTGTGGGGAGTTTTTCTGTTTGCACGCGTGTTTACCTGTGGAAGTTTGGTGACGGGGTTTATTAACCCTCAAATCACAGATAGTTATTATTAGATGAGAATTTAGATCCGGTTTGGAGTAAAGTGAGGTTTAGATTTCCGCAAATTTGGTTTTTGATAGATAGATAGATAGATACTGTAGTTTCATACTTGTAAACACTGTCAGAATATCTACAAAATATAAAATTATAAAATATTAGAAATAGTTGTAGATAAAGTATGTCAAAATATCTATTCTTCTACTATCTATCTATCTATCTATCTATCTATCTATCTATCTATCTATCTATCTAAACACATTTCTCTCTGTATATGCATGTGTATATATTTAATTGTATATTTTTATAAATATTTTGACATTATCTACAAGTATGACACTATGTATGTATAGTTTATGAAACAGTTTACATGTGAGTTATTTTAAAATATTACCTGCGTCCTGAAATTTTAAGGTGTAAAGTTATAATAAATCTTCTTAACTACAATGAAAAAATAAAATAAAAAATAAACTGACTGCAAATTTGGTCAAAGCCACAGAACATTGCCTTAAGATGTGAGGTTTAGACCATTATTTGTTAAAATTAGAAGTGATAATTTTTCTGAAGACAGTGCAGGACGAAGTCAAACACACCTCACCGTCTGCATTTATGGGTATTATAGATTTGGAGAGTCTCTCTTCAAACAGATAATGGCTGCACTCCAGGTCATGAGAAACTCACACACACGTCAGGCTCACATTATGCTGAATTTGACTTACAAGACTGCCACGTTTGCGAAAAGGAAACAAGAAATAGTCGAATCAAATTGGCAGATTTCTCCGCAGCAGCGTAATGTGCTTCAATAATCCCTTTATCAAATACTACGATTAAGTGCTTTCACTGGAAGCTCGCTGAAAAAAATGACTTGACAGGATATGTAAATATATTTAAGGTCACTCTATCACCTAGTTTAATTTTATATTAGAAGTGCAGCTTTTTTAATCTTAGGAGACAAAACGACTGAGATTTCAAATATGTGACACCTATTTCACATATTTGTGCAGTTTTTCATGTTTTTGTGAGGGATTCTCTTCAGCATGTCATTTTTAGAACTGCTAAATCAAACCCATTAATATTCTGAATCTGATTAATGAGATGAGAAACGTTGTATCATATCAGATTTCTAAGTTAGCCAGTGTGTCAGTAGATGATAATTTCACATATCATACATATAACCATACATACAGTTGGGCAAAAAAGTATTTAGTCAGCCACCAATTGTGCAAGTTCTCCCACTTAAAAAGATGAGAGAGGCCTGTAATTTTCATCATAGGTATACCTCAACTATGAGAGACAAAATGAGAAAAAAAAATCCAGAAAATCACATTGTAGGATTTTTAAAGAATTAATTGGTAAATTCCTCGGTAAAATAAGTATTTGGTCACCTACAAACAAGCAAGATTTCTGGCTCTCACAGACCTGTAACTTCTTCTTTAAGAGGCTCCTCTGTGCTCCACTGGTTACCTGTATTAATGGCATCTGTATCAGTATAAAAGACACCTGTCCACAACCTCAACAGTCACACTCCAAACTCCACCATAGACAAGACCAAAGAGCTGTCAAAGGACACCAAAACAAAATTGTAGGCCTGCACCAGGCTGGGAAGACTGAATCTGCAATAGGTAAGCAGCTTGGTGTGAAGAAATCAACTGTGGGAGCAATTATTAGAAAATGGAAGACATACAAGACCACTGATAATCTCCCTCGATCTGGGGCTCCACGCTAGATCTTACCCCGTGGGATCAAAATGATCACAAAACTGTGAGCAAAAATCCCAGAACCACACGGGTGGACCTAGTGAATGACCTGCAGAGAGCTGGACCAAAGTAACAAAGGCTACCATCAAATAACACACTGCGCCGCCAGGGACTCAAATCCTGCAGTGCCAGACATGTCCCCCTGCTTAAGCCAGTACATGTCCAGGCCCGTCTGAAGTTTGCTAGAGAGCATTTGGATGATCCAGAAGAGGATTGGGAGAATGTCATATGGTCAGATGAAACCAAAATAGAACTTTTTGGTAAAAACTCAACTTGTCGTGTTTGGAGGAGAAAGAAAGCTGAGTTGCATCCAAAGAACACCATACCTACGTGAAGCATGGGGGTGGAAACATCATGCTTTGGGGCTGTTTTTTTGCAAAGGGACCAGGACGATTGATCCGTGTAAATGAAAGAATGAATGGGCCCATGTATCGTGAGATTTTGAGTGAAACCCTCCTTCCATCAGCAAGGGCATTGAAGATGAAACGTGGCTGGGTCTTTTCAGCATGACAATGATCCCAAACAAACACCGCCCGGGCAACGAAGGAGTGGCCTTCGTAAGAAGCATTTCAAGGTCCTGTAGTGGCCTAGCCAGTCTCCAGATCTCAACCCCATAGTAAATCTTTGGAGGGAGTTGAAAATCCATTTTGCCCAGCGACAGCCCCAAAATATTACTGTTCTAGAGGAGATCTGCATGGAGGAATTGGCCAAAATACCAGCAACAGTGTGTTAAGACTTACAGAAAACGTTTGACCTCTGTCATTGCCAACAAAGGGTATATAAACAAAGTTTGAGATGAAATTTTGTTATTGACCAAATTACTTATTTTCCACCATAATTTGCAATAAATTCTTTAAAAATCCTACAATGTGATTTCTGGATTTTTTTTTCTCATTTTGTTTCTCATAGTTGAGGTATACCTATGATGGCCTCTCTCATCTTTTTAAGTGGGAACTTGCACAATTGGTGGCTGACTAAAGTACTTTTTTTTCCCCACTGTACAAACAAAACTCCCTAAACCTGAAAGTTAGTCAGTGATCAGTGAGTGCCTAGAACAAAGATTTTTTTCTTTTATAAAGATTTTTATGAACTTTTGAGGCTAGCTAGCCAAAAATGAGTATAAGGACCTTAACCCTTGTAACCCATGTTACAACAAAGATAAACATGAGACTGTATGATTTTTAAAAGTAACAATAATAAAAAAAAAAACTATTTTTTAAAGGGGTCATATGATGCGATTTCAATTTTTCCTTTCTCTTTGGAGTGTTACAAGCTCTTTGGTGCATAAAGAAGATCTGTAAAGTTGCAAGTATTAAAGTCTCAAATCCAAAGAGATAATTCTTTATAAAAGTTAAGAGTCAACAACACCTACCTAAAACGGCTTTTGTTCTAACACGCTCCCACATGTCTACGTCACTATGTGGGAAGATTTGCATAACGCCGCCCAAATGTTCACGCAAAGAAAGAATGCGTAACTTTTATTCTCGCTGTAGTATTGTTGCCACTGCCACCATGTCGTGAAGGTGCTGTGTTGTTCGTTGTGAAAGCGAAACTACTTTGTTTGGTCTTCCAAAAGAGGACACGACTAGAAATCATTGGTTAAGTTGTATTTACAACACTGTTGCAGAACCGTTCAACCCAAATATTCAGTTGTTTGCAGCGCATTTTATGGAGGACGAGGATTGTTTCCTGGGAGAGTAGACTACAATGCCGGTGTTCCGGTGATTTCAGTTCCCGTTTCCCCTTCGGCACGCATGCTGACCACAGTCTATGATGCTGACAAATAATGCTGACTCACAGACTGTAAGTACATTTTCATTTTTAAAGAATTTGCCACTGATGATTCTAATGCGAGTTTTGAGCAGTGTAGAGTTGGCTTGTTGTTTGTTGTTTCTCCGATTTCAAATGCAGACATGGTTTTATGCAACGCAACACGTAAAAATACAGTATAAGCCATTTATAATCAGTAATTATGTCCCCACAGGATGCAACAAATGCCTCCTTTGTAATGAGTTTTAATGTTTTTGTCTCGTCGCGCATCCACATGCGCTCGTCGCAGGACACAGGGCATCACAATATGGTAAGCGGCGTAACATTTCCGTCACACGCTTGATGTATTCGGCCAATATTTACAATGCACTGGATAGCTGGCCAATCACAGCACACCTCGCTTTTCAGAACGCTGAGGTTTGTAAAAATCGTCGCGTTTCAGAAAGGCGGGGCATAGAGGAGAAACAATAATGTACAGTATGTGGAAAATAATGTGTTTTTTAACCTTAAACCGCATAAACACATTTATTTACACCAAATACACAACATAATGTTCTTTTTAGCTGCATCATATGACCACATTAAAATAGAATATTATAAGTAGATATTACAACATTTTGTTTCTTATTCTAAATTTTAAAATTATTTTCTTTAATTATTTAAGATAAAAGCCTCTGCTAAATGCATAAATGGAAATGGAATTACCCTCATAGTTAAGGATCTGACATAACAAAATACATCATCCATTGCAGGTCAAATTGACCCACGAACATCATAATCATTATAAACATTTGGCATGTACGTAAGCACATTCCACAACACCTCAGAGTGTCAAAACATGTTTATGACCCTAAATTGATTTATTGACCCTAAAAATGAAA
This sequence comes from Sinocyclocheilus anophthalmus, assembly GCA_018155175.1. Lineage (NCBI taxonomy): Eukaryota > Metazoa > Chordata > Actinopteri > Cypriniformes > Cyprinidae > Sinocyclocheilus > Sinocyclocheilus anophthalmus. Next base: position 66,923 of record JADLZN010001295.1, read on the forward strand.
AAGAATACATTTAAAAATAAAATTCTAGGTTAACTGGTATTTCCGACAACTCAATTTTGTGTTATAGGTCAAATTTTAAAGGGTTAATTTATTTTAAACAAAATTGTGATATGTAATCCTACAACAAACTGATGAATAATGACAGTACATATGTTTTGAAAATACCCCTCGATACTGAAAACGTAACATAAACTGTAATTTTGCGATGGTTACCTTGCAACCAGTGTTAATTTTGACAGCAAATTTTGATTTAGTTTTAGTCATAGTCCTTTGACTAAAATGCCATTTGGTTTTAGTCATATTTTAGTCATCTGAATTGTTTTTAGTTTTAGTCTAGTTTTAGTCGACTAAATATCATAAGACTTTAGTCGACTAAATCTACAGTAGATTTAGTCGGCTAAAATCTAATGGGTATTGTTACAGTGCATTTATTAAGCATTTCTTTAAAATTTCCAAACTCATTATATAGGTTTGATATTAAGGTTTTATCATGATAAACGCTGATTTAACTGTTGTGACACACAAAATGCCTTTATGTTCAAATTAAATAAAACCACATCTCCACAAATGAACAGAACACTTGTCCTTCTTGTAAAGAAATACCATGGTTATATCGCTATTATGAATTCTTTATAGCAACTTGTTTGTTTACCATATTCTTCATTCTTTCAAGCAGACATATTTATTTCTATAAATAAATGTAGGAGAATGGAGTCAAGAGCAGAGCGTGCATTTTCTGTCTTTTCTGTTGTTGCTTGATTAACAATCAATGACTCGCAATAGCACTAATTAGTCTGCTGCCCTTTAAAAAAACGATGCACATCTGCCAGGAACATTTGTACGTATACATGTTCCTCCCGGCGTTTACGTGCACTTAAGACCTAATCAAATGTGTTTACGTGAATACTCGTCAATATGGACAATTCAACATAATTTTGTGTGTAATTCTCCGTTCATGCGATGCGAAAGAGTACTTGTGCGCTGTGAGAAGCGCTTTGTGTGTACAGTGTGTGCGCTCAGAAAACCAGACCGAATTGAGTTCTCTCTTGCGTTGTCAGATTTATCCATATGTCTGCTCTTCTCTTACTACCACATATTGACATTTTTTTTACGTTTTATGAGTCAGCAAGTGTAAGTTAGCTTATGTCCCGCCGGTTCATATGTACGCATAACCTCAGAGCCACGCAGCAGATTCGTTCTGAATGAATCTCTTCCCAAATCGTCCCTTCCTAACATTTTCGTCTCATTTTTATTCGTTGACGAAGATGTCAATAGATTTACGTCATAGTTTTTGTCATTCAAAAAGAGTTTTAGTTCGTTATCGTCTCGTTGTCGTCGGTGAAAAAAATGTCGTTGACGAAAATTGTGATTAAAATAATTCGTCAACGAAATTAACACTGCTTGCAACAGTAGCATCTGTTTGCTGTCATATGAAAATATGTGCGCCGAATAACTAGCAAAACATTTGGTTACGGAAATGTTGGGAAAAACCGATGAAATGTTTATTATGTGTCGTGTAGAATTAAAACCATTTAATAAGCACCTCTCAAACTTTACTTTTGACTTCTTTTGGGGAAGTTTAAGCCTCCCCTGTAATTCACACAATGACATTATGATCAAGTTAGTGGGACTTTAACAATCTTTTTTTGGATAATAGTGTTGCATAGCATTCTGCACTTCACTACGGCAATCTAAAAGTACAGTCACATTAGCGAAATTTAGCTGGCAAAAAGGACTGTTATCTGTTGTCAATGATGTAGCAATGTATGTAATACTTCGGCCTTATGCGAAATTTCCAATTGCATAAATTTTCCTGTTTATATGACTGGATTTCCCAAACAGCAGTAAATAGGTCCACACCTTAAAGGGATACTCCACCCCAAAAATGAAAATTTTGTCATTAATCCCCTCCCCCCATGTCGTTTCAAACCCGTAAAAGCTTAGTTCGTCTTCGGAACTCAATTTAAGATATTTTGGATGAAAATTGGAGGCTTGTGACTGTCCCATTGACTTGCACTGTCAATGTCCAGAAAAGTATGAAAGACATCGTTAGAATAGTCCATCTGCCATCAGTGGTTCAACCGTAACGTTATGAAGCGATGAGAATACTTTTTGTACGCGAAGAAAACAAAAATAACGACTTTATTCAACAATTCGTCTCCTCTGTGTCTCTCCGCTTCACCGTAGCGCCATTTTGGAGAATATGCGCTGAACGCAAGCAGCGTACGCTATTCTGTGTAATTTACTTGGCAGGCAGTGGGACTCACAACTCCTGGGGGGGGGGGGGGGTTTTCATCCAAAATATCTTAAATTGTGTTCCGAAGACGAACGAAGCTTTTACGGGTTTGGAACGACATGAGGGCAAGTGATTTAATGACAACATTTTCATTTTGGGGTGAACTAACCCTTTAAGGGGGCGTTCATAAAGACGTGTTCTTGTGTCCAAAACAATTTGAAATAGTACAACAGAACTGAACATAAGGCAAATAAACATTCTAACCTCTTATCCATGTGCAAATATGTTTGCCCCGCCCCCAGAATCATCCGATTGGACCATTGTTTTGAAACTGACATAGTTCCACTGCACTGAAAAAACGGAACTATATCTAACTTGAGAGTTTTCAAACTGACTCACTCTTTCCACACCCTTCGTATTAGTCACATGCTCCATCAGAGCTTTCTGTAGCATGTAAAAACATTATGTATGTGCTAGAACATGTATGAATGACATCTGAACAGCTGTTCCTCAGAATGACACGTTTGTGGCTCGTATGATTTGAAATGAATCCAAATTGCAATTCCTGCCAGCGACATCTGACCTTTTCCCATTCGGCTTATCAAAAGCTCATGCAAATGGGGACAAAGGCAAAAGTCTGTAATTACAGGAATTAAATTTGCCGCATCTGCTCTGCTCAGCGTTTGCCACCGCGGCCGTCTGTAAGTGAGCGTCTTTCAGGTGGCCTATTGAATCAGCCTTCATTCAGATATCTCGAACAGGAAGTGTCATGTGGCTGTTTCTCCCACTGACTGATCACTGTCCCCCTCTTTCTCTCTTTTAGTTGATGCACATTTGGTTTTTCAAGTGATAACGAGTAACAAAAACTGCTATATTGTTAGCGTTGGTGCTTTTTCGAGTTGAACTATTCAAGATTAGTTTTTACTTGTCAAGCTGTCATTTATAAAAGGTGGTTGGCTACAGTATTAGCTGCTAACAAAAGTAGATAGCTACACTGATGCTACTTAAGGAGGAATTGAAGATTTGTCACATTATAGGCATAAATTGTCAAGTTACAAACTGCCCGTGGTTTGATTAATTTGTCAAACTGCTTTTTTAGAAAATTAAGTAGCTATACTACCAGCTATTGACAAAATGTAGCTAGCTAAACTGAAGGAGGCAAAATAGATTAGTCCAGTTATATTCTACTCATAGTTGGTCAAGTTACAAACTTCTAATAATTTGATTAATTTCTCAAAATGTTTTTTTAGGAAGTTAGTAATTGAAACTTTTTTTTTTTAAAGTGGAAAAATGACATTGTCTTGAAAACAACTAAGCTACAGTCACACTGAACGTAGTTAAGTAAGTTTGTTAACTTTTGCTAAATGCACAGAAACATTAGTGAAATTTCGGCAAAGTCTTGTGGGCTGAAAAATATGTATTATATTATTTTCACCCAGTATAGTAACTGTGTTCAAACCGGTTGTACTGATATTAGCACTCGTTTGAAGCTAGGAGGTGCTATGGAGCAATTTTTGCTGCGCAAATTGCGCAAAGCAGTTTGGTTGTAAACTCAGATGCAAGATATTTTCACTCGCAGATATTATATTGTTTGTTACCAGGACAATCACTCCCATGAGAGGCGCCATGTTTGCAAGATCGCAAAAAAAAAATCTCATAGCATATTGGCAAAATATTTATTACTTAGCACTATTCTATTCGTTAAAATACTGATATAGTAACTGTCATTGTCAAGTAAGTTCCATTCGTAATGTTTCCCCCTTTAAACTGGTATGAAATTTCTAACCCAGGCTCATTGGAAATACATGCCTCTGCCTACATTTCTGCGAAACTCAAAAAACATACGTACGAAACACTTCAGTTTCACACTAAAAGCATTAAAACAAACAACTTTTTTCCCTTTTTACACAAAGTATGATTTAAAGGGCCAGAGTTTCAAATAAGAGAGCCTAATTTTCACACAATTCCTTGCACAATATTATGTTATGACTTTTTAACATGCGATTTTAACATGGTGTGAGATTTGAAAACTGATACTTTTGAACGTTACCATCACAAATACAGCTTCACATGCATGGGTTTTCTAACGCAGTAGGTTTGCTTGGTAGCTCACGAGATACGGCATCGCACTTGAATCACTCTGGTACAAATTCCGTGAAACTATGGTTCAGCAAAACAGCTCAAACCCCTGTAGAAAGAAGATAAAATAGCACGGTTGCATCAGCGAATGCATTTTTATATCACTTACTTTTGTTATCAATAAATTCTGTACCACCGCAATACGTGCCTAAATCAACATAAAAACTCTGCAATACTTAATGTAATAAAAAAAATGTCACCACGGTCACGTATATCTTTTTCGGAGAAAACTGAAGTGGCATTTTAGCCACTCACTGGACATCTCACTGCTGCACAATATACAATAATAAACATAATATCAATGTTGCAGAAGCACTGCCACAAGCTTGTATATCCACTGAGCATGGGTTGGAAATGTCATACTGTAATCTGTCGCAATTTTCATCCTTAATAATCGGTATTACCACGCCCCACCACAAGCCTACTATGCGCATACTCAGGTTTCTCATTTGCATGGTTATGAGGAATTGCAAAATAATGCATGACCCAGTTCATTTGTATTGTTTTTACTTCAGAACAACATGTAACAATGTATATTTCTGCTATAAAGCCACCAAAACCACATGATCAGAAACGTCATTAGCATTCCAACATTCCAGGTGCTTTCTGCAAAACTTGCTGCAAGTAAAACTAACTTGGACGCTCTAGTTTGTTTTCCCATTGGTTGCACGTAAAGTAAACTCTTGGTAAATTGAACGTTTGAGATGATTTGCAACGAAACTACCCTTGAAGTAACCAAAGGTCTGTTTCTTTTGTGCTTGCAACTGCATGATCATGGGTTTGATTCCCAGTGTAAATCTTGGTCACTCCAGATAAAAGCACCTGCCAAATATCGTTTTGAAAATTCCTGTTAACGCGTTTTGGCGGTAGCCACTGGCCCTTCGAGTTTGAGTGCTGCTCGAGCCGAACGCTGTTCAACACAAGTGCAGAATAATGCAGCCCAGTGCTCTGTTTGTTCCCACTTCTTTTTCCGTCTGCCACAGCCTGTAATTATCTACAGCTGAAAACAAGTGCATGCTGAAATGCCCATTGGGCCATAGAAATGGAATTATAGCCCGCGTCGCTTTCCTTTCTCTGCAGAAAGAATGCTTCTTTTTGTGGCGGAGAATGTGTGTTTAGTTTAGTTTGAACTATTTTGGCAAGGAGGGGGCTCTCGACAGGCCAGCCGCGCGCCACGTCTTTGTTAAACGTCTTGATGATGGAAAATTGATCAGGCTTGAATCAGAGGTTCAATATATGGTCTCCCCCAGTCTATTGTCTAGGTGAATTGCACATGGTGAAGGGCCACAGGCAGGTTGCTATTAATATGACAGCCTACTCCATATCCAGCTATAATTTCTAATGAAATACCTAATCTCCATTATTTTGATCCAGGCAGGCGATAGCGTAGAAGAAAAGGAGGGAAGAGGGAGAAAAGGCTTTTCTTTGCGCTTTTCCGTACGAGAAATGGCAAACCGATCATTTTTGTCAAGTTCTTTTTTGAAGCCGACCGAAATGCTTGTGGATTGCCACAGTTTAAAAAGGCATCCAGATAAAGCCATTCAAGGCGCTGAATGCAGACGCCATCTGTTTTTTTTTCTTCTATTTCCTCTTTTTTCTTCTCCTTTTTCAATCCTTGTAATCAAATTTGAGCAAAATCAAATGGAGGGGGGAGTTTCAATGAAAGTACCTTTTGTTGGGCTGAAACGAGCAAGTAATTTACAAACTGCCCTTCCTTTGTGTGGGAGGCTAAAGGAAAAAAGAAATCAGTAGCTTTTAAAGCTAGGCCTCGCTGCGACTCCACAGATAATGAAAGCCGTCTGTGTTGTGGGCTAGAGAGCATTTCAAAGGCAGGCCTGACTCAGGGTTACACTGCTAAAAAACCTGCGTGTGTTTGTTTTGTGCGGAGAGCAGATCCAGTCTTCAACGTGGTACGGACGCGGGGCGAGTCGGCGAAGAAGGACGCCCGCTTTCTGCTGGAAACCGTTATTAAACGTGTGGGAATCTAAGAGGACTTGAGTCGGCTTCCCTTCACAGGAGACGTTCAAGTCGGAAGCCGCTAGGTTTTTTCCCTGCCGCTTCTTGGTGGAATATTGCCGGAAGGTGAGTCCCTTGGGATTTCTTCTCCTGATGATTCCCGTCAGTCCGTGCCACGTCTGTGCCAAAATGTAAATTAGTTTTTTTTAAAGATGAGCAGGGATTTATGGCTGGGCGCTGGAGTGTAGTGTGCGTTCACTTGGCTGTAGAGGGCAGAGCATGTAACCTCTTACTTAAAGGGGTTTTACCACAATCTGTCATATTACAACTCAATATGTTGATAATTAGCATAATTATGGAATTTCAGTGCTACTGATTTGCAAAAATGTCTTATTCGGTGAGATTGAAATGCTTAACAAATAGTATTGGAAAGTTTACTTTGGTTGTTGAGAGATTTTGAAACATTTCTTGTTTGGCTTAGTGGCTTCGTTTCGAGAATGAATTCCCCCATAACCCTGAAGTGTTTTTGTTGCAATGAGCAAGTCATCTTTGGGAGTTTGTGATTGACAGTGCTTATTACATATTTATAACATATTTATAACAGATTTTCTTTAAATGGCACCGAACAATGCTTAATGCATATGCACACCGTGCTGCATTCATCTTATGCATTTCTTCTGCAAAAGTTTTCACTTATACGTACTTTCATTCTAATTAGCCGAGTTTCAAAGCAGTAGTTTCACTCTCGCGCCTCCATTAACAATAGACAAACTGCGCATATTCAAATGAGCCAGTATATTGAAATGTCAAAATTTGCACTGGAACAAAAAACGGGCAAAATTCAATCTGAGTTTGAATAGAATGTTAAATAAGTCGACTCTCTACCGCCACCCAAGCATACGTGTCGCCCGCGTCGGGCCGCCCATGGGAGAGGCAGTCAGTCAGGCGGAGAGCATCATTTACTGCTCATTCTGTACATAATGCATTCTGGGATCATTCATGTGTGCATTATAGAAGAAATTATGCAATCTGTATTGATACAGGATTACAATGCCTTGCCTTTACCCTTCATTTTCATGCTTAAAAAATTACTTTCTTGCTAATACAAGTAAACAAAACAAACATGTTCGTAGAAATGCACTTGCAATGGAAGCTGTATTTAACTGAAATATTCCTTTTGTACAATGTTTTGTACAAAATTACGTTTAAAGTACATTTAAAATCCATTAAACAATAGGAAGAAAGTATTTCATACATTCGTTTACAAACTGAGTTACGAGTCAAAATTATTGCTTGTGGTGACTGACAGATTTGTATTTAACTGGAATATTATTTTTGTACAGTGTTTAAATTTCAATTCAAATCCATTTCAGCTCGGTTTCAAATATGATAGAATGAAAGTGTTCCACTTTGAGTTACGAGTCAAAATTATTGTTTGTGGTGACTGACAGTGTGCCACAGGCTTGTATTTAACTGAATATTCTTTTTGTACAGTGTTTAAACTGCGTTTCGGATATACGTTTCAAATACGTTAAATGATAGGAAGAAAGTATCTCATATATTTGTTTACAAACTGAGTTATGAATCAAAATTAATGCTTGTGGTGACCGATAAACTTGTATGTAACCGGAATATTCTTATCGTACAATGTTTAAATTACGTTTCAGATATACGTTTCAAATACGTTGAAAGATTGAAGCAAAGTGTTTGTTATATTTTTTTTATTTATTTTTTTACAAACTGAGTTACGAGTCAAAATTATTGCTTGCAGTGACTGACATACTTGTATTTAATTGGAATATTCTTTTTGTACAGTGTTTAAATCATGTTTCGGAAATACGTTTCAAATATGTTAAACGATAGGAAGAAAGTATTTCATATATTTGTTTACAAACTGAGTTATGAGTCAAAATTAATACTTGTGGTGACCGATAAACTTGTATGTAACCGGAATATTCTTATCGTACAATGTTTAAATTACGTTTCAGATATACGTTTCAAATACGTTGAAAGATTGAAGCAAAGTGTTTGTTATATTTTTTTTATTTATTTTTTTACAAACTGAGTTACGAGTCAAAATTATTGCTTGCAGTGACTGACAGACTTGTATTTAATTGGAATATTCTTTTTGTACAATTTTTAAATTCAGTTTAAAATCTATTTAAAATCCGTTTGAAATATGTTAAATAATAGAAAGAAAGTATTTCATATATTTGTTTACAAACTGAGTTATGAATCAAAATGATTGCTTTTAGTGACCAACAGATTTGTATGTAACTGGAATATTCTTTTTTTACAATGTATGTATTAAGTTTCGGAAATACGTTTCAGATACGTTAAACGATAGGAAAAAAGTATTTCATATATTTGTTAACAAATTGAGTTATGAATCCAAATTAATGCTTGTGGTGACCGATATACTTGTATGTAACCGGAATATTCTTTTCGCACAACATTTAAATTACGTTTCAGATATGTTTCAAATATGTTAAAAGAAAAAGTGTTTCATACCTTTTGTTATATTTTTTTTATTTATTTTTTTACAAACTGAGTTACGAGTCAAAACTGTTGCTTGTGGTGACTGACAGACTTGTATTTACCTGGAATATTCTTTTCGCACAACATTTAAATTACGTTTCAGATACGTTTCAAATACGTTGAAAGACAGAAACAAAGCGTTTCACGTATTTTCCGCCACTAAGAAGGCATTCCCCATATGTGATTCATCAGTACACTAATAAAAGCTGATAAATGAATGGCGTGTCCCTTAATGTGTGTAATCATGTGTCACCCGTCAGTGTTTTATGCTACCAGCTGAGGTTTATCGGATAAATCTGTCTCAATTATGTGTCATGAACGCATTCCCCTCAGGGGCGTCAATACCAATGACTTAATGGGCTGCTAAAGGAGGGGTTTGTGCAGAGAGGGTGGGCGGTGCTGACCGCCAATTACAGGCCAATGAGCCGCGGCCAGTCGACTGCTGATGATCACAGCCTTTTTCCACAGGACTCATAGCCTTTCATATTGGGTTCAACCGTCTGACCACTTTATTCTGATTCAGAAGCTTACTAATGCTCCTGCGAAGTAGGTTAGTCTAATATTGGACTAATTATAATAGCTTGAAAGGGTTATTTGGAAGTAATTATTTGGTGTATAGCCTAAATGTTATAATATAATGCCAAGTAATACATTTTAGATGGAATTTACATTTAATGTAATGACAATGTGCAAAAACATATCTTTAGTGTCTTTTTCGTGAACCGGTCAGTTTTGAGATTTTGCGACTTTTGATAAAGTGTTGTTTATCTAGTGGAAAGAAATGAGCAAAAATAAACACTTTTAAGAGTTTATTTTATTGCACTTTATCTATATGCATCTGTAGATTTCAATTACAATACATACGTATCTTTTTTTAAGTATCAGAATCTCCATTACTATCTATATTCTGAAGGTTTTTACTGAGGGGTTTGTTTATATTTCATTCACACTGATTTATACAAAAATGTACTCCTAAAAACATGGTGGAAATGTTTGTTTTCTGTCTGTTGACATTATTTTCTGATGTAAAGAGTGATAAAAAGTGATTTCCAAAATCCGTGTTATTTTAGTATCATTGAGATACTATTTATTCACAGTTTGATTTATTTTTTTTTTTTTTTTTTTGATAAGCCATTTTTCATTTAACATTTTTGTTAATATTAAAGTTAAGTAATTTGTTTGTTTTATGCTATTGGAGCTTTTGGTTCTTTATTATTGTATTATTTTTTAACATGTTCCTATAGTTTGTAATACAGTTTTCCATTTTAGTTCATTTTAGCGCATCATGGTCAACTAAATTGCAGAGGCATGTTGGCAACTAAACTGAAATACAATTACTTTACTTTTTTTATATTTTAAAATATTTTATACTTGTTATTAATTATTTTTTATATTTAATTTCAGTTATCATTTATTTCATTATTTATGTGTTATTATTTTTTTTAATTTATTATTAATACATGTTCCCATTACACATACATTACATGACACAACTTTTTTATATTTTAAATCCTGGCTTTATCAAATGTTCCAATTTCTGTTCCTGACATGTATGCCAACTAATCTGAATATTTTAACACCATGTTATATATATATATATATATTATATATGTATATATATGTATATGTATATATACTCTAGTCTAAAAGCAATGTCACAATGCACAATATTTCTAATATTTTTATAAAGCAAATATGTTTTTTTTTGTTGTTTTTTTTTTTTCAATTCTGGCATAAAACATGACTCGGTCTATATGCTGTAGTGTTTTCCTAGTTCATTCAATTCAGACTCTAGTCCAAATGGACCGAAACGATCCGTGTCGATTTGCAGGAGCAATCAGAGAAGCCTGTGCGATTAGACTTAAATACAGGAACATTGATGGAGGACTAATCTGAGAGCACTTTGTCTCTCTCAAAGCTCTCCGGGCAAGACGTCTCGAGCACCTACTTGCCTTAAAACCAGAAATTAAAACGATTTATAGACAAACCCCAGCAAAGAGGACCCTAACCCTATATTTAAGCCCAGAAGTAGTGCTTCCACCTGGAAAGCTGTAATTAATAGGGCCAAAGACCCACTGAAGCCTCACCTCTCCGTAATCTTCGAATGTAAATGAGGGTTTAGCGCTGATATTACCGGATGTCCAGGAGACACTGCAGAATTAGGACCTCAATCTTGGTTTTTCAGGTTCACTTGACATGGGAACCCCAGGGCTGGTGATAGCGAGCAGTTAGCAGGCTAATACACGTTTGCTACGGCAGCTTAATATTAATATTTACTGATGCTAGCAGTTAAAATGTATCTGCCTTGGCACAAAAAGCTGTCTATTCCAATTCTGCAACTGTGATGTTTCATTAGCGCTGTGTGAAATAAGATTTGAGCCAACTTTGCTGCGACTAAGCAGTGTGGAGTTGCTAAAATTGCAAATAGAACCATAAAGACATGCTGGACTGACCCTAACATGCGCTAAAGTGTCAGCCACGTGACTGCAAATGGACTTTCAAGGCCGCTCTTATCAGGAAGTAGGCATTACGATGAGTACATAGAGCACGAGCTGCTCAGGTTTTAATTCCGAAACGTTTGCTATGGGGAAAAAAGTCTGAAATTGACCTTATTTATGTTCTTAGTGCATGTGTCTTATTTTCAATGATATTTCAGTGTGCATTAAAAAAAGACTCTTTTTGGCTCTGAAGTGATAGCTGACAACACAACACACGTCTTTCATGATTCAGTTGTTGACTGAAATAAAGCTTTTTTTTCTTATGTAATGTTTCAGTCTGTAAGTAAACATCTCACACTGAAAATTCACAAACCTTCATTTGTAGTTGTTTTGGGGGAAAAATCAGGTATGTGTAGCTGTAATAAGCTTTAGACGTGACTATTGAAGTTTTCTGATCCGTATTTTTTTATTCTATGGCGGAAATTACATAAATGGGAACACACATGCGCGCGTCACACACACACAGAATATTTACAAAATAAATATATAAAAACAGAGATTTTTAAAAATCAATATACCATAAATCTGGGTCGTAAGGTTTTTTAAATGTTTTTTGAAAGAAGTCTCTTCTATCACCAAGGCTGCATTATTTTTTTTATCAAAAAAATAGTTAAAAAAACAGGTATTTGTAAAAATATTACTTACCAAAATCAGCAAAATGACCAAAATGGTTGAAAAAAAAATACATTTAAAGGTAATATTTGTGAAATGTCACTACACAAGTATAACAAATATACAATATACCATGTTAAATATTCTGCAATTTAAACCCTTAACTTTCACCCCAGTGCACTATCCAAACTGAAATGTTGTAATTTATGAATACTTTGGGATACAGACCTAAGGTTGGTCTCTTTTTAAAGAAGAAAATAAGCAGATTATTGCAAAAGTGGAATTTAATTTTTCAAAAAATTTAAGTATCAAAAAGTTATAGAAGTTTAAATTTACTTTAAATAAAATGCACTATATTAATTTTATCTTATTTGATATATAATACATATTTTACATAACAGGTTTTACTCTAAAATTGGTATAAAAATTAAAGCCTTATGTCTAAATAAGTTATGTTCCAAATTTGAAGTTGATATGAAAAAAATTGAGGTTCCTGTGTGATTTTATTTAGGGCGTTATACCACAAACAGCCACTGGGTGCCATCCAAACTGCAATGACATTTTTTATGCATTTTTCTGTCACAAATGTCTAGATTTCTCTGTCAATATTACTTCTATCTCTAAATACCATACCACCATACACTCTTAAAAATAAAGGTTCACAGCGATGCCATAGAAGAACCATTTTTGTCTAAATGGTTCTATAAAGAACCTTTAACATCTGAAGGACTTTTCTGTTTCACAAAAGGTTCTTTGGGCGAAAGAAGGTTCTTCAGATTACAAAAAGCTAAGAAAGAGATGGTTCTTTAAAGAACCTTTGACTGAATGGTTCTTTGTGGAACCAAAAATGGTTCTTCTATGGCATCGCTTGAAGAACCTTTTGAAGCACCTTTATTTTTAAGAGTGTATATGGAATCCTGAAACAAATCTTGAGTAAAACAGCATAATGCATTTTGTAATATGACACTTGACACCGCCCACTTAGGGGGAGGAGACCGCCAAAAGATTTTAAAGTAGTGCATTTAACACAATGTCCGATTTCAAAATGGATTCCACAGGATGAATCTTGGAATTCTAAGCTTTCAAATGATATATACTTTATGATGATTACGAAAAGATTTGATAGAGAAAAAGGACAACAACAAAAAAGAGCGCCAAGCGTCCCACAGGTGACAGTTAAGGGGTTAAAATAACGAAATCATCAAAATAATACAAAAATACAGAATAAAATATTGTGAAAATATTATGGCAATTTAAATTAACAAAATAATCAAAATGATCAAAAACAAACAAACAAAAAATAGTGCGAAGTATTGCTGCAATTTAAAATCAAACCATCAAAATTATCAAAACAATAAAAACATATCGTAAAATATTACTGCAATTTAAAATTGCGAAATCATCAAAATAATCAAAAATACAGTGAAAACAGTCGTATTGTGAAATATGTCTGCAATTTAAAGTAAATCCAGCAAAATTATATAAAATACATTTAAAACACTGAAATAGTCTAATATTATTACAATAAAAAAAAGAAGATCATCAAAATGATAAAAAAGTAAAAACAGTATTTTAATAAAAAAATAAATCACATAAAATACCTTTTTTTTTAATGTGAATATATTGTAAAATGTAATTTATTGCTGTGATCGAAGCTGAATTTTCAGCATAATTACTCTGGTTTTCAGTGTCACATGATCTTTCAGAATCATTCTACTAAGCTGATTTGCTGCTCAGAAACATTTCTTATTATTATCAATAAAAAACAGTTGTGCTGCTTCCAAAATTTGACAGAAAAGTGTGATACATTTTTGTGAGTGTTTTGCTGAATAGAATAGAAAGTAAAAAAAAAAATTTCCTTTATTTTAAAAGTATTTTTTTAGATTTAAAATTTAGTGTACATACTTTCTGATACCATGAGGTTTTGTGTGTTCTTGCTCAATGTCTTGCATGAGACGGTAAAATGCTCTTATCCTTCTGTGGCTCCTCCTCCTTCAATAACACATCATCTTTATCCATAACAATGCTGCTTTACAGTCTCTCAAAACAGCATTTGCTGATCCTAAGATACACATGCATTTGTGAGCACAGGATGATGCTATTATATAAAACATTCATTAAATATCAAAGGTCAGATGCTGCCTGTCTTGGCATGATTAATATACACTATGATGGCTGTCATTTTTCCAAACATACACACACACACACATTTTTCTTGTAGCATTTTTAAGGATTGCACTTTGCGCCCATTAAATGGAAGCATGTAGAGCACAGCCGGCATGAGAGAGAAAACGTGTCAAAAGGCAAAATATCTGATAAACAGAAGTGCATTTATTGTGACAGTTGTTAAATAATAATGTTGATTATAGGTTGGCTCAGCACAGATGTGGTAATTGTCTGTCATAGACGTGCACTGCGGATGACAGCCACGTAATAACAGCCAGAACAGCAAATGACATGCAAAAAACATCGGCTCGAGGGAACATTTTCAGGGAATGTTGTAGATCAGATTTTAGTGAGACGTCATTGATTTCCCAACCTTTTCTATAATAAGACCTATAGTCTGCATGCTTTAAATATGACTGCTGCTTATTTCCTTTGCACTTCAATACTGGTCTGCGCTGTCCTGCGCGTAAAAATGAACGGTCTGTCTGTCTGCTTATTGAGTTTATTTAACCCATCGCCATTTATTGGAACTGTGTGAACTAGAGTCACTACTCACCTTAATGTTGTTCTAAAGGCTTATTACTTAATAACACAAAAATGTCCTGCTCGCACTTGCCAATTTAATAGCAGAGAATAGTGACTTCAGTTTTTTTTTTTTTAGTGGAGCATATCGTTTGTAAATAATCCTATGCATCTTGTGGCGTCTATTCCACTTCTGATGTATACTGAGGGTTTGGTGAGAAACAAGTGGAAATGGCAAGTTATTATATTTTAAGAAAATCTTGCGTTGCAGTGCGAGTGCGCAGCAGCTCACGCTGCGCACAAGTGCATATCCTTTTGAGATATCAATTATAATCAATTTTAATAAAACACAAGACTACATTATATAACTCTAAGAGTAGGCTATTTAATATCTGTTGTTTTTTCCGGTTGTCAGTCAGAATGACAGTTTTTGTGTGAACATAGGTCTATTTATACCCAAGCCAATTTATTATTCTTCCTTTTTGTCTTAGTGTTTAAAATATTTATTTTGAAACTAATTAATTAATTAATTTCTTAATTAAACAAACAGACTTACTGGGTGAGCAGGGTAGGCTATGACAGCTGTCATATCATACCCTGCCATGCCCAGCTGATGCAAAGAATAGAATTTATATCTACAGAGAAGAAAGCCCTGTGTAGACTCTGCCCTGGTATGAGTTGTGTTGAGCTATTCATTAGCCAGTTTGTTTGATGAAAAAAGATTAAATGTAGTTGCAATAAATGCGTTAAGAATCCATACAACTGCAGCAGTGGAGGACTATTATTCTGCTGTGTGATACTGCAGAAAAACTGATGATGGCACGGTTTGATCTTCTGCTGACCAATCAGCAGAAAGGGGCATTCAAATCCCGCCCACGTGTAGAAATCAAATATTCAAGCTGTTTATTCATTTTTCCACCCATGAACGAAAAACGAACATTTAAGCTGAATTTCGTTTTTTTTTTTTTGTTTTTAAAAAACGAAAAAGTAGCCGTTTTCTCATTTTTCTACTTTCCATATTAAATGAAAAAATGAAGGATCGAATGATACACGGATTAAGGTGCCATAGAATGCATTGATACAATATTTTAAATTGCTCTCTTATATCTACATTGAAGGTATGTGGTTTAGGTAAGGGCAAAAAATCTCCAGAAATTGTTTTACATGTCCATTTACAACCCTACGTTTTGTCCCTAGAATGAAATGGTCTGTTTTGGAAGGGTCATGAATAATAATGTTAAGCTCTGCTCTGATTGGCTGTTTCACAGTGCGGCTCATTTCTGTAGCTCACACAGCAGGAAGGAAACACGGGGGAAATATATATTTCAATACTGTCTCTCACAGTTATATCATTGGGTAATTATACTGTATATAAAATGCGTACATCAGGGAGCATTGAAACTGCTTTCGAATGCACGATCGCGTTTTACTTTCACTTTCGAGACATGCTGTGTAAACTACAGCGGCAGTACTTACCACACATTTTACAAGGTCAGATGCTTGTCAGTGGTGCTCAGGATCTGTAAATCATTCGCCATTGTCCTCAGTCATCTCTCCTTACTCTGTTTATGTGGTAAGTGAAATTTTATGTACTGTAATGTAACAGGCTACCGCTAGCAAGCAGCTAACCATGTCTCTTTAGTGGCTTGCGTTATTTTATTAGAATGCGTGTTATTTTTTCCGTGCCTTTCTGAATACAGACATCAACCCATCCCTGCACATCACATCCCCTGCACAGCCTGGAACATAACATTTATTTCCATGATCTGCCATTTTCGCTATTATACTCGCTTGTTTCTTCACAATACCTGCAGAACTTCTGATGATTCGGCTGGCGGCTGGCATAGAACATGGGCGGGTATATGCAAATGTTGGGGGCGTAACTATTAGTGATCTCGACTGTAACGTCACAGTCAGTGTTATGTTCTGATTCGCCTATTTTTCAGTGGTCTTTTGCATGCACGAGATTTACATAAGAAGGAGGAACCAATGGTGTTTGAGGCTCACGGTACGTTATTTCCATGTACAGAACTGTTATTATTCAACTATGCCAAGGTAAATACAGTTTTCCATTCTCACTCTAAAAAATGCTGGGTTCTTTCAACCCAACTTTGGGTCAAATATGGACTAACCCAACTTTTGGGTTAAAAATGTAATGTAAAAATTTAACCCAACATTTGGGTTAGTCCATATTTGACCCACAGTTGGGTTGAAACAACCCAGCATTTTTAAAGAGCTATGCACCTTTAATGTCTGTCTTCCTGTCTGTCTGTCTGTCTGGTCTATCTATCTATCTATCTATCTATCTACTATCCATCTATCTATCATCTATCTATCATCAATCTATCTATCTATCAATCTATCAATCGATCTATCTATCTATCTATCTATCTATCTATCTACTATATCTATCTAGATCTTTTTGTCATGAGTTGGAGTGAAATGTGAACTGCTCCTGTTTTTCGCTCATCTGTCTCTCGCCGTCTGTGAGTGTAATAATATACTTATAATACAGCTGTAGTAAAGTAGCCATCAATATCGAGTCCACTCAGCGCGCACTCTTGTTTCTCTTCATGGATAATTTGGTGTCTATCTGTCTGGCCTCTCTCAGAGCCATTTTCCCTGCTGTAAGCACTCTTCAGCCAGCGCCGCCCTCCCCAAACACATATATAATTGCACATCTTTCACCAATTAATGTCAAGCCTCTATCAGCATGTGATTGAAATGAAAGGCCGCCGGGAGAGGGATCGATCCGGGCGGCCCAGCACCTTTAAATGGACTGCACCAATCACACGCCAGTCAATTTCCAAATCAAGCCATTGGCCGCTCCGGCCGAGAGGAAGTGTCACTTTCTCTGACTGTGAATATATAGCTTACCACTGACTAAATACACTGAAAAGATGCATTATGTAATGATAAACATTCAAAACATGCTCACGTCGCATATAGGTAACATCCAGTTATTTTCTTAAAAACAAAGAACTACAAGACTTTAATAAATATAGATATCACCATATTATTTTTCCAGTTGATTAATCACAGTTAGACAATTGTTTTGTATTACAAGGTTTCTGAAATGTTATGTTTAAATATGCAAATGAGGCATTGTCTGATTAAATATGCATTAATTTGCATACATTTCCAGAACAGAATCCTGATATTTGTACAAACAGGTTCAAATGTGTTTTTTTTGTTGACATACTAAAGGTTTTTTTACAAAAAGTTTGGATTTTTCTCTTTTTTTTTTTCTCAAAAATAGTCCGTTTTACCATCGTTTTTTTTTTTTTTTTTAGAATAAACCGTTCCCAGGCCAAATGGCATAGGACAACCCCTCTGTGAAAAAACCTTCTGAATATAGATGGAATAAAACTGTGGATGTAAGTGCTGCTAAAACTCATTTTGAGAAAACAACCTTTAAAATATATATGTTCTAATTAAAATCTACAGACAATAAACACTTAAATGTGTATTTTACATTTTTTTTTTCTGAAATAAGGAAGCACAATCTTAAAATTAACCATGAAAAGCAAAGTTTTTCTTATCTTCTTATCTTGATTGAACTATTATAAGTCTTTAATTATAATTGTTATATGACTAATTGTTTATTTCTGACGAGATGAGAAGTTACACATTATATATGTGATATATGATACCCTTACCCTTCATTCATCACACTGGAAATGTAAGGAGAGCCCATAGTATTATGGGATGAAATATAATTTCTACATTTATTAATCATCTTAGGTTTTTTTTTGTCCTCCATAAATCTTTTGACTGCACATTTTTTGACGTTTTGTGATATTCTGTAAGCAGTACAGACACAAACAGGCTTGTATTTTGTTGTCTGATTACTCTTGCCAGCTTCAGGCTAATTAACAAAGCTGAGTAATTAGCCATGATGTATATTCGTATGAAGGCAGTGCCCCCTACTGTATAGACTAGAAGAAGAAAGCTGCCGTCTGCTTAGTGTTTGCCATATTCTAGTAAACATAATGAATCTGATACTATAGAGGATAATAGAAACTATGACACTAAACTATAATCTAAAATAGAAAAACTCATTTGTATTCATAAATAGCTTAGGTTTCACTCATAATCAGCGATTCTGCTCCTGACAGCACTGCCTTGCTCGTCTGCTGCAGATAAGATGAGCTTTTACTCCAATAGATGGCAACAAAACTCTAGCCTGCAGTCAAACTCTACCTATAGCTCAGAAGACCAGGCGCATCAGGAAACTATGATATATATATATGTCTTACCTACAGTAATTACATCAAACATAATTCCCTCAGCGTAAGTGCTTCGTTAGAAGAACCCAGGTGAAATTGATCTCTTGATAATCCTTAATGGAGATAAAGCTGAAGTAACAGCAATTCAAGAAGAAGGAGAAGCAGTTAGTGCTTCAACAATTCCAGCTGGAATCATATTTGACTGTCATTTATTGAAAATGTTAAAGATTAGAGTCTTATCTTGATGTTTGCTTTTATTAATAAATAACAATGCATTTTATTTGTAATACCCAACGTGCTACAAAAAAATACAAGTCAACACCCTATTATTTAGAATTCTTATTATAGAATAATACGATTTTCAAAAAACACTTAAATGCAATATATTTTATTTTTTTAAATGAAGAAACGCATGGGCCGTGAATGCTAAAACTGGCCCTCATTTATCTTCACAAATGTTTTCTTTTCTCCCCGCAGCTCTACAACTACGTTTGTCTTTAATTTGTCTCTCTTCTCTCTTTTGCAGAAGTGTCTAATGTAATTGAACTCTAATGCATTAGGGATGGTGATTGAAATGCCAAGGACACGTATAATTTCCCAGCGAGTGCTCTCTCTTGCTCTCGCACCCGGGGCCCCTCTACCTTACGGCACCACTGACAATCAGCCCTCGTCAGTGTAATTAAATGATGGTTTATAAAGTGTGAGAAGCCACTATGACCAAAAGCAAATAGGTGCTTATCGGCGAGCTGCTGAACAACCCTAATTTTCTCCAGTGGCAATTTCCATCTGTTATCTGGGCTCAGAATCGGCCCCTTTTAGCCCTGCACTCTGTTGCTCGTTCCCCGCTGCTGTGTGTGTGTGTGTGTGTGTTTTTTCTGAAATATACACGCATTTTGCCTTTGACAGAATGACATTTTAAGAGCAACGCACACTTGTCTTCACTTCCCTCGGTGGAGTGACATTTCAAAGACGAGGAAAGCGAAATATTTTGAGGATGGGCAATTATCTGTGTTTTGTTTGTTTGTTGACATGCAAGAATCGCACGGCATGAATGATTTCAGTTTTTGACATCCTCCGCTGTAAAGGTAATGGGCATAGAACGATAGCAGATTTTGGTGAAATACCAAATTTTATTTAAAATTATAGTAGCAAAATTATATTTGACTAGTTAAATGTTGAAATGTTAACATAGTATATATTTAGGTAAGATTTGGTGTATTGTTTATAATAATATAAACATACCAAATAAATAGTGTAACAAAATGTATTCAAAATTATAATAGCAACATTGTAATTTATTTGTTAAGTGCTGATGCATTGATATATAACGTTTACATATTTGGATTAATTTTATACCTAATAATAATGCATGCAATGATCGCATGACATTAATTATTTTTGTTTATAACAACGTAACATTTATTTTAAATGATAATGCCAAAAATGTGACTTTATTGTTAAACGTTGATATACTAATTTGCAAAATATTTACATATTTAGTTTAATTTTGCACTCAATAATGCATGCACAAATTGCATGATATGATTTTGTGTGTGTGTGGAAAATTAGGTATTTTGTTTACATTTATTTCATATTATAATACCAAAATTGTAATTTATTTTTTAAATGTTGATACATTAATATATAAAATATCTAAATATTTGGCTAATTTTGCACCAAATAATCACATGTCATGAACTGTTTTATTTTTGACATCATCAGTTAAAGCTGGTAGATTTTGGTAAAATATGGTAAATTGTTTATAACAATATAACAAAATATTTTTTTACAAATACAAATGTGTGATATTTCCAATATTTGATTTAATTTTGCACCTCCCCGTCATCTAAAATATAATTTTCATCAACTAAAGCTAGATATTTTTATGCATTTTCTTCTGCAGAATTTTTCTTCCTGCAATAATATCTGTAACTCGGGTACGGTAAGCTTATAACAGACTTGCCGTGCTGCTCAGAGGGTAAAAACAGTAATATTGTAAGAATATTAGAGCTCACGGTCTGGGTTTCATTACAGCTGCTTTTGAAATGGCTAACTTTTCTTCTGTAATCTTCAAATGTTTTATGGAATAATAGGAGACATCATTCAACCTCTCAAGTTTTTGCACTTTGAAAAGAATCAGCCGGCTCGTAGTATTGGAACACAAAAGCCTAACCGCATTATCTCTGTGAAAGAGGCCGGTTACTGCAATGATTTGATTGAATTAAAGGGAAAAAAAGTACTGGCAGCATGCTTTTTAAGAACATATTGATGGAAGGCTATAATTTTTGCCAATTAATGTGTGTCTTAAAGAAAAATAATTGATTATAGATAGACCCACACCCTCCCAAAAGTATATCCGCGCACCTCTATCAAGATCCACTCTCTGATTATTAAAGAAACATGTGAAATCTCAAATCAAGATTGAGTGAGACACTTCAGCCCCAAATCCTCTTAACCAGATTATTAGCTCTTTATGATCACACACAATGCTGAGTGTGTCAGAGAAAAGCAACCTGAAATTATCAGCCCCAATGAAAATGAGTCCAGCCCATGTCTGATGATTCGAGAGCATATTCATTTATTGCCACAATGCTGATATCAGCATATGTGCCACTTCCTTTTCACCAAATCCTCAATCTGGATATTAAAATCAATACTAAATGAATCCTAAAATATCAATTAAAAATAATTAAAAACTGAATAATTTTCTACTAAAATGAATTAGTTTTTAATTTGAGGAAAAAATAAGTATAACATAATATATTTATTAGCATTTAAAAGGACGTTCTTAATTTTTATAATATCATTAAATAAGAATAAAATTAATTCAAAAATTATTTACAGTCTTCATAATCATATTTTTACAGTTAGAAAATCAATAACTGTACCATAATAGAGTGTCTCCATCCGGTGTGTGTGTGTTAATATGTGATATAGAAGCTGAATTCTTACCCTACAGGTGAAGGGCATCAACGTCCCGCGAGGTGTTCAACACACTGCTTGTATGAAAACCTGACCCAAGATCCACGACACCCCCACACACACCCACACACACACTCGCACGTGCTGAGATCTCTTTTCCCAGCCTTAATCACAGACTGCATTCACTAAACCACCCATTCAAAGCTGTGATAACTTCTGGACGATGCTATGTGTTTCACTTACTGTGTTTAATGAGATTCAATCTTCAATAGGATGTTATATTATAGTATATTATATTATATTATGCATTTAAAACAAGTAAAACAAACCAAAAAATCTATTAAAAAAATGAATATTAAAACTGAAATTAATTAAAATTCATTAAAATTATTGTATATTCCTGATACAGATTATCTTTATATCATGTTGTATTTTCAAAAAAAAAAGATTTATTATAATTCCCTTGTAATGTTTCGGAATTTGAAATTACTTAATGAATTTTGGTAGATTTATTAACAATGTTGTATTATTTTTACCATAAACTATATAATCGTACTAGATTGGCAAACACAAATATTGCATTTCAAATATGTTATCTTTTGTGTATTTTTATATTAACAAACACATTGTTTGCTTCAAAATTATTTATATGAATGATATATACTGTTAAGACAATGGGTGCAGAACAAAAGTAGATTTTTGGTAGAATTTTAGTAAAATAAACCAAGTATTTCAAACTGTTGATACATGTTTAAATTAATATATAAAATGTCTGCATATTTGATTCGCTCCTTCTTTTCAATTTTCATCAACTAACGTGAGTTGCCATTTTAGCAAAACTGACTTGAAAAATATGACAGAACAAAACATTGTCTAAATTTAAAAGATATTTTTGTTAAAAGCCCAAAACTATGATTAAACCAAAAAACTGTTAAAACATTTTTTACCTTTTTTTTTTTTACCATATTTAAATCCATTCTGCATATTTTGCCCAAATATAGTGTGGGAAATGCTTCTCAATCATAACAGGCAACTCAATTAATTCACGTTAGCCATCAAGTCATATTTTAGTGTTTTTAGCATTAATATGGATGTAGAATGATTGTTTTCTTGCAATAGATTTTGGTAAAATTTGGTAGATTGTTGGTAAAATTTGGTAGATTGATGGTAAATTTGGTAGATTGTTGGTAAAATTTGGTAGATTGTTGGTAAAATTTGGTAGATTGATAAATTAAACCAGTTATCTGTCAATTTTTGCATAGAATTTAGTTCAGTATTCCAGCTGCAAAAAAGTTAATAAATGGTCCTTCAAATCAGCTCTATATTATACCTCATGCCATGTGTGTGTGTGTGTGTGTGTGATCCATTCATTTTCATAAACCAGTTGGAGATAAGGTTAGCACCTTCCTCCACATTTACACACCCACCCCCGTTTTGGCTGGATCTGAGAGGGGTAATTTCCTCCCTCAGCCTTGCCCCCATTATTGGGACATCATGGGGGCTGAGCCTCTGCTTTCCCCGCTGGAGCAGAAAGGGGCTCGATCGACCGTTTGTTTTTGGCACAGGAGGTTAGTCCAACACTTGACTGCTGTCCCAGAGGTACTTTCAACCTAACGAGAGAGTATCTGTTTCCCCAGATCAGTCGCTGTCTTAACTCGACATCCTCCGCCATCTGCTCGGGGTTTAATGCTCAACTAGCGTCAAATCCCGATGTTTGCACAGAGCCTGATCCCGGGATCTCAGAGGACCGCGATCCTATAGTCCTCTCCTCTCAGATCCAATCCTCTGATTAATCACTTAATCTGTGTTGCAAACACAGGAACTCCCAGAAAAACACAACACATGGCTGAAGCCTTCAATGGCATGATAGTATCGTGACAATACACCATCCCCGGCTTCATTGTTCACTTCATCGCAATCTTTTTCTTTGATGGCTTGCTAATTACATCAAGTTTCGCTGAAAAAAAATTAAATCCTGCAGGCATAAAATTTCAAGCTTTTTCCTCTCATTAACCACAAGCTGCTTCCAGTAATCTGTATTTCATGGAGAAAGGAGGCTTGAAAACAAACTGACGCTCAGATTTCAGGCCGTGGAGTCAAATTCCTCAGCACATTTTCGCCTGCTACGTGCTATTAGCTTTGCTAGCATCAGACGGACTGAGGCTTTTAAGATCTCACCTCACCGTTTGAGACTTAGCTACCTTAAAAGTACTTTAAAGAAACTAAAAAGTCAAAAAGTGAGTGTGGGGAAGGTGTCGGGAATAACAAGCGCACGTGTGTTTAGCAACGCTAAGTGCTTCCCAATCTCGCATCACTTGCTGCTCATGTACTGTATTATCTTGGACGATTGTTTCTCCAGCGTGACTGATCTCGTCCTGGGAATAAACCATCCGAATCGCAGATCTGGCACGGTAAAGGTTACTCACCTCCTCCTGATCGCCTCTACCTTTCTGGCATTTGCAGATGGCATTGCGTCGAGTTGCACGTACCTCCAAAAGGACCGGAAAAAGAAAAGCGGCTACATGGCGAGCGAGAGGCTAATAGGGTTAATTGTTATGTAAAAAGTGCCACGGTCAACTGTGGGCCGGGGAGCCCCCCCTTCTCCCTTCCTGTCCCAGAGGGGAATTCAAGCCCAGATGGCATTTTCCTGGAGGCTGTGACCCACAAGAGGCTGGCGCCCACAAAGAACAAGGTGCATCGCCTCCGTCTAATTAATTTACTATTATAGCACCTGTTTCCGAATAGATAGGCCGGGGAAGAGAAGCGCTCCCCAGACGCAGCGGTGGGGCTTGTGGTAAATGGGGTTTGAGCTGATTATATTAAGCTGATGCTTTGATCATCTCAAGGCGTTAAAATGGAAATATGTTTTGGCTGGCTATGGGCCGCCACGAGAGGGGAGCGGCACAGGGACGCGGCTGATTAGTTTTGACTGTGGAATTGCACAAGGCCTCTCGCTCAAAATAAGAATATCCCATTTTTAAGCCTCGCCGCGGCCGAGATGCTACTTTTTCCAATCACTTTCCGAGCTCGGAACGGCTTGTTGCAGCATTTCGGTCATCAGGAGGACCGTGCAAAATCTGCACACACAGAACTCCACAGATTTGTGCTGATTTAACAGCGTTTGACATATTTTCAGCTTGTTACGTGTCTGCTTACAGTTTTTTTCTGCTAAATTGATTGTGCTTTTAGCTACCATTGAGTCAACTCTCCATTTAACAACAAAATTACTGACAGAAATGTTTGATTTTGACAACAATAATGAAAACAATACAAAAATGATGCGCATCATGGTGAAAATTCAACAATTTTAATTGAACACGTGTTTGTTTAATAAATTGTTTTACGTATTTTAATAAATTGATTATACTTTTAGCTACTTATAAGAGTCAATTTTTCATTTAACCTCCAAATTACTGACAGAAATGTTTGATTTCGACAACGATAATGGAAACAATATGAAAATTATGCGCATCATGGTGAAAATTCAACAATTTTGATTTAACACATTTTTACATGTTTGTTAAATTGTTTAGTAAACTATGTATTTTTTTAAATACATTGATTATGCTTTGAGCTATAAGTCAGAGTCTAGTCTCCATTGAACAACAAAAAACAAAATTACTGACAAAATATTAATTTCATCAACAATAACAAAAATGAGATAAATTAAGCACAATCAATCAATCAAATCCTATTTTCAGGAGCTCAATTTTCAAATATTATCTTCCCACTTGTTTTTATTTATTTTTGTATTTAATTTAATTTTTTAACATTACTTGTAATGCTTTTAATGCTCCATTTAACAGCAAACTAACTGACAACATTTCTGATGGATGTGTTTAAATTGTTATTTTCAGCAACTAAAGTTGGCATTTTAGTGAAACTGACATTGTTAATAATTTAGTTTACAACAAAAACTGTAAAAATGAACTCTGTTGAACACATTTTAGCATGTTTGAATCCATTCTGCAAATTTTACCTCAGTATAGCACAGCAAATGTTTCAGGCGACTTTATTAAGCCATTATGCCAAGTCATCCATTCGTTTAATCAGTGCTCACACATATGTATAGAATACGACTTTAGTGTGATATTCGGTTTAGCGTTAATATGTTTTCACATTGATTGTCATTTCATCTATGCACACTGATGTGATGGCCCATAATGGCCCTCCTCAGGTTACACGCTAATCCAACTCAAATATTGGTCAAATAAGTGTGAGGTTTTAAATGTGGTTTGGCGAGGCGGTCGGGAAAGAGGGGGGCTCGGGGGGTCCGTGGCAGGTGGGGGTTGGTGAAATGAAGCATCAATGATGGAATAATAGCTGATGAAATGGAAGCCCTGCTCCAAAACACTGGCACTCAGTAAATGGATTTAGGGAATATGCTAATCTTGCCTTCACTCGCACTTTATTCATTTCCGCCCCAGTGCCCCTCAAGGATTAACATAATTTATCACCTGAGAAACACCACAAAACAATTTTGCTTGTAGTAAAAAAAAAAAAGTACACCAACATCAGCACAGTGAGAAGATCCTATTGGAGTAAGTTTGGAAATCCGTCTTCCTCAAGGAGCGATATGATATATGATTCAGGGCTGCTGAAGTCATGATAGTGCTAATCTAATTTGACAGTTATGAATAACGTTAGCAATTAATTGATGTAGGTCAAGGCCGTGGAGCATGGCGTGTTATTTATCATCGATGCTTGCCTCGGGCTTTACAGAAGCAGACAGGTTGGTCATATTAGCTGCTTCTGGCTGTGAAACAGACCGGTGTAATTCAGACAGTGCAAATGTTTGTGCACCCGTCCTGAAAAGAGCTTCATACATATCACTGATTAAATGAGTTCATCCTGACTGCCAACAGGTTCACTCCATATTACAGGAGATGTCCTACTTTTTCCCAAATTTTTAATGTATTAACACGGAATGTATTTTTGTATTTATTTAACCCCATATATTTTCTTGGGTATAATTGTGCATGATTCAATGGTTTAGGGTATTCTGCTGAAAATGAAGATTATTCACAGAAAACAGTGATATTTCTATCTGAATTTTTTAGGATTTGGAAAATTTCTTTGGAAAAGGTTGCTAAATAACAAAATGTCTTGTTTGCACATCTCAGGCTTAAAATATCACACCCATAACCATCATAAACACTGAGGGACAACAGTAGGGGACAGTATTCAGATTAATGGTCAACAAATATGGATTTCTCAATGGCTGATTCTTAAACTCTTATCCTCATTCCTACATTTGGTTGCTGTCTTGCAAAGTATTAATAGTTGTTTTTGTTAGTAGATTTAAAGCACTACATTGTGTCATACTGTCGCAGTAAATTTGCAATTCATCTACTAAAAATATGAATATCAGTTTTGGTGTGTCTTGTAATAAATTACTTATAATTGGATTTGTTTTCTTATTATGATAAATATTTATTTTTCAAATCATGTTTTGTGCCAACCCTGTTGCATTCAGAAGTTTTGGAGGGTTGAATGTTAAAGGTTTCAAGATCTGTTGAAGGTCAATAAAAATAATTTACGGTTGCACTTTAATTTACAGTATGCACAATTTACAGTGTACTTACACAAAGAAGCGCTGAGTAATATAGAGTAACTACTTGGACTTCAAATAGGTTTAGGGTTTGGTAAAGTATATAAAATACCAAAATTAAAAGTGCTACAAACATTACAAAAAATGAGCCAAGGATAGTATTTTCTAAAAAACAAACAAACAAAAAATACAGAGACACATTCTGCATTTGCATAAAGTAATTTATATAAAACTGCATATTGAAAGGCCTAGGTTTTAATTTCAGTAAAATAAAAAGTAGTAAAATTAAATGTATTAGCTTATTATGTAACTGTGATGAATGTAAATTGGCTAAAATTCAGATGAAAATAAATAATGTTTTTGTATTTTGGGTGTAATTCTATTTTAATTAAAATTGAGTTAATTTACTTAAGTGTCAATTAATTTACTTAAAATTTAATTTAATAATTACAAAATAAAAAATCAGTGAAAAAATAATTTTTTCATGAATACGTTTTTGACTAAGTTCAGTAACCACGAGTCATGGCAACACACAAATAGCACCATTTACTTAAAACCCTTTATTTTTTTTAAATTTGGAGTATTATGTGCATCTTTTTTCTTCTTCAAAAATATTATGATTATGCTTTAAAAATTATGCTTTTATAATGAAATAGGAGCCAGCTGTGATGAACAGACTATGGACTCCAGGTTTAGCTGCCTCACATTTTTTATTTTATTTTATTTTTTAGTATTTATTTATTTTGTAGCAGTAAACGCCCGGTCTATATTAGCATTGCAACTTCTGACCTGGTTTGATTTGCTTCGAGCCTGTCGGTTTCATTGACTGGAGCAGGCGTCGCACATCTTTAACAGCGAGTACCATATGTTGTGATTGCACACATACATCCCGAAACGCCATGTTTTTCTTGGCACGGTTCTCTAATTTGGCGTCAAAAGGAGGGCGAGAGAATTAGACTTGCTCCTCTGCACACCCTATCTTACAAGCTACCGGAGCCGAGTACCTCAACATTCGCTTTTCCAATTTCTCTGTCTTTTGCGTTTGGAAATCAGCTTCGCCGGTGATTACAGTCTAAAGATTTCCTCACTTACCTTGCTGTGAACAATGAGTTTTGTGGTGAATAGGTGGTATTCACATGGTTAGGCTTTAATGGTCTTCCAGGTTGATATGTCGGGGTAGGGGGCGAGCAGGAATATCTCTGATGCGTCCACACTCTGAAACGCATAGAAATGAACGTGTCGGTGCTGGAGGCTCGATAATGACTGGTTTCGTAGCTTTAATCTGCCACAGCAGATGGTTACTGTAACCTGCATTGGTGAGACAGTGCTTATGAATAATGAAAATATGGAGTTCCTGCTCTAAATAAAGTATTTAGCGCAGGATCTGAAGCATGAGAGGAGAAAATGAGTGGGGAAAAAGAATGAAGGCTAAATGAGCATGAACCACATGGCTATTGTTAAACCACGAATGTTATTAAATATTACACTTTAATAACGTGACGCATTAACACTTCAGGAGTCATATTAGCTACGCTTATATCACAACTTCCTTCGGATAGTTTACTCTCGAGTTCACGAGAGCTGTTTTGTGGCTGTTTTTAACTGGATATATTGTTGATAACCATCATTCCGGCCGTGTAAGACTGCGGTTTGGTTGCGGTCCAGCACGTCTGTCGTCTATGATATGTCGGTGCTTATCTTATTTACTGTGATTAGACGTCTTAGCGTCGTCCGTCGAACTCTTGAAAGTGGCTAATGCTTATAAACGGCCTTACCCAAAGTCCGATTTCTCCTCTTCTCGCGTTTTTGTCCAAAGAAGATTAGAACCAAAAATCTTGTCTGCTGTTCACGAGGTTATTAATGTGCTTTGGGTAATTGAACAAGTCCACAGATGTTTTATGTGGGATGTGTTTTACCACAATATCATCAGCTTGGCAGTGTTTACATTCAGTAATAACAAGTTCTATCATTCAGGGACCAGCAAATTCATGAGCAATTCGGATTTCCCGTAATCTGCTCCCCCCCGGTACGTATTTGTATAGAAAACACAAGATTTCGTCTCTCTGTAATTGCCTTTTTTATAATTCCATGTGGCCTATCAAGCCAAGATTGGAAATATCCAGATTTTTTTTTGGGAGGGGGGGGGGGGGGGGGGGGGCATCTTGGGACTGTGACAGCAAAGATTTGTGGAAGCTTGAGATTGTCTGCAAGAACTTGCCTGAAATAACTTTCTGGCTGTCCTGCGATGCCCGGGGGGGGGGGGGGGGGGGGGGGGATAAACAAAAAAATTAAACACTCTTTCAAAACCATCTTGCGTTAATATATGGTGTCCCAGAGACCTGCTTATATGGCTAAGGGCTTCTTCTGCTGGTTATCGTAGCGCCGTTGGGACAGTGCCTGGCGACCTAGTGACTTTAAAAAAGCAAACTTGACTTTCCTTTTTAGTTTTCCTGTCTCACAACTCTGAGCTCAAGATGCTGGAACGCAAGCTTCATTGCAAATTGTGCCGTTTTCCTCAGTGGAGCTAGAGTAAGTCGCTATCTAACGATTTTTGTTGAGCCCATTTTTTTTGGCACCCTGTATTCGTCAGCTGACCACATAGATTGTCAACTATTACCTTTTCACTTTTTCTGATTGTTTAAATTGGGTCACAATTCAGGAATGTGTCATTTACACTGACAAAAAAATGAATTGACTTACGTTAAAACCGTTTTCTCAAATTAAAATAGGCAAGTATTATATATGATACTTACAGGAAATTACAAAGACGTAACACGTACCCCAAGATGATTATGAAGTATACTGTCATAATATTTTTCTCGTAAAACAAACTACCAATAATTTAGTTACAACTTTGAAAAATAGTGTAAATATTTTTAACCCCAATAATACTCATTTATTACACTTTAATTTCAGTGATTAATTTATTAGATGAATTAAAAATATAAAATACATTCTACATACAATTACTTACCTCGTATATGATGAGAGGTTTTTAATGTCTTAAGTACAATTAATTTATTCATGTTTTTTAAAATAACGTTTAACTATTTTTCTTACAAAATATTTTTACATTTAAAAAAATAATATTTTTCTTATTACATGAACATAAATTTGTTGTCTGACAAAACAGTCATGTTGTGTGCTCCCCAAAAATGTATATTTCTACATTAAAGTTATTATAATACATTAATATTAAATAAAGATACCTTTTTACTGAAAAATGCTTCAAACCTGTTTGAATAATGACTAATTTTGGTAACCACACGTTGTTTCAAATTTTAATGAAAATGTGTTCTGACTTCCAGAATACATCTATGATTGTCATGAATTTGAACCTTTTCTGAAAATGGTATAAACATTTTTCAAACCATATATATTTATATATACTATATACTATGGTGTTATCGTGGGCGCTCTATCTGGATTGACCATGAAAGAAGTACTGGCGATACATAACTTTTGCGAGTGTCTGAGAATTTGATGCTCAAGAGATGGAGGCCTCAACTAAAGAATCATCTTTTCGTCAAGTGGACGCAAAATGGTGCCATTTTCGTTTTTGATTTGCTCAATGATACGCTTTGTAGGCCAGGTTCCAATTCTCCCCTATTATGTCTCTGTCTATTTTACATCACACCTGTTAGTATCACACAGATGTGAATCTAGCGGGATGCAAAAAACGAGAATGAAACAAAGCAATCTGAGATAGAATTGAAACAATTACAGACAATTTTGCTAGAAAAAAGGCCATCTGGTGTATGCATTACCTCTATTGAGCAAAGTTCTTTTGTGGCTTGCCAGCTTCTTTTTAGAGGTTCTCATGAAATATGTATGTTTTCATAAAGTGTCAAACATTTTCCTTTTTCGCTCTTCTTAAAGGTAAACTGGAAGTGGCCAATTCAGATGAAGTTAGCCATAGAAACTTATGTAAAAGCAGCAAATGAGCTATAATCACTTCATACTCTCACAAGTAATGATGGAAAGTCAAAAGTAATCTTGCTGTATGATATTAGAGATTTTAAGCTTTTCCGGACAGTTGATTGCACATTTCATTGGTTCTTTATTCATTTTGCCTGCAGGAAAACAACACTGATTAGTATTATGCTCTCTGGTTAATCTAGAGTGATGACCACTTGAATAAACATCGGAATTTTACTGTTAAGCCAATAATGTTATTTTGAACCAAATCATTGCTATTTGTCAAATTGGTAAAGTTATAGATAGTATGTCATTTGCTTTCACGTTAAATCTTTTGGTGCAGTCTATTTGGCATGAGAATTTGGTGTGAAATTGTTTTTCTGAGCATGGATTTGGATCAAGGTCCTATTGAAAATGTGGTCTGGGTCCTTGTGGACTTCCATACAGTTCACAATTTGTCTAAACCTTAGTACACCCTAACTTGTGGAAGCGAACTACTACTTATAATGTACAATTTAAAATACAATCTCATGTCAGTTTGTAAGTATTTAACGGTTTGTCTACGAAAGCGATTTTAGCCAAATGTCAGGCGCTCTGCTGAAAATGCCTAGCTGTGAGCTTTTGCAAGTGCTTCGGAGGAATAGTTTTTTTTTTAAATTTTTTTTTTTTAGTTGAGACACTTTGGTTGGTATGATACCGAATATACGTGAAAGTGATGCGGCAGACACATTGCGAATTAAATGTTGTAGCATTATTTTAATTTCAATTTTCATAGTAGTTCGAGAATTCCATCTGGTACAGACATGAATACTCTGCGACTTCAGAGTATTAACTTCTCCTCCATTGTGGTTCAGTCATAGTACAAACAGAATGTGACGGTTGATTGGTGTGGTATTTGCCCTGCCCCTCCTCCACCTTGATTGGATGGCTGGGCAAAAAGTTACAGTGATGAGTGCTGTGTTTTAACCAAAGTTGAACACTCTCCAACTCTTGGTGTCAAGAAATAGATGCTTAACACCTTGTCATGCTTTATGGCACTTTAAAAAACATGGCACTTCCATCGAAAACAAATTTGGGATAAACGCTTTGGTGGACAGTAGTATAATAGGTTACTGTAGTATAAGCATATCTCAAAGCTGCTAGTAAATTGCATCTTGCATGTTTCTCAGTTTACAATGCATTCAGGACAAACTCAAGTCAAACTGAAGGGCCAAATTGTGCATGTCAGTTTTAATGGTAAATCTTATGTGGTAGTACTCAAACTATTTCCAACTTTCCAATTCCAAATGGTGGAATTCAGCTCTGGTTCGGACCAACAATTGAACCAAGTTTGAAAGCCCCACATTCAAGAGCCCTAAATTCATCATCCGAGAAAGAAATGCATGTCATATAACAACAACCAACATCATAACAGAGGCATCTAAGCTGTGCTAAAATCAAAATTTTCTTTCCACGACTGGGTTTTATTTAAAGGAATCTGCTTTTGTGGTGTGTCCAAATCCCAACACAGGCCACAGCCCACTTCCTCTGGGAAATTGCCTGGCCGTGATGCCTTGTGCATGTCTTTCTCCATCACTGCCCCTTTGTTGGGGGTGTCCAGGTGCCCCCAGATCAGTCTTAACATCCTACACCTCAATCAACCCAATAATTAATTTCATATCTCCGGCCTAGAAAAAGGAAAGGGTATTTGGTGTTTCCCCAAACCGACTTGCTCATATAATTTAGATGGTGACACTATCTGCGGCGTTGACCACCTTTGGTAAATTGGAGGCAGTGGAGTGGAAGCACTGACTAGCTTCTATTCTCGAAGGACACCATTCAGGGGGTTTAACTTTTCACAGAAAATTGTGTGGGCTTGGAGGTGGAAGCGGATGCAGTTGTAGGTCAAGCATGCAGTAAGTTTGAAGTGTTGATTAGCTTTTCATGCCCAAACTGATACACTGCCACTGTCCTTTCGGACCAACTGGCCCAATTCAATGCTTGATGTCTTTTGATGGCTGTAAGAAGCTAAATAGCATGCCTTTCCCATTAGCTTGGAGATGAAGTGTTTAACTTCATTTGATGTGACTTGACTAGTCATTACAAGAGGGATCTATTTAATATGTACAGTCAGTTTGTATGTATGTTTGTGTGTGTGTGTGTGTGTGTGTGTGTGTGTGTGTGCATCCAGCAGTGAGTTTCAATGCTACAATCACTACTCAAAGCGACCCTTTTTGCCTAGCTGTTCAGAAAACCATCTCTGGTGCATTCATGAAGCCAAAAAGCAATATGTTAACCTGAAGAAACCATAATGTAGATCATGGCAGTTTTAAGCAACACTGCCTTCTATTCAGCTCTAATGCTAATCAGATACACATGGACAAATGCATCAAGGTTTCCAGGATCACTTGAAATTTACATACAGTTGTTTTTTTGATTATGGTTAAACACTGCAGGACTGTCATTCTTCAGGACCAGCAATGAAGAGTTGTACTTTGAAGAACCACATAGCAACTTGTTTGAGTATTGAACTAGGTCATCTGTGGCTGTTTTTTTTCCCACCGCAATGATTCTGACAATCCCAGTCCCTTAGAAAATTGTATGTAAAAGGGTGACTAAGAATGAGGCCTACAACTTGAAATCAGTTAAAATATGAACTTATTTTAATGCACAATCAATTAGAATTTTGCTAAGATAACACTTGATGTTCTAACTGAACACAGATTTTAACTACACTAAAATGTGGCTGAGTTGTGCTTTGGTATTGAACTTGGTCATCTGTGATTTTGGTGTTTTTGGAAAGGTTTCGACAATCCCAGTTCCAGCCTTTACAAGTTACTGATATATTAGAAATGTTGCTACCTAGCAAAAATGATATTAATATTAAATACAGAATAATGACTACTGATACACAGTATTTTTGTGGGACAGTGGATTTTAATTGCACTAAAATATTTTTAGTATTAGATAAGACATATTAGTAGCACTTTTCAGTATATTTATATGTAACACTGTACTTATTTAATGCTGGATGTATTTTTTCGTTGGTAAAAAAAGGTAATTGCTTGCTTTTTTTTGAACAGCAATAAATAGCAAATACAATTGATTGTGCGTGCGATATACTATATATTAGGCGGTGGTATGAGATTATTAAATATATATATATATATATTATTTAATACTTAGAGGACTTAGTGTCCTCTCCATGCTATGTAAAGAACGAACGGGCGACATATATATCCTAGTCTGTATAGATATTATATATAGACTGTATCTAGTAAGATTTAATTCAATGGCAAAACAGTATTGCCATTATTTTAGACTGGTTTGATTTTTCATCTGACACCAACAAAATCTTGGTCACTTTTTAATGTAAAAGCATTTACCATGATACTTTTCATCAAAAAGTTACAATGTCAGGCAATGGGTTACATTGCATTATGGTAACACATTCATTTGTATTTATCTGCTATCAGCAAGTTTCTCATTAAGAAAGTAATTCCCAGGGTCTCAGTGGGGATGTACGTGTGTGTGTGTGTGTGTGTGTGTGTTTGAGTGTGGTCCACAGGATTCCCTATTCACATTTTCACCAGAAGTGGAGGCTTATTTTCCTCAGAGCAGCTCAGCCTTTCTTTTTGATGGATGAACTCTATTGAAGTGCTGAGTGTAAAATGGATTTTGTTCAGGTAGTCACTTTGTTTTCATGCTGATAATATTCATTTAAGCCCAGTTTTTTTCTCTGTCACTTTTCCCTTCAGATCCTCAAGCAGGGAAAATGCCGGAGAAAATGAGTTCCCTCCCTCGCCTCAGAGTATTCGCCCGCCGATTCGATCCTGTTTATAGAATGGCTCGCATAATGTACTTAATTCCCAGAAAGGCATCTTCGAGCCTATTACTGTTTATTTGGAGACCCTTGGAGGGCCGCTTCGAGAGACTAGCCTAATAGCCTAACCTTCAGGAAACCTGGAAACTTAGAGGCCATCTGAAAGATACTGGATGCTGCCGTATTGAATACATGGTAGTTGTTTATGTTGTCTTTTTTAAGGATAAACTTACAGTCCATTTAGTAGGTTGCACCATATTAAAATGAAAGTGTGCACTTTGTGTGTTGCTAAAATAGTTAAAAAAATGTTAGTTGTCTAATTAAATGTGGGATAATCTGTCTCAGGTCCAAAACAACAGTTCATCTTACATTTCACAATTCAACAGTTCAGATCTTAAAATTGCCATTTAAAACATTCTGGAGTACTAAATTAAATATATATTTAAAAATGGGTGTCTGACTGCGATGTTGGGCTGGAAAATGCTAAAATTGTATTTCTAAAAAGCTAACGATAGAAATGAATTCAATATTTTTATGTATATAAGCAAAATTAACTCAATATATGTACAGTATTTGATAGTTTCATGGTATTTTTAACCCAATCTCATGTATGTGCATTTTGATGGCACGATTTTCTGTTGTTATTCGACTTACTATTTATACGCAAAAATTTACTTTTGGCGTGCATATGATATGAAATTGGTAGGTTTAGGGGTATGGGGTAGGTGCGTGTTATATGTCTGCCAAAATGCGTATTATATGCATGCCAACAAAATGCATATCATTTGCATGCAAAAACTGCATATTAACGCCAAAGTCAGTTTCTGCATATAAATAGCACATAAAATACCAAAAAAAATTGTGCCATAGATATGCATTTTCATGAGACCTCTATTTTTCCTGATGTCCAAATATATCAATCACTAAATTGTTAATTATCTTTATAAAAATTTACCATGGATGTTGGAATAACAACATATACTGTATATATATATATACAGTGGAATAACACACTATCCTAACATAAATTGAAATAATTATATATATATAATTTTCGATTTATGTATTAGATAGTGTTGTTATTCCAATCTCCTAAGTAATATAAAATCAATTGTTTCATTAATAATGTAATGAAAAGTTACAACGGACATCAGAATAACAACATATTTCTATATATAAAGTTATTATAATATATGCATTTGATAGTTTTCATTGATATTTCCTTAAATTAACCTACATGAATTCAATTAGAATTTATTTAATTTAGGTTTTTTAACATTTTCTGGCCAAAGATCGTAGCCTAACACTGTCACACACTGCTACTGTAAGGAGACGAAGG
This sequence comes from Sinocyclocheilus anophthalmus, assembly GCA_018155175.1. Lineage (NCBI taxonomy): Eukaryota > Metazoa > Chordata > Actinopteri > Cypriniformes > Cyprinidae > Sinocyclocheilus > Sinocyclocheilus anophthalmus. Next base: position 103,351 of record JADLZN010001295.1, read on the forward strand.
AGCGCGGAGACCTGGAAGAGTTACAATCAACAGTCTTTAATAGTCCAAAGGAAAACACACGTAGCAAAAGGGATGGACGTAAGACACTGGACACTAGACATAGGAAAACACAGGGCTTAAGTAATAATTAGGAAATAAATGAGACACAGCTGAATCAAATAGAACTCAGTGAGAACAGGAACAGGAAAACCAAATATGGGCACAAACACGGGAGAAACTGGGTCAAGGAGAGAACATGAGGAACAAAACAAAAAGCAGGACGGGGGGTATGCGCTCTGGCGGCCCTAGGATGGGCTACATGGGACGAAGGCCTCCAGATGGTACCGTTCCGGGACCATGGCGGAGCGCCAGCTCGGGTACTGCGTATCAGGACACCATGTGCCATGTTAGCAGGTAGCTCGGGGAGCCATGCCGGAGCAGGCAGCTCAGGGAGCCATGGCAGAGCAGGCAGAGTAGGGGGACAAGACGGAGCAGGCAGCTCGGGGAGCCATGGCGGAGCAGGCAGTCCAGGGGGGGGGGGCTCTGTTTGCCTTGGGCCTGCCACTCGGCCTGGCCGCTACGGCCGAATGCCTATACCCCCCCCCCCAAAAAAAATCCTTTGGCGAAATTTCGGGTTCTGAGGCGCTCCTGTGTCAGGCGTAGGAAAAGTCCCTCCCCTCGGGCTTGACTCAGGATCTGAGGCCCTCCGTGGGCCTGACGTAGGAGCAGCGGCCCTCTCTGGGCGTACTGTGGGAACGGGGCCCTCTCTGGCTGGACGGTGATCCCAGAGTCTTTCTCTCTGGGCTTGACTTGGGAACAGAGTCCTTCTCTGGGCTTGACTTGGGAACTGGAGCCCTCCCTGGGTTTGACGTGGAAACAGCAGCCCTCTCTCGACTCGGGACTGGGGCTAGAGTCATGTCTTGACTGCTGAGCGGCCGGCAGACTTGACTGTTGAGCCGCCGGTAGGTTTGACGATAGAGCGGCCGGCGATCCTGGGCTGAGGACTGAGACGGATCTTGGGACTGGAGTCAGGAAAAGGGAAGTCGAAATGAGTGCGGCCCTGCCCGACTGGGACGTGGGGTCTGCCCGGTCAGACCTCCGTCTATGGCCTCGGGGGTACCTCGGAGGTGACAGGTGGTCGGAATCCTTGGTTAGGTATGTGGGGGTTCCTAGCGTGGGGTGAGCTGGTGAGACACGGTGTGTTCCAGAGGGGGCTGGATGATGAGACTTTAAATTCTCATTTATTTCTTCTACTTCGAAACCGGAACCATTTAAATAGAGGACAAGATTAATCAGCTCGATCAAGGGAAAATCGCACGTGGGGAGATCGCAGCGGATCGTTTCTTCATCCAGCCCCAACTGAAAACAAACACCGAGTGCAGCATCGTGCCAGCTCACCCAGTCAGACAGTTCAAGGAAATTCCCCACATACCTCTCCAAAGGCCGGCCACCCTGCCGGAGACACCAGAGCTGATCCTCAGCCACAGTCATCTTTGTATTTGGTCCAGTGTACTGTCACACACTGCTACTGTGAGGAGACGAAGGAGCGCGGAGACCTGGAAGAGTTACAATCAACAGTCTTTAATATTCCAAAGGAAAACACACATAGCACAAGGGATGGACGTTAGACACTGGACATTAGACATAGGAAAACACAGGGCTTAAGTAATCTGAACTAATGAGGAAATAAACGAAACACAGCTGAATCAAATAGAACTCAATGGGAACAGGAACAGGAAGAACCAAATATGGGCACAGTCAGACACGGGAGAAACTGGGCCACGGGGAGCACATGGGGAGCAAAACACAACAGGAACACAGGTCTGACAAACACCCATTTTTTTTTAACACAACTAACTACTACATATTATAACTGGTTAATTAACCAGTTAAGCTTAAACCTGAAGTTTTCATATATTTTGCTATATTTAACCATATGTTGATGCCATCATGTGGATTTCTACAATTTCATCAAACAGGATGGAATAATTCAGAATGAGAGAAAAAAAAACTAATACTGTGAAACTTCACACAATTCATCTAGTCCATTTCCAATGCTTACTAACGTTTGTGCTCTTCTTTTTCCACCAAAATGATGCCACTCCCATGAGGATGATGTCATAAAGGAACTTGCTTTTGTTAAAAGTTAAAGTCGAAACTAAATGGAAAACACTAGAAAAATCTGGAAATTGATTCCCAATTGTAGCAATACTTACTAGAAAACAAGCTTGGATTTAAATATTTGGATTAGAGTAAGAAAATTGTGACACTGTGATAAAAGAAAGCTAACTAATATGATTTTGATCATACATAATTTTTAATCAAATATTTGAAGCCATATATGATGGAGACAATTTTTTATACTTTTGTCTCTCGGCCCGAGCCATACTGAAAAGCCAAGGCCTCTCACATCTTGTTATTCAGTCGGAAAAAAAATGTCAAGGAACACACAGTGTCCATACAAGTCAAATTTGAGTGCGATCTCAAGGATTTTCTTTCAGATGGGCTTTAGGAGGTTGTGTCAGCTTGTCAAGGCTCACCTATCTCTTCTAGTACATTACCAAATGCTCTAATTTCCTTGGCGAAGCTGATGTTTATTGTGAGGCTGAAATTGAAAATGGTGGGTAATGGAGAGAGCTTCACAGCCCCGAGACCAATTCTGAATCTAAATTACTTGCTTCTTTTCAATGGCATCGACTGAGGAGAGCTTTGTGCTCCTCGTACCTAATCAACCCTCAGCGTGACCCCGGATCCGCCAGCCCTTCTGGATTAATGATAAAATCCTTGGTTCAAACAATTATTCGACCTGAAATGGCTGTCCATTTTACTCTGAAAATTAAAGAATGTGAAATTATCCCCCCCCCCCAAAAAAACTCGCCGTGGCACGGAGCATCACTTATTTTTGATCTCTGCCCCATAAACTCTTGAATTTCTTTTTTGTGAGGGTGGTTTTTTGTAAAGGTTGGTGCCGGAGACCTCTTGGTTGTCTTTGACAGAGTGTGACGGGAGGTTGGGCAGGAGATGCTCTCATGGGAGACAGTATTTGCTTCCATTATGAAGTCTCATAATCTATAGATGCAGAGAGAGAAATAAGCGTAAGGTTAGAACAAGGCCATGCTCAAATGACACTAATTAGTCGATGCTCGTAAAAGCATTATAAACGCTCCACACCTCCCCCCGCTCTCTAAGTGAAACACTCCTTCCTCAATGCACACCAGAAGTGTTTTACTTCATCTTTCAGGCAACATTGGCTTGTTATAAGCTGATTATCAGAAATCCTTCCATTTTAAAACATCCTTTGTGAGTGTAACAACTTGCTCACATTCATATGAACTACAGCTGATGCTTTCTGATAATATTGTAGTGTAGTATTACAATCTAGTTGAATTAAGTGACTAGTTGAATCTCACAAAACCTCACATTTAGCTATACACACACACACACATACACACACATTGTATTTTGGATAAATAAAACAATTACTGAATGCCACTTTATTAATTATTTATTTTCTAATACCATTGTAAGAGTTCTTTTATATTGTAGGATTATTTTCATATCAATTAAGCACATTTTCATTAAAAGATGATTCCAAAAATATTGTAATGAAACATTTTACTGCATCATCGCTTATGAAAATTAACCATGGTTTTACTACAAATAAAAGCAAAAAACCGTGGTTACTATAGTTAAACCATGGTAACCACAAATTAACCATGGTCTTGCTACACTAACCATAGTTTAACCATGGTATTTGTAGTAAAACTGTGGTTATACAAATGGTAATCAATGTGCTAAAAAACATAGTTACTACACTTTTACTATAATAAAACCATGGTTAATTTTCGTAAGGGATAGCAAAAATAATACAAATAATGCCAATTAAGCACATTTCTCCCTCACATTTTCATTAACACAGTGCATCCAGATGTTTTACTTATGTATTTTAATAATTTGAATTATTTAAAAAAAATTATTGTCATTGCTGTAGTTTTACTGTATTATAGTAAAAACAATAGGGATACAAATAATGCCATTTAAGCACATTTCTCCCTCACATGTTCATTAACACAGTGCATCCAGATGTTTTACTTATGTATTTTAGTAATTTGAATTATTCCAAAAAAATGATTGTCATTGCTGGAGTTTTACTGTATTATAGTAAAAATAATATAGCCAAATAATCCATTTAGCCTTTCTCCCTCCTATCACAATTTTGTAAAAAAAAAAAATGCATCCGATGTTTGCCTTGATTTTAAATTTATCTATTTATTCCCGAAGTGATTGTCATTACTGTAAAGCAATATTGTATACTTGGTTTGTAATTCAACATTAAATAAACACATATTGATACAAACAATGTCAATTCAGCCTTATTTTCTCCCTGATATTGTCATCGTCAACGTCATCCAGTGTTTCCTTCGTTTTTTTAGCAATTTCAATTATTTCCCATTAAAACATTTGACATAATTATTATAATTAATATTAAAACAGATTGTCATTATTGCAGTGTTATCTTTAGTATTGTAAATTGTATTAGTATTGTAGTACTGTATATAAGTAAACAATAGTACTAAAGTGTACAAATAACTTTCAATTAAGGCACTTTCTCCCTCACATTTTGTTATCGCAATGCATCCAGATTTTTTTAACTGTTTTTCTCGGATTCGTAATTATTGAAAGAGATTATCATTTGCTGCATGCATTTTTTACTGTATTATAGTTAGAACACATAAAATAAAAAATAAATACTCAATATGACAAACAATTATAACATCGTCACAAATTTTTTTATCGGGCATGCATCCGTATAGATATATATGTTTTTTCATATTCAAATATTCCTTAAAGATGCTTGTCATTATTGTAATGCATATTTTTTTTTATTTCTAAAAAAAAAAGAAAAAAAAAAGAAGTGATCTACATCACATTAAATAAGACATATACAGATCTGTACCATGAGATAATAAATGTGGGTGTGTGGATATATATATATATATATATCTATACATATATATAATATATATATATATATTACTATCACATTTGTGTTTGTTATATATTAATTGTTATTAACTTAATATTGTACAATAGAAACAGTAGTGGTTCTTAAAGGGTCTTCCTTTTTCAGAATTCCCATTTTCTTTATTTCTTTCTTTATTTGGATTTTTGGGATACATACCCAGCCTGTTCTCGCATGTTTCCCCCCCTAAAAAGATCACACTTGACCCATGCAGCTCCCAGACTTCCAGTCAACTTTCCCACCCGTGTCCACATGTGAAGCTTCAGATTTCTCCCACAGTGCATTGTTAATCACAGCTGAAGAACAGGGCGGCAGTGACATGTCATTGTAATGGTGGATATATAGATCTCATTGACCCGTCGACTTCAGTCCTTCCCCCCCCGAGACCCGGCACAAGTGGCCTTCAGCCCATCATTTCATAATAAAGAGAGCAGGAGAGAGCATGTGAGCGTTGAAAATGGCCCATATGCAATTTGGCCAGCAGCTCCTGTAATAAAATGACAGCTGAAATTCATCACTGATTTACACATATTAGAAGATGACGGCATGATTAAAAAAGTGTCGGCTCAATCAATTCATCTCCCCCCCCCTAAAAAAAAAATAAAAATTCCCATACACACAGCAAAACCAATCCGTTACTTTTACCCCCGAAGAAATCAAATTTCTATAAGACGCTCTTGAGAGATTGATTTGATTTTACTCCCTTTTGTGTGTCTTGAAATACAAAGCATGATGGGAAATGTGCTCAGGGTTCAAGAACTCCAGGCGTCTCAAAGAAAGAAAGAATAGGAAGTGCATTACCATGGAAACGACATGGGTGTCTGTCATTGGGGAAGGGATGAGTGCGGATACATGTCGCTTACAGCTGTTGTCTTCAGTCATCCATTAGGAAGCCAAACACACTTCATTCCACATTTCAGTAGTGAATGATCGCTGGAAATCTGTGTCAGTTCAAACCGCTTGGAGATTATTTGTTTTCAGCTTTGATTTGAGGTAAAACAAATCAACAGGAAACACTGCTTATTAATGTGGTTAAGTGTATTATAATTAGTGCTGTCAAACGATTAATCGCGATTAATCGCATCCAAAATAAAAAGTTTTTGTTTAGATAATATATGCGTGTGTGTACTGTGTATATTTATTATGTATATATAAATACACACACATGCATGTAGGTATTTAAGAAAACGATGTTATGTTTATTTATTTATATAGGTTTCAAGGCAAACACAAAATTATGAATGTGCTTTTGCTTAGCACAGTTTTGAAGGTTGTCATTCTTTGTCCATATGAATCCATTAATGTGTCACATTAAGAGCCATGCTTCCTCATGGATGCTAAATGTAAGTTTATGGGAGCAAAGCTGATTATGTTTTCATGTCGTCTGACTGAAGACTGAAAACATGTCATGGTTTGTCAATAGAACTGGAATAGCAATAAATTAACCTCTGATGAAATCCACAGAGTTCCACACATTAAAGGCCTGCCATTCATTTCTAAACCCATCTTTCTCTCTCTTGTGTGTGTATATATATATATATAAAATAAATAACACATTTTTGTGTAGGCTTATTAAAAATAATGACACTACTGCTCTTTGATGTGTTTTTTTATTGCCTCGGACTCGTTCTTATGTTTATTCTTATTATGTTTTTTTTATGAATGAATGAACTAAATGAATGAAATGTTGACTGACTTTAACCATCTTTTTGTTTTTGTTTGTATAGTATCACACAGTTATGTCCATTGTAACTACACTACAAATGTTAAATAAATAATTAATATAAAGATTAGATTAAGACTGGAAAACACACCACAAAACAATGCATGAAAAATTTAAATGTTGCCTTAGTTGGCACTTAATGAAATAAGTTTGTTAAAGTACTAAAATGACTTAATAATAGGTTAATGTCTAACAAAAAACCGAATTTTAAATGACAAATCACATACAAAATTAACTAAAACATAAACTGCAATAAGATCCGTAGAAATATATAGTAAAACTATAAATGAAAAAAAGCACATAACAAAACATTAAAAAGCAAACATAAAATTTACAAATAAAAGCTAATTCAAAATATAATAAGACTGTAGTATATACATGATAAAAAAAATTATTAAAACTTACACGAAAATTAGAAATATTGCCTTGGCACTTAAATGGGTCCTATTATGCTCTTTTACAAAGTCTTGATTTTGTTTTGGGGGTGTACTAGAACATGCTCTCATGTTTGGTGGTTCGAAAAATGCATTATTTTTCACATAATTTACATTTTTAAAATACCTTTCTCCCCAGGCTGGCATAAACGGCTCGATTAGTTCTGGCTTTGAAGGTCCGCCTTCCGAAAAACAAATGTGTTGTGATTGGTTAGCTGTCACAATGTGTTGTGATTGGCGAACAGCTTAGACAATGTTTCAGTACTGCTCCGTCTGTCAACAAAACTTTTTGGCGATCCGGCACGTACTCGCCCTCGTGTTTGTGAGCTGTCCTCAGTAAAATGGCACAGCCACTAGCCAAATTGGGGGTTTATGCTCAGGACAGAGTTAAAATTAAATTGCAACCACTGTTTCCTGACATAATCTGCTTTTGGAAGCCCAAACAAAGATGTTTGGGCACGGAAGTGAAAAAAAACAGCGTTTCTGACGGTCGCACACTTAACGAGAAGTGCAGCGTCGCGTCGCACCACGTCTTTTAAATTCAAATACTTTATTTTCTATGATTGTAGGCACACCTTTGGCGCCCAGCTACGTCGTGTTATACTTATAAGAATTGTTCTAGACATGCCAAAAATTAAGCTACAGCACAGCAGCTCTTCTTCTTTGTTTTCTCTGATGCACTAACTCTGCAGCAGCACTTCTTGTTCATCGTCTCGTCTCATGCACTTAACCAAGCGTTCTAACCACAACCTCGTCCCTCCCCACCCCCCAACCATTCAAATCTCCATAGGCGGGAATTATTTGTAATGATATTAATGAGCCGCTTTGTGATATCACAAAACCAGGAAAACAAACGCTGTAGTCCAAACGAACCATTCGTTGTAGTTCTTGAAAAGGGATTTTTAAAAACGAAATATCTCCCTTTAGAGTGGACTTTGAGATTTTTAACTTTCTAGATCTTTTTTTATGCCCAAACTACACACGACACACTGCTAAAATTAAACAAGAACGCATAATCGGACCCCTTTAAATTGAAGTTGAAGTACTAAAATTACAAAGTAAAACAGAAATAAACATACATAAATTAATTAAAGATGTAGAAATATTTATAAAAAAAAACAACTAATACATTTAAAATAAAAGCTAATTAAAAATAATAAATTATATGATACATTTAAAAATAAATTGTATAATATCCTACCATATGGCAACATAATCGAAAGGTATCGTATCATAAATGAATGCATTGTATCATGTTATACGGCAGTGGTTCAACAAAATTTGCTTCAGAACCAAGAATTTACATTCGACATCAAGTGGCGAGGCAACCAAACTCACCTCGTTTGACGAGCTTCTGCGAGTGAAAGATTAGTTTGTACCAAAATGCCATTTGATTGGATATACAGCCTTTGAGGTCATATCCTTGCTCTTAAAAATAGATATTAACCAATTTTTGAAATGACATTCTTAACAGAATTAAAGCATAAAGGCTGCAAGATTGCAACTTTTTTCACCGTCGTGCTTACCAGTGTGTTGCGATGTAATTGTACATTGACCACAGTAAAAATAGACCTACTTTCCAACCTGTTATTATAGCTGAATTTGTGTTTTTCTAACCGCCAGCCCCCAATCCAATCTCTTTTTTCAGTTACGTGAAGGCAACAGCCAGTCGTCACGTGCTCAGAAGGCAGTTCCTTCATTATGCAGTGGAAACAATAGTATGTTCATGGCTGCACTAATTATTATTCTGAGAATGTACCAATTTGTTTGGTCCAAAGTGACTGTCAGCTCAGGCTCTGAAAGGGGCAGCATGCCAGCCATTGCAGTCAAGTGAAAGGAGTCCTTTCATTCAGACTAGTGGGACAGGAATGACCCTCTCGCATATGTGGGCAGGAGACGGGAGCCATGCCAGCCTTGATAGTCTGCGACCAACTCACATCCCTCAGCCCATTGAGTCCGAGTCCCACCATGACTTCGGTTAACGTCAAACCGCGGCCGCCTTTATAACGATCGTTGTTGCTAGGTTCGCCAAACGCACCTTCCCATGGAAGTCCCAAACCTCCAGCTCTGGAGTTTGTCATTTACACACTCAATTGAAATATTGGGGTTTTGCGCGGCCTTGTGTTGACGTCTTGGTGACTGTTCAATGGGCTGTAAACTAAACCTGTTGTTGTTGCAAGTCCGTTATTTTCGTTCGTTTTAAAGATAGCTCATGCAAGAACCTCCCATAACGCCGCTCTTCTCATAAGACATTGGGAATAACATCCGTATAGGTGTTCATAATTATCCTTCAGGCATGTGGCTGGGACTTATGACAGGTGCTTTTACTGTAGGTTTCATCACCGATGTGCAGATGTTTGCGTGGCTGCACTGTGTTACAGTACAAACTTATGTGTGTTCAGCATTTGCAACCTTCTTAAAATTAATTTCTTCTTTGATCGTCACTCCCTGGTCATCAGGGGGATATATCAAAAGTGATGCACAACATTTGGAGTTATATCTTTTTTGGCTGATAAATGTAATATTGTTTCTAGCTGGCAGTGTTGTTATTGTTAACTAAAACTAAAAGTATACTTAAATACCCTTGACTTTAAAACGCTTAGCCTTATTTTATTTCAGTTAGTTTCCAATGCAACATTTCTAATGTTGAAGTTCTAAAATTACTACAGCTGAAATAAATAAATAAATGAACGCTAAGTAAAACTATATAAAAACAGCTTTAAAAACTCTTTTGAGAAAGGCTCATAACAAAATTACTAAAATATTAACTAAAATTGAAATGAAAATTAAATATAAAAGCTAATTCAAAATAATAATAAATACTGGAACAATATATAAATAATATTAAATAACACCCCCCTACTTGGCCGTCCTACACAGATTATATATATATATATATATATTGATTCTTAGACTTTAACATTGTCCGTCATTTTGATTTGATCTATTGTTAACCGTCATTTTAATTTTCATATTTTAATTATAATAACACATTTAATTGTTTTTATTTTTGTTCACATTCAAATTTTTATTAATGAACATGCAGGACGAGAATATAGGTTTATGCTAGGGCTGGGAAAAACAAAAAAACGATTTCTCGATTTTAATAGATTCTCATTTTTATGAACCAATTATTAAGTAAATTAAAGTAAATTAAATTATTTCATGTTTTGTGTAATCCTTATTTTATTTTATTTTTTGCAATCAGTCTCGCAAAATGTAGCTTGATATCTAATATTGGCCAGAATTGGTTAACAGCTCTAAAATATAAATAATTATCAGTTATCGGTAATTGTTTATCGTTATCAGTTATCCATATCTGCCACAAAATTCATATCGGTGCATCCCTATTTTGAACAATAAAAATCAGATACTTCCAACTCTAAATTTGAATTGGACTACCCACAAAGAAAATGTCAAAATTGTTGACATAATTGCTACGATCTTACATAAATTGCAGGATTGCTCGAAAATTGTAAATTATATAATTGTAGACAGAACTTCTATTAGCATTGCACTAATAAAACCCCTCTAAAACCCCATGAAGTCATTTGATGAGTGCAGTTTTCTTTCTGTGCTGACGTATTTCCTGTTGAAACAGGAAGTTTGGGCGAGATATATTGAATAGCCAGCAGGCTAAATTAAGATTTGCTAGTCAGGTGTTACTAGGAAGAGGAATATTCTCAATCTGGAGAGCATTTGATTGCACAATAATCTGTTTAGTCCCGGATGAGTCATCTGTATTTGCTGTCAGTTTTCAACTGTAAGTTACTTTTGTCAACATTCATCAAAGTCTTTCATAGTCATTTCTTTGGGACACGTTTCTTCAGTCGGGATGTATTTTAGACAACATACATTGGGTTCTGGTGGTCATAGTGACATAGAAGTATGATACTTGAAAACAGAGGCCTGTTTGTTGATGTGGCCTGCTCGCGAGACAAACATTTCTCTAATGAGGCCGTAGAGGGCAGTATGCAGCAGTTCAGATAATTATCTGAAACACTGCTGTGACCTATGACACAGTTCAGCCCTCATTAATATTCATAGAGGGTCCCGTTTGAGAGGAGCCGCTCTTTGAGTTCTCACTGGCAGACATTGTTAGCTTTGGTTTTGTGGCGGTGGACAACTTGAGCTCAAGTCATTCCTGAGACCAGACTCATGATGACATAATCCCACATTAATCCCGCCCACTATTAATAGTCTGTGACAACGGCTGTGATTCAATCAGTGACCCACAAAAGGTTAAACTGTTCAGAATAACCGACCAGTGGTTTCAAGATGAGATGAGGACATGATTTTTTGTGAATACACAACAGCTTGTTTGCTGTTGCACTTTGTTTTTTTACTCATAAAAAAGAGATAGAATTTTGAGTGAATATTGTTTGGACTACATGTTGAAGAAAAATTTCTGGAAACATTCAATAAAGATTATTTATTTATTTACTTAAGCATTCAGAAATACAGAAAAATGTACCAAAATTATACAAAAAATGTTTAAATATGCAAATGTATTTGTTTTTTAATTTCAATTGAATTTAATTTTGATATTTTTTGGGGGCATATTTTAAAAAAGGTGATAACTGCACTGATATCACAATGAAGAAAAAAATCCTTATTAAATGAAAGAAATACTTGAAAAGAAAACCGTATTAAATAGTTTTGCATGATTTCTTAAAATAATATATTAAATATTACAACATTTTAATATATATATATCAAGTTAAGCCTGCAGTGACCACAGTCGATCTTTGAAAAGCATGGCTAGTTTTAGGTTAATTGTATTAATTAAAAAAAAAAAGAAAAAAAAGTTAATTGTTATAAATATAAAATACTTTTTAAAAAATAAATAAAATGAAACAAATGAAAACACTGAAAAAAATGTAGAATAAAAATAAAAACAAAGGAAAAAAATTTAAAGAAGCAAAAAAAGAAAATAAATTGAAAAAAGAAATGAAAAATTGAAAAAATAAGTTTTGAAGTTTTAACTGGAATTTTTGGATTAATTAAACTTTTTTATTGAATGTTATAAGCTCTTTTCAAAACATATACAAACCATCATGAATACCGCATTTAAAGGTGGTGTCCCTTTATTAAAAAAAACATATTGACAATCTGTTAATGCCATTATTATTAGATTTTACTTGTTATGAAGCTTATTATTCTTTTATTTTTATAAAGCACAATGTGTTATCCATATATGTCAGAAACTCCTGCTCTAATTATTACAAAACCTATAACCTGATTGGTCTAGATAGAATATATATGGTAATGAAGGTCATTCTCTACAGGGGCATTTTTTGCTTACACATTTTGAAAAATCTTGGCATTTTTGTCACTTTCGCTGCCATTGTTGCCTTGAGCCCTGATTTATTTTCGGTCCCTTGACACAAGCCATATCTAGAGATCAGAATGTCATAGAGACTGTAGGAAACACCTAGCAATAGCCTCTCAATATAACTCACAATATCCAAAAATGTCATGGTGGCAAGTTAGCCATCCGAGCACCGCTAACTTTTTCTTCAGAAAAAGTAAAAGTATAGTAGGCAAATGTTTAAGGCACTCATACAGAACAGTGGCAGTGAATCTCCCGCTCAGTTGTGAGTAACTGCTGTCATGTGGGTACGGTTGTAAGGTCAGTGATTTGGCACTAGAGCACATCCCCTGATTCACTGTTTCCAGTAAGTTCCACTTGTCTCCTTCCCATCAACACGTCCAATTCAGTTTATAGTGACCTTACTGCCATGAGCGGCGAAAAAAAGCGAAAACATGTCAGAAGCCTCAAGCTGAGAAGAGTTGTTAGCGAGCGACTGGCCCGAATGCCCCGTCATCCTTCACGTTCCTCATCATACGCTCGGCAGATCCAGAGCATTCCTGACCGCTGAGGTTTTGAGCGGCTCTGCCGGTCGCTGGTGAAGCGGGGCTTTTGTTCGGGCGTGAGTCAGAGGCAGACAGAGGAACCTTTTACGGCGTCCCCTCGTGATGTCTTCCGCCAAAGGGGAGGAGAGTTACCACTGCATTGATATTAGAGCACAAAAGTCTGTCTTCATCAACCAGACTCGACTCACAGTCTTGAGTTACACCGGGTCAACTGAGACGCTGTGCTGCAGGTAGACTGACGTATTGCTGGAGGTACTGGGGCATTTACTGCAAAACTGAAGTTCACGATTGCGTTCACACACCAGTATGGTGTCAGTCCTGTTTGGAGCGCTAAAAATGTACATATTTTGTCAAGACAGATAACGGTGTTGTATAACCAGAAATTTGAGTATGAATCCAGTTGTGAAAAAGAAGTACACTTTAGCATACTAGAGTACCGAAATATTGTACTGGAAAAGAATATACTTAAGCGCAAACTGATTGTAATCTTTTCAGTCACTTAATAGCATGTTAATTGCGATTAAATGAACAAGTGTTCATGTTAGTCACATTATTATAATTATTATAGTAAAACTTAAATAGAAACACCAGCATCATTAGCTTTTTTGACCCACTTAAGTAGGACTTCAGGACATGTTTACTTGTAATTTCATAATTACTTCTATTGTTTTTGAAACGTGTTCAAATTGTAATTGTAAACTAAAATATATTGCATATATGGCATATAATATATGCAATTTCTATTGAAACGTACTGTATGTCATGTATTTTAAATGCATTTGTAATTTCACATTTGTAATATTGAAGTTGCATTTTAGTACATTTAAATTATATTAACTTTAACTGTAATATTGAATAACACTACATTTAAAATTATAATCAAATGCACATGTGTTGGTCAACACATTAAAATAAGTGTACTTTCTTTAAGCAGACAAAATAGGTAACACTAAGGTGTCCTTGTTACCCGTTACAATTACTTACATTATAATACAATAATTTGGCATCATACATGCAAGTAACCCTAAACCAAACCCTAATCCTAACCCTAAGCATATAGTAAGTACATGTAGGTAATTAATATTACTCAGTAATTAAATATGGTATTACACTGTAACAAGGACACCTTAAAATAAAGTGTAACCACAACTTTTACTTTGACAATGTTACATAGGCACTTTGTAAAAGTCTACTTAAGTTTGTTTAGAAACAATCATAAAAGTGTCTCTTTTATTTCAGGAATATTACATTATCTGCAAATACAGGTTTTTAAAAACATACTTTACAAGTAGACATTCAATATAATTAACCACACTTCTTGTAAGTGAAATAGTTTAACAAGTAGTTGAAGTACAGTTTGACAGATAAACTTTCATCTTTGGTTGTTGTATAACATGAAAAGTGAAATGTGTGCATTTTGATAGAATAATTGCAAAAAAATAAAAAAAACACTCACCCAGTTTTCCACTGTTTGGACAAACAGCTACTCCTAGCTATTGAGCCATTGATTGTGTCATTATGTTAAGTGAGTTAAGCCACTCTGATAGAAAATCTGTTTGATTCACCTAGTGCTATATACCTCACTATAGTGGTATACTGTCTAATATCAGGGTTGCCAAGTCCCAACATTGTGCTACTTTTACACAGTTGCTGTGGGTTGTTTTAAAGTCCACGGGTTAAAGTGATCTCTCCAAAATGCTATTTCAAGTTTCTAAGTGGAAAACAGCCAAAGAAGAAGAAAAAAAAGGGATTGTTTTGATTAGCAGTTGGGCTAGTTTTGTTTTGCAGACCTGGCAACCCTGCCTATACCAAATCAAAGTCACGTGGTGTGACCAACATGTAAAAAAATAAACATAAAAGAGTAAATAATATTATAGAGGAATCCCGCAGACCCTCAAAACTGTGTGTTAGCTCAGTAAGTCTCTTAAAATATCAGTTAATTTCACTTAGAAAATGCAAAATGTCTCGTGGTGCAACTTCCAAAAAATTTAATGATATTTATGAATTAATAACCCATAATACTTTATGATTACTTTTTTTTAGAGTCATTAAATTGAAACTTTTCAACACTATAAATCAACATAATTGGTATATTTCTAAAAACTTTTACAGTAGATTTTTTAAATATTTTTTCCTTTACTTTATAATGAACACTCTTTTACATCACTGACCCAAATAAGACAAACTACGAAAGAAAAATGGGTTGTGAATGGCGTTTTATGTTGACATTAATGAATTAAAGTTGTTTATAACATGACTTCACCTTGTACAAACCTGGATTGATCACTGCTGAACCGTGTGGCCATTTTTCTTGCACGAAAAGCCACATTTGAAAATGGCAACACAAGTGCGTAAAACACTGATGCCTTTATCGTTCGCAATCTCCTTTTTGATTTGACGGCTGAGCTTAAATGTTATTGTGCCTCAGTTGGGGATGCATTTAAATGCAAGAATTATACAGGCAAAATGTTGACTGATTATTAGCATGCCGCTAAATCTATGTGTGCTGTACTGTCAGCTTCTATCAGAGCAGCCACACAATGGCTACAGAGGGGAGCATCTGTCGGCAACGTGGGCCACGCGAGCGTAATTTCACCAGTGGGCCGCTTTTGTGTGTGTGGATGAAGCCGCTGCCGTGGCGAGAGGGAGAGAGAGAGAGAGTGCCATGTCGGCAGGTGCATGCCACCAAATTACCGCCTGCAATTTGCATTTCCCTTCGCTAAGAAGCATGCCATTTATCATATCAAAGGGAACTCACAGCAACGTCTAGTTTGAAGAGATGTGGCACTGCTTCAATTTGAGCAATTAATGCAGGATGAAGACACTTGTCATGCGTCCCAGAGTCCCGCTGCATCCATCTGCATTGTTCCCGGCTGTGGAAGACGAGGCATTCTCCGAGGATTCACGCGCACTCACACACCTTCGTGCACACGGTATAGTCTTTTACTCAACCAGGCATCAGAAACAAATGCATTTGCATGATCTTTACCCAGACCTCTCTTCTCCACTCCGAGGCCTTGATATCTTTATACACTTCCGATGGTGTTTATTTCATGAATAATGAAGCCGTTGAGTATCGCATTAATGGCCTTGCGTGGTCTAAAACATCACTAAGTGCATTCAGCATTGTATGAGCCTAATGAAGATATATTAGGACTAGTTCCCCTTTGATGTGTCGGGAATAACATGCTTATGTTGTCATCCGTCACCAAACGGCGACTGTCCTTCATTTGTTTTGCCGCCGATGCGCCACGCAATTTATTTGCCGTTAAATTCCAAGTACACCTCAATCAGGCCTATTATTGCACACCTCGTGACATTAAGACACAGTCCGTCATTTAGCTTTTGAGGAAAATCTCCTTTTTTCCCCCGCGTCCTCCTCCTAGCTCTCGGCGAATTGTTCTGAAGCACTCTACATTTTCTTTGGGGTCTAGCACTTACAAGATGGTATTAGTCACAGATGTTCACTGTGATTTCCATTCCTTCTCTGGCGCAGGAGGGCTTGCCAAGTGTCTTCAAGAGCCTCTTCCCATTCATCCGAACCTCCTGTCGGATCGCTGCCTTATTTCTATGACAGTCAGCTGTTCCTAACCAGCACTAAATTGAATTTGATGGAGCCGGTTTTTTTTTTTTTGGATTCCCTTCCAAAGCTGCCTGAATGGGATAATAATTTTCGATAATGCATCGAACCAGGATGTGGCATATTAAGAACGGGTGTGCAATGGTGATTAAGGGTTGCTGAGGCAGAAAGAATTGTGGGAAATCCAGCGGGAGCTATTATTTGCAGTCTAACAAATGTATTTAGGGTTTTATGATGTCACAACAAATATACCTTGAGCTAATGGACCATCTCTGCTCCCATTCGCTTGGTCATCTTCCACCATCAGAAGGCGATGGGATTGGCCCTAAACAAGATGTAAGATGACTGGAAGAATCGTTTATTTGTCGCTCCGTGGGTCTCCATGATTGCTTGTCACAAATGGCATTTTCTGAACTTAACCACGCGGGGAGCCCCCCAACTTTTCCATACGATTCCCGTCTTCCCCCTGGTCTTATCTTCCTCACTGACGCTCTCCTTCCTTCTTTTCCTGTGGGTTCACAATGATCCTTGATGTTTGTGACAGGCCACGATAGGTGGAAACCCTTATCACCATGGGGTTCGGAGGCCTCGCTAAATTGAAAATTGCAAATGAAATCCGTGAGGTTTAAATTCATCAGCTATTATGCCAGATGACCTTTGGCAGCTGCTGATAAAAATGAACGAATGTTAGCTGTGATCCAATTTTCGACACTATCCACTCCTTTGACTTCATTCACAGTCAGACAGCCGACTCACAGGAAGTGAAAATGATAGGGTTTCAAGAGCGTGCCATTGTGTTGCAGATTAAGATTTTTTTCTTCCTATTTGCTGGGGTCGGCCTTGTGCTACGCCCGTCTGGTATTCCGCCATTGTCCAATCAGTTTCAATATCTGCTCCGGAGGACATGTCTCCCTCCTCAGATAAACACTTACAGGGGGGAATGTTGGACTTAATAGTTTCGCCTCAGAGGTGATGGTGGTCACTGTGTAGCGAGATCGACTGGCACATGTTCGCTTAATCTGACAGTCTTATGGCATGTGGAAGTCTCTTCTCCTCTGAATCTGGGATGTTCTTTCTCCTTTCAACATGTCATCTCTCGGCTATTAATTTTCCACGGCTTTAACAGAAACCGTGTTACTAGGATGTATCGCAAATAAATCCCAGTTACAGAAGGATGGCTTTACTATTTAGAAATAGAAAAGAATACAGTATGAAAAAAACCATAATAGAGGACAGCACAATAGAATAGAACAGAACAGAATACGGCACAACAGACTAGTGGAACTGACTAGAATAATACACTCAAAAATATTAAGAGCAGCATAGAACATAATAATGCATCGTAGAAAGTTATAAAATAATTCATAGCAGAATAGAACAAAGCACCGCAAAATGGAATACAATAGAATAGAAATTAGCCCAGAAGAGCAAAATAGAACGAAGTACTATAAAATTAGAATGGAGTATAGAAATATTAAACAGAACAGAAGTATAGAATAAAATAAACAGAGCAGAATAGAATAGCATAAAACACAGCAGAACAGAATAATGCACATCAGAAAATAAAGCACAGAATAGACCAGAAAATAATAAAATAAAGCAGAACAGAGTAAAATAGAATGTAAGAGACTAGAGTGGAATTGAATAGAATAATACAATAAAGAAAATAATAGATCAGCATAGAACAGTTGCATGCACATTTGAAAGTTATAAAACAATGCATAGCATAATAGAATAAAGCACCGCAAAATAGAACACAATCGAATAGAAATTAGCAGTATAGAATAAAATAAATAGCACAACAGAATAGCGTAAAATGATTTGAATGAGAGTAAAACAGAGCTTGTCTGGTTTGGGGATCCTGCACTTCCTGAACTGTTAAATTTAGGTGAGCTGACCACTTATTGCAAACTTGTTGTCAAAAACCTAGGGGTTTGTTTGATAATGATCTGAAATTTGATAAATTAACTCAATCGTTAAATCACGTTTCTTTCACTTGCGAATGTTGGCAAAGGTTAAGTCGTTTCTCTCTTTTAGTGAACTTGAGAAGGCAATACATGCGTTTATCATGGTGAGACTTGGTTATTGTAATTCTTTGTATGTGGGTGTCTGTCAATCCGCTTTAAACAGATTACAATTAGTTCAGAATGCGGCTGCGAGGCTCTTGACAGGGACTCGTAAGTAGGAGCATATATCTCCTATTCTGTCTTCACTGGGCTGGTTGCCAGTCAAGTTTAGGATTGATTTTAAATTATTAGTTTTTGTTTATAAGTCTCTAAATGGGTTGGCACCATCTTATTTGTCAGATCTTTTACAGGTGTATAAGCCCTTTAGGTCTTTAAGATCTTCTGGTCAATCTGTTTTAATTGTACCAAAGACTAGGTATAAGCGTAGGGGCGATCGGGCCTTTGCAGTTGCCGCTCCAAAGCGTTCGAATAGGCTTCCGCCTCATATTAGACATGCTCCAACTCTAAATGTTTTTAAGTATCGCCTAAGGTCTCACCTTCTTTCCTTAGCGTTTGAGCCAGCAGAGTGTTGAGGTATTGTTTTTGTTATGTTTTAGCTGTCCTGTTTGTGTGTTATGGTGTGTAAATGTGTTTTAAACTGTGTTGATTTTGTACAGCACTTTGGTCAACGCTCTGTTGTATTAAAATGTGCTATATAAATAAACTAAACTAAACACAGCAGAACAGAATAATGCACTGAGGAAAATAAAGCATAGCATAGAACCTAAAATAATACACTGAAGAATACAATAGATCACAATAGAATCAAATAATGCAAAGTGTTCTAAAATAAAACAACAAAATAGAACACAATAGAATATAGTTTAGCACAGAAGAACAAAAGAGAATAAATGTAGAATATAATATAGTAGTATCGAAAAAGAATGTAATAAACACAGCAGTATATAACATAGAATAGAAAAAGAGTGCAACACATTCGAGTTTAGAGTGGAACAGAACACAATATTACACAGAATAATAGATCACAATAGAATAAAACAGACCAATGCATAGGAAAAAAGTTAAATAAAGCACAGCAAAATATAACGCACAGCAGAATAAACTATTACAGTAGAACAGAATATAAAAATATCAAAAGAGAATTGAACAGTACAGCAGTACAGATTAGGATAAAACACTAGAATAGAATAGAATATGACAACACATATAATAGAATAAAACACAGCATGATAGAATAGAATAAAGCATTACAGAATATAATAGAATAGAACAAAACAAATCATATTAGAAATATGCATACAAAGAAAATAATACAAGAAAGTACATAGAGCATGATGAAATAGAGTGTAACAGAATTGAACAATAGAAAGTTGAACTTGCTTTTATTTATGGTAAGTGTATATTTTGACAATAGAATTGAAATTGAAATAAAATTGTTTTTTTAAACGTTTTTGTAGCTGTTGCTATATTGTTGTTATTATGGACATAATTTAAGAGTTTTGTTGTTTTGTGATTACATTTAATAATTCGTCAGAGTTTATGTTGTTTCAACAATTACAGTAATTTTGCAGGTTCTGATGACTATATTCATTTATCATTGCTTGAATTGATAAATCAGAAGAGACCTGTGCCATTTTCCCTATAGCCTACATATCCATTATCATTTGTGAGGATAGTGTATAGTGTATTATATACAGTATTTCCATATCTGGTTATCTGATATCAGGATGGTTAATACCTCTATCCGTGCCGTTACCTTCCCTGAAAGCTGTGATAAAAAGCCTCCATCCTTTCAGGACAGATAGAGTAGCCGTCAGCAGGTCAGGTTTGACCTCAAGAGTAAACACAGATCCATGAGAGACGGTCCCAGGACGACACTGTGTGAATTTGATAATGTGTCAGGTAATTGTAGCACGGTGAGAAGCGCTCGCAGGAAAGGTGCAGATGGGATTTGGAAGAAGGACAATGCTAGGTCCCTGTAGGGCCCGCAGGGGTTTGGCAGTAGATCTTCCACACACACACACACACACACACAGATCTGTGTCACCAAACCAGAGGAGACACTCAGTTACAAGAGCTTGTCACGTAAAATATATTTGGTAACAAGCAATGGACTGGAACAGTTTTTGCGTGTCATTCTGATGCGAGTCTACACTAGTCAACATTTGAAGTGGATCAAAACCTTTCATCAAAGTTGTCCTAAAACGTAAAACCAAAATGCGTTCTTGTCTTAGGACAACTTTGATTAACTTTTCTGATCCACTTCAAATGTTGACAACTGTAGTCCTGTTTTGGAGGACACTGGGGCTAGTTGTCACACTTTTTACTCCAGTGACGTGATTTTGAAATACCAATCCGATGAGCGCCTAAATTCAGTAAGCTCGTTTGGGAATGATTGCGAGTTGTTTTCGCCGTGGCACATCTCCCGACACACACCTGTCACAGGTGCTGCTCATTAATCAGTTATTACGCAGGTTATTCAGCGGCTGACAAGTTGCAATTTCCCCCTGATTTTCGGACATTTGTCAGGTGGGAATTACGGCGAGGCACACGTGACAAATCACATCGCCTACCCAATCCCGATTCTCCCCCCTCGCCGTGCCTCTTGGCTTCTCCCGCTATCTCCTCTCTCTCCCTCTCCAGTTTTTCCACAAACAATATCTGGGACTCTGGAAGTAATAAGGCGGAATGTATAATTAATTACCCAGCTTGCTCTAATTAGGGCTGAATAAGTTGTGTCCCTCTCATCATCACAAATGTGGTGATGGGTAATACCAGTTTATGCTATATTAACTGCAAATATGCAATCCTTCTGAGAGCACTTTCCTTGATGAATTTGATGAATGTGACAATAATTAGCAGAGACAGATGAGAGCTAAATTACTACTGACAATGTAATGCTATCCTGCTTGAGGGCTTGGGAACATGGCAGAGACCAGGGCCTGTTTCTAATTAATAGTCTTTCTGCCAGTGAGGAGAAAAAAAGAAAAAAAGAATGGTAATTGTTTTCGTCAAAGGCTGTAGGGAGCTATCAGGGTAATAAAGTTAATTAGCAGAACAAACAACCGTTCACCGCCTTACCAGAGTGGAAAAAGTGTAATTCAGACTGTGGCGACGATATGAGATTAGATGATAGCCAAAGGATATTTCACACTGGAGAAAAACAGGGAAATGAAATCAATTATTCGACGCCATTTCTTTTGTGATTTGCGCGCGGGAAGCGCATTATTTCGCGCTTTGTCCTCGTTTCCCGCGCGTGACTCGTTCGAAAGATTGTTTAATGTTTATCCGTTCCTCGAGAGCGCGGGCGGTTCTGGATGGCTGCGTCCAGAATCAACTCTATAATGATCAGAAACAGTTACAATACCGAAGCTGTTGAAATGAATTAGAAAACCTGGATGACAATAATTCGAAAACTTGGCGGAACTGAGACAATCTGACATTTATGCTGCGTCGAGATGCTCCTGGGCAGCTCAGGTAATGAAACGGTGTACTCAGCCGACCTTCGATTTATTAGTGTGTCAGAAAAGCAGTGCTTGCTTTGACATAAAAACCTTATGTCGCGGGCTGAATGAAGTAAACTCACCTCAGCTGTCTGCTAACGCTGTTAGGTGTCATGTTTCTATCCCTGCTGATCCTCACGCGCTCTGCAGGGAGATGTTTGTACACAAGGTGGTGGTAGTTACGCTTATTTTATGGGATCGAGGGCCGTGAATACAAACTAATTAAAATCAAATTAAACGTTTTTCCTGGCAGCCACGTGAAAGTGAATGACAGTCAGTCACACCCCTGTCAGATTTTCACTGGGAGGAAGCAGCACAGGGTTAGAGGAATCATTATATACTGCTTGATCTCATTCGTATTCACAAGAGATTCGTTTGTAAAGTTCAGATAGACGCTGAATTGTTCTCTGAATACATGCGTGCGCGTGTGTGTGTGTGTGTGTGTGTGTACACCAGTATTATTATATCCAGTATTATATATTACTCCAATCTTCAGTGTCACATATCCTTCAGAAAACATTCTAATTGGCTGATTTGCCGCTTCAGAAACATTTCTGATTATTAACAATGTTGAAAACAATCGTGCTGCCAAATATTTTTGCTGTTTCATGCATTTTTTTTCAGGATTCTTCGATGAGCAGAAAGTAAAAAAAAAAGTGTTTATTTGAAATAGAAATCCTTTGTAACATTATACGTCACGTTTGATAAATGTAATGCATCTGTAATAAATAAAAAGTATAATTTTTTTACACAATAAAATAAAACGTATACAATTTATATTAATATATATGTAGAATATTTGTTTAGATTCACAAACATTTGTATATAAATACTACACTCTAAAAAATGCTGGTTGGTTCAACCCAACTTCGGTCAATATGGCTAACCCAACATTTGGATGACAAATTTCTGTACAATTGAATCAATGGTTGGCGTTATGCCTTTTTGACCAAATTGGGTTGAAACACCGCAGTTTTAGAGGTGTATGCTGAACAAACATTCATTTCTTTACAAAGATAAGTATATTATTTTTTTTTGTATTCATTATGTATAATAGTTTAATTCAGACATTTAATATAATATGATGCTGAATCAAATATAATTTCTTATAAGCTCATTAAAATTATATTACTATAGGTAATACATTTTAAATTCAGAAATATGTAATACTATTTGTCCATAACATCTTATGAAAATACAAAAAAAGGTCAAACTCTGTAATCTCACTATGTTTTTGCAAAATAGAATAGTTTCACAAGTGGTCTCAGAATATATATATCTCTATATATATATATCTATTATATATATATATAATATATATTATATAAATATATATATATATACTTATTATCAATAATTAATGCATTTTTTGGTGTTGAATTGGGTAAATGCTAGGCCTGTTTAAAAGCAAACACTGAAAAGTAAACTGAACATGTGTCTGAATAATCTGAAATGAGATTTGAAAAACCCCAAAGAGATTTTTTAAAATTTCCAATAAATGATCTCTTCAGATTATCTGCATATATAAATGTGTTAAGAGCACCTACGAGATGAACCCAGAGTGGCTCAGAGCGCTGCTGACTGATAAAGACGGCCTATTTCATTGCCAGGCGTTGTTTTGTCCTGATGTGCTGTTAGCCGGCTCTCACCTGGGACCGGTGATAGCTTATCAAAGCCCGAGCAGTTCCTTTCCAGCTCCGCCAGATAATAGAGGCTTTCAGCGCTGTTGAGTGGCAGCGGGGGGAACCATGGGAACCAGCGGTCAGCTGACAGCTAGATGGACAGCTTGACTGCTTTTGCAGCATCATGGGAAATAGCTGTCACCTGGGTTGCCATTGCCCGCAGAGATAACCTTCATTGTGACAGCATTGTGTTTGTCTCGGGTTTAGTGGAAGCCCTTTGCTGGGAAGCTAATGCAATTGATCTTTCATTAGGGATGATCAATGCTTTCATTGATTATTGAGCCTTATTTGACATGGAACCAAGTGTGCAACAGCATCTCTGTGAACCGTCAATCGTTCGGGACTTAGCATGCGAGTGGCATTTAGCAGCGCTTTTGCCGTAGTGTGGCTTTCCAGGAAAAAAAAGAAATAGTCTTATTAGTTAGTTTATATAATGGTGGTTTTGTGGTCCTTAAACTGACTGGAGAATACGAGCTGCGCTAAAATACACCAGACAACAACATCTATGACATGAAACACACTGAAGCACGCATTGTTATTATACAAGTTTATATATATATATATATATATATCTAGATATCGATAAATATATATATATAGACATTCACACTGTAAAGAAGACAATGTAAAATTTAGGTAATATTGATAGTTAAGTTGTTAACCTAAACCATGATCAAAACAAGAATGGTTGGCACATTTTCTATTTTTTAATTTTAAGTTATTAAGTGTACATTTTGCCCAATATTTGTTATTTCAGCTGTATTTCAATACTGAAAATTATTGTTAATAGTGTAATAGTTTGTTTTTCTTTGCAAAAAAAGAGTTTCATGCATAATAAAAACGTTAGTATACAACACACAACACACACACACCACAGAAGATATTATATATATAATATATATATTATATAACAGTTGATTAGATGTTGATAATTAAATAAATTATATTTAAAATAATAATAACAATATATACCGCACAGTATAGACTGGATACATTTTTCACATTATGGAATCTTAATTTTCCACCAGTAAAACGGCCCATTCTTTTAAGGCTCTTCCTCTCATCAGCGCCCTCATGTTTAGCAATGGCTCATTCATTCTTTGTGGCAATATTGGGATTCAGGCTTGATTTTGTTACAGCTGGGATGGTGTGTCATAGGGGCCGTGTGGACGGACGCTTCTGTACCCAGCTGTGGTTCTAGTTTAGATTCCTGGCCTGTTTTCACTCGATCGTGCTGCAGTGAGCGTTTGTTTTTGATCAGATCTGTCAGCCGTAATCAGTGGCATTGTACATCCATGACCTGTCACTAGGGGCATCTGAACTCTGCCGTGGAAGTGAGTGTGGTTGGGATGTAGTCAAAATATCATGCTTTGTTTTATTGGAGAACTCTTTGATACTGTATTTTTGTAAGTATTTTGTGTTAGCTGGAGTATTTCCTACATGCCAGTACTTCAATGCACAGCGGCTGATGGAGAGCAGGAAGTCTGAATTCTTTGAAGTAGTGATGGCCGATATGACCAAAATACTATATCATGCTGTGTGAGTAATCGTAATTATGGCAAAAATACACTTGTGAGAAAGAAGTGTTTAAATGTTTTGAATGTGCACTTGCAGATGTGTATATATTAACCATAAAGTACGCTGTTGAACTTATTGAGTTAAATACTTTAAAATGGAATGGTATGTCATCTCAGTTTTACAGTTTATTACATTTTATAGGAACTGATTGGTTTATGAATAAACAATATATATTCAATAACTACGATCATTGTCATTGGTGTATATATTTATATACTTATAACGGCGCAGCTGTTAAGTATATTACTTTGTGATAACCTACAGTTACACATGTACAAAGATTTAGAATGTGCTAGAATTCATACTTGTTTCATATATTTTTGAAAAATATATAGTATTTTCAAGAAAAGTTTAAATTTAATGACTCTTAAATTTAATGTCATGTGGTGTACCCATGAGGATATTTTCCAAGTTTCTTAAATATTATTAAAAAAACAAAAAAAATCTTTTTAATATTTTTTTTTAGATTTATTTATTTTACAAATAACATGAATTATTAATTATAAATATGTGTTTTTTGGGATTCGCACCCTATGACATTTTACCACCTGGGACCCATCCTTGTCATAAAAAGGTCAAATTTTCAGAGTTATTAACCTCTGCAAGGATCTGTTCTATGATGTTGTTTTGTCGGTTGCACCACATGACTTTAATTTGGCAGTCAAAAGAAATGACAACAATGTTGACTTTTTAAAAAATAATTGTAATTTTTAATTAGGCCTTTTTCTTCATTATTATTATTATTATTATATTACGACAGTTGCACCACCCTGACATTTTTAACTTTACATCCTCCAAAGTATGACTATTTTAAATGTAATAATAGTGTCAGTCAAAAACTGAGCATCATATCACATTGTTTATACAGGACACAAGTAACATGTTGTAATGTGTGAAACTAAATTGCTCCCATTACTACGGTGAAAGCGCATTCACAATAGTAGGCCGTATTTGTCCGCTAGGCGTCAAATTCCTTATTTTTAACATCTGAAAGATTGCAAAATACTGTTTAACAGCATCTGTTGTCCATATTGTTATCAGCTAACACCAGTCATGTCCGTAGTTCTTTTGTAAAACCTTGTTAGTTATTCCCTAGATATTAAGGCCTTTGTATCTACTCTCGGTCTGACTTTCAAGGAGTCGCGTTGATGTCGCGAGGAGTGCCATTGTTAGGAAACACGCTCTTTAAATGTGCTAAATTCTTCAGCCCCCAAAGGTAAAACACACACCTCTCTTTGTGATGCAGCAATGCTGAGGAATATTGAGCCGAGGTGCCAACCGCCCCACAATTCTCTTCAGATGGGCTGCACAAAGGCTCCTCTCACAGCATGAGCCAACAATGGCAGTAACGGACCTTTTTGCTGTGCTAATGTGGGCCGAACTGTCATGCAGATCTACGTACAACTGCTACTCTCCGCCCTGCAGCAACGACCGCTTTTGTTTTAAACTTGTAGCTTTGGGGGTAATTCAGCTAATAGCTTGACAGGTTCTCACTCCGAGGGAGATTAGGAAGTCTTTGGCGGCTTCTGCGGTAACTTACCGCTGCAACAATTTGTACTAATTAGGATCCATAGAAAAAAAAAAACAAAGCTAATATGGGATTGGCTAAGCATCTTAACTTTATTACTGGTTTGGGCTATGCTGATAATAACGCGACAATGGTGTACGTCAAAGAAAGGGATTGTAGAGAGGAAATGGTGCTTTGTTAGTTGTAGAGATTTTCACGGAGATTACCACAATCCATCTGCAACTTAAGAAATAAGTAATAACTTTACACTTTAAATACTACATACATAAAAAAACAAACAAACAAAATAATAATACAATTGTTGGTCAAATCACATGACATTTTACAACTTAAGTAACTTGGCATGTCAAAAAAAGGTCAAACTATTTTTGACCCTGCTTCTGATTTTGGCAGCCCAAACTATTTATATTTTTTAAAGAATAACATAAAAAGTCTAGCCAAACTTCTAAATGAGACTTCCTTTTAAGAATTTAATTAGGCTTTTCCCCCTTCATTAAAAATTCAGGATGATTGCAATAAAAAAATAATAATAATAATATTATATATATATATAGGCTGTGAAACAAGCAAGATTCAATTAGTTAAAATGTGAGATTGCTTTAATAAATACATAGGATGATAAATACATAAACCTGGTTATTGTGCATTTAAAACACATTCAGTTAATTACGGTAGTACTATTACATAAATTTCATTCTAGTTTCATTTGTATATAACTGACAAATATTCATTGCATTATGTTTATTAGTTTACCGTTAAAACAGTGTAATTGTTGATTGATTTTATATGCAAATATATGGTGCAAGTTATTTTACATATAAATTGTGATATATAAAGTGACATAGTTGATAAACTCTTGAGTGTTTAATCCTTTAATCCTTGCTATTTATATACAATTGTAGTTTTTTTCATTAATATTTTGAATATGCTTAGATTTTTTATTTTTTTGCATTTTCAGTTTTCAGTTTAATTTTAGTTTATTTTTATAGTAATTTTCTGTCTGCTATTGTGATTTTTATTCTTGTTTTAAATGACTATATTTAGGCTTATTTTCTTTTTTTATTTCAGTATTAGTTTGTTCAATTAATTTTTTTTTTCCATTTTACAGTTGATTTTATCATATAATGTTTCCACATGATCTCAGCTTTATTTCAATGAACAAAAATGCTTTTAATAGTTTGAGTGTTAGTTTGAGTTAATGAATGCTTTGCACTCAGATATATTATGCAAGAAAAAGAAGATACAATGTTAGATTTCAGAAGTCCAACATTTCAGCATTTTTAAGTTTGACATCAATCAAGCTAATGGTTGTGTACTTAGCGTGACCACTGGGTCATGCACTTGCCCCGTGAAAATAAAGTCCAGCAGCCTCGGGGCGTGAGTATTAGCACCTCATTAAAGTAACACCTTCCTCCAGCTGCGGGCCGACACCGGGGAGGATGAGTGCTGCTGAGGCCGGCGAGAGATCTCACACCTCCCCAGGGAAGGCTTTATGTTGCTGTTCACTCACCAGGGTGTGAAGAGACACTTGCAGAGCTACACGGCACAGCTACTGTTTAACAGCAGGAGTCTCTGTTTACTCTTCAGCAGAGGAGAGCGAGAGAGAGACTCCTCACTCACTTATAATGACTTTACAGTCGTTGTTGATGTAGATAAACAATAATATAGTGTGTTGTGTTTTTCCTCGTGGGCCTCGAGTCGCTCGAAAATGCCCCTGGAGCTCAGCTATCATGGTTACGGAGAACCAGAGTAGGGGTGTCATCTTACTCCCATGCCCGCCAGAGTGAGGCCACGTGGGATGTCTGTTGCCATTTATTCTGATTCTGAAAGTAGGTTATTTATTGAAAAAAAATTTAATAGCCGATTGAGGTACAGAATGGTGACTGATGATCGATAATGACAATGGAGTGACCCTAAAAGTATTGGGGCATTTAAGTCAGACTTACTGTAAAATGTCTGAATGTCAAAGCAAGAATTATCTGTAAACTGACATTTGATCTTTCCTCAAATCTACCTTTTCTGAGCCATTTTTTCAAGGTGTTTTATAGTGGATGGATGAACTTAGTTTCCCTTCAAGTTCATGCAGGTGTGTGAAGGTGCCACAGGTGTAGAGAATCACATTAACTATCAACACTTACAATGAGAGTATCTAATACAACACTGAAACAAATGGTGTACAAACAATTTTCATTCAGAAATTGCTAGTACATTTTCAATTTCACAAATAATTATAAAGAATCAACAAGTAATGAATAGAATGTGGTATTTTAAAGTTGAAAAACTGAAATTGTGTTTTCTTGTAAAATGTACTTAATAATCTTTATTTACAACTTATTTAATTTTTTCTTATCTCTCTCTCTCTCTCTCTCTCTCTCTCTCTCTCTCTCTCACACACACACACACACAATACCAGTCAAAAGATTCAAAACCATTCAAAGGTTTTGGGGTAGAAAAGTTTCTATTCTATTCTAATCTGTTATTCCATTATCATTTTATTACAATCTATTATTTACTTTGAACAAATAGTAACTTAAACATTTTTACAGTCTATCTATCTATCTATCTATCTATCTATCTATATATATCTAGAAAGAATGAAAGAAATAAATAAATTATAAATCAAGACTTATTTTACACGCGCGCACACACACACACACATACACACAGCCCAAATCTTTCAACAGTGGTGTGTAAGTAAATTTCAATTTCATGAACAAATCGCAGTAGTCTTTTCACAGCAAGACAGTTGTGTAAAGTATCTTTATTTGAAAAATCGGCAACACTTTACTTAAATACTTTATGTATAATGCATTATAAAGGGTTATTAAAGGCTATAATGTATTATAATTATTCATATTGTGCATTGTAATACATTATATCTTGTCATAATTATGACTGGATTTAACATGCATAGTGTAACAATGAATTGATAAGTGTTATAATGTATTAACTGTGGTTACAATTATTCATGAGATTGTACAGTGCATTATAAGGTGCATTACAAGGCATAATTAATGCATTAAAACTACTTTTATAATGCATTATTCATAAAGGTTTTAAGAGTAAAGTGTTACCGAAAAATCATCACCTTACTGTTTACAAATTAAAATTTTTAATGGCAGTTTAATTTATTGCTTCAATTTGTCACTTGCGGCAGAGCACATGTTAGTCAGCTGAAATGATTAGCCTGTATCATAATTCAGCATTGGTAATTATTTCCACGACTACAAACATTATAATTGTCATGTGTTTAGATAAAGTTTTGATTAATTGATTAGCCAGAGCACCTATCGGCTGCCCGACCACACCATATTATCAAAGATAATGATCTTGACATGCTAATCACACAATGTTTTTGTGCTGGAAGTCTGGACGTAAGTGATGAATGATGTTCAGATTCCCGCTGGGTGAAACAAAAGCAGAACTCCTGCCTCACCTTGTCGAGCGGCTTGTTTGGACTAGAGGCTTAAAGGAGGTGTCAAAGTGTGACTCTCAACTGTAAGGAGCTTTCCTCTGGAGCAGCAGGCCCTCGTTCACACACAGATAATCACATCCCCCTGTCCTGGACCTGTGGAGCTCCCACACACTACCTACAGAGGCCTAACCTGTCATTCATCATGTCATTGAGCATTTTCACATATTTGAATGTCTAAGCAAATTAGAGAACATAGTAACCAAAGTAGTGTTGATTTGGGGTAGGTAACTTTAAAGTATTGTTACTGTAGGGGCAGTTTATGTAACTACTAGAAAATAATTACAAGTTTATAAAAGTGGTGATGTTGCTATGTAAAAATGAATATGTGTGAATTTGACAGATCCAAAGCAACTAGTGATTTTAAATTCTACATTTTACAAAGGTGTGTTCCCTGGGATTCAAACCCATAACCTTATGATTACTATCAAAATATCCAAGACCTACAAGTCTACAGGAACATAAAAATGTGCATGTGTGAATTTGACACGTCCAAAGAAACTTAGTGCATTTAAATAATACATTTTACAAATGTGTGTTTTCTGGGATTCAAACCCATAACCTTATGATTGCTATCACAATATTCAAGACCTACAAGTCTATAGGAACATAAAAATGTGCATGTGTGAATTTGACAGGTCCAAAGAAACTTACAGTGCATTTAAATTATACATTTTACAAATGTGTGTTTTCTGGGATTCAAACCCATAACCTTATGATTGCTATCACAATATTCAAGACCTACAAGTCTACAGGAACATAAAAATGTGCATGTGTGAATTTGACAGGTCCAAAGAAACTTACAGTACATTTAAATTATACATTTTACAAATGTGTGTTTTCTGGGATTCAAACCCATAACCTTATGATTGCTATCACAATATTCACGACCTACAAGTCTATAGGAACATAAAAATGGGCATGTGTGAATTTGACAGGTCCAAATAAACTTACAGTGCATTTAAATTATACATTTTACAAATGTGTGTTTTCTGGGATTCAAACCCATAACCTTATGATTTCTATCACAATATTCAAGACCTACAAGTCTACAGGAACATAAAAATGTGCATGTGTGAATTTGACAGGTCCAAAGAAACTTACAGTGCATTTAAAATATACATTTTACAAATGTGTGTTTTCTGGGATTCAAACCCATAATCTTATGATTGCTATCACAATATTCAAGACCTACAAGTCTATAGGAACATAAAAATGGGCATGTGTGAATTTGACAGGTCCAAAGAAACTTACAATGCATTTAAAATATACATTTTGCAAATGTGTGTTTTCTGGGATTCAAACCCATAACCGTATGATTGCTATCACAATATTCAAGACCTACAAGTCGATTGGAACAAAAAATGTACATGTGTGAATTTGACAGGTCCAAAGAAACTTACAGTGCATTTAAATTATACATTTTACAAATGTGTGTTTTCTGGGATTCAAACCCATAACCTTACGATTGCTATCACAATATTCAAGACCTACAAGTCTATAGGAACAGAAAAAATGTCCATGAGTGAATTTGACAGGTCCAAAGCAATTAGTGCATTTAAATGCTACATTTGACAAATTTGTGTTCCCTGGGATTCAACCCCATAATCTTGTCATTACTATCACAATGTTCTAGATTTACAGGTTTACAGGAACATAAACATTTGCATGTATGCATTTGACAGATCCAAAGCAACCTACAGTGCATTTGTGTCATACAACAGCATATTTGTTCTCTGGGATTCAAACCCATAAACTGTCATAACAGTTTCCTACACCTACAGATCGACAGGAACACAAAAAGCAATCTATGTATAAGAAGCAATGTTATACTGTGCATAAGGTGTATTGTGACATTTGTTCGGTGTGGCATGCATTTAAATTTATAAATGATTTTATAGTTTATAGATGATTATTATCATATAAAGTACTGTTCAAAAAATTGGGGCCAGTATGATTTTTCTAAACAAATTAATACTTTTGTTTAGCAGGAATGTATTAAATTGATTAAAAGTGACAGTAATGTCTTCTACATTGTTACAAAATATTTAGATTTCAGATTAAAGCTGTTCTTTTGGACTTTCTATATATCAAAGAAAAATAAAATGCATCACTGATTCCACAAAATATTAAGCAGAAAAACTGTTTTCAGCATTGATAATAAGAAATGTTTCTTGAGCAGCAAATCAGCATATTAGACTGATTTCTGAAGGATCATGTGACACTGAAGACTGGAGTAATTGTGCTGAAAATTCAGCTTTGATCACAGCGATCAGTTACATTTTACAATATATTGACATAGAAAACATTATTTTAAATTGTAATAATACTTCAGTATTACTGTTTTTACTCAAATAAATACAGTCTCAGTAAGTATTATATACATCTTTCAAATACATAAAAAAGTTTAAGAGGACAGTAGTTTATATTATAAACAATATTTTTTTCAAAGTGTTTTAAATATAACTCCACCCAGCCCTACACAGAAATCAGTGGGCTTCCAGGACTGGAACTATCTGTTTTAAAATAAGTGATATAACTATTAATATGTGGGAAGTGAAATTTCATCACTGTTAAAAACAGGTTGTTGGTAAGGCAGGAAATACATTCATTATTTTTCTTTATACATTTATGATCATTTGCCATGACCCAATGAATTGAGGTTAAATGGTAGCAAATTGATTTTGTGCTGAAACCGAATGCCCTTATAGTTCAGATTTTTGTGGTTATGGTCATGAAGGTTTAGTTTAGCTGTATTTAGCGGATATGAAGAAATGGAGGAGATTGTATCTTTGTGTTTGTGGACGGGCTTATATCTGACCCCAGGTCAGGGACTGAAACGGGCTTGACCTCCGATTCATCTGTTGATTGGCGGCCTTGAGCCGGACCATATGTACAAAAATTGCTTTTGAATCAGTACAGCCTTGACATCAGAGTCATGTTTCATGATTCTCCCTTTATTGCATTAAACCACATTAAATCATAATGTGATTTCCCACCCGTTGCAATAATATAAATGTGTGTTTTCAGATAAACTAGAGTGCACATGAAAAAAAAAGAAGATGGTGGAAGATTTCCATGGAAATGTGAAGCAGCAATTTGAGTCTAAAATAGCTTCATTACCATGACCAGATCCTGAGACCTATTTATGTATTCACTGAGCGAATGAACAATTAAAGTGCACAGATTGGCACACGAGAGGTGGGAGCCAGCATGGGGTTTGTGTCAACACCGCTGTCGTCTCCTCTGCTCTTATCCAGTTGTTGATATCCATTTGAGTGTTTCCCACTGAGATCCATTAATAAAACATAGGGAAAAACATCTCATCCTCCGGCGCAAAAGATAAAATAAATCAAAGATGTTTTGGAGGAAGAGCACGTTATCTAATCTGAATATCATCATGTTTAATCACGTTCAGTGTTTTTGCCTTTTGTCAGCTCTTTAAAGTTCATATGTGAAATTTTGGCGAATGGTTTGAATTGGATATCTACATTGTAAGAATAATGATAAAATTATAATAAAATCCTGAAGCATTTTCTTTCTTAGATATTCACAGTATTTTGTACCCTCCAGGACAATGCCAAAGTGCATTTT
The DNA here is from genome assembly GCA_018155175.1 of Sinocyclocheilus anophthalmus. Classification (NCBI taxonomy): domain Eukaryota; kingdom Metazoa; phylum Chordata; class Actinopteri; order Cypriniformes; family Cyprinidae; genus Sinocyclocheilus; species Sinocyclocheilus anophthalmus. Next base: position 137,291 of record JADLZN010001295.1, read on the forward strand.
GTTATCGCCGACATTTGCAATGTAGCTTTCCGTGGGTTTAAAGGGAGGTAGAAGGGACGGGACAGTTCTCCAAGACTTGAGAAAGTCTCCTCTTTGAGCCAAAGTCTGTTCTGCTGTCCGTCAGGACGTGTAGGTCACTTTGAAAGGCTTTAAATATGTTGGCCACATTAGCTCCTCTGTTTCAGTAATGCGCTTAAATGTTGGACGGCG
>JADLZN010001295.1:142500-196354 GCA_018155175.1 Sinocyclocheilus anophthalmus
AATCTGAATAAAACCGAAACTTTGGGAGATATTTCTGAACTTATAGACTGTTACCCTGTTTGGCCTGCGTTCAGCGCTCTGCTGTGAATGCTGGGAAGGCACTGCTGTTGATATAATAGAGCAGCTCTGCTTCAGCCGAACACAAAGCAGTGTTAAGACCTGATCTGAGCTTGCCTGTCACAGCCAAACGCTGCATATCAGAGCGCGCCACCGGAATACAGGCTGTCCAGCACTGCAGACCGTCCCTCACGAACAGAGGATAGAGAGAAATAGGATTAGAGGGAAAATTATATAAGCAGTTAATTGAACAACAATACCTTTATTCAGAGAATGTTGGATCAGAATCTGAGAGCTGCACACTCCAAAAGTGGAATGCTGGGATGTAGCCTTTTTTTTCATTTGACTTTGAATTGAATCCCTTTAGAGTTCTTGGAATTTTACATTAATGTTACACGTAGTGTATATAAAAAAAGATTACATTTAAAATAAAACTAACAGAGAGTATTTATATTTACAACAAAATATTTACTTTTTGTTTTGTCCGTTAGGTATTATGCACTTACATATGTAATTACTATGTAATAAACATTTAAAGTTAGAATTTTATTTAAAACAATTACCATGCATCTCTCATCTGAGTGCATGATACTCCAAAAAGGTTGGTTTGCTGGGATCTAGCTTTTTTTACTGAATGAAAAAATATTTTGACGGTAGTTTAATAATTAAAACAGTAGTTTTAGTAGTATTGTAATGTAAGTGAAATTAATAGAATTGTATAATAACACTAACAAAACCTATTTAGAAGTTGCTGATCGTAATTATATATGAATACATGCTGTTTATTAGTTATTACACAGTACTTACATTTGTGAATTTTCTTTAAAACAATGATCCTATGCACAATACAACAAAAAAGTTGACATTAAAAGAAATGCTTGCTGAATTTGTGAAACGTTTTCAGTAATTTTGTTGTTTCGTGTAATGTAAATGTAACGAATCAAAATTAAAATAATACTCACAAAAAATATTTAGAAGTTGCTGAACATTCTATTTGAAACATTTTGTTCATTAGTTATTACACAGTACTTTCATATGTAATTACAGTGTTATAAACACTCATTTTGGTGTTTTAATTTTCTTAAGTTTTCACTTGACAAAAAAATGTAAATAATGAAGAGTTTTCATTAATTTGGTTGTTTCATGTATTTAATGTAAAATAGTTAAAATAACACTAACAAAAATTATTTAGAAGTTGCTAAACATAATTCTATATTTAATACATGTTGTTTATTAGTTGCTAATCAGTATGTGTATCTATAATCAATCAATAAACAAAATCAATAAACGATCAATAACAATTAAACATCTGCATTGCAATGTTTTCTTTGTACTTCTGTAGTCTGACTTTATGACATCCTGTGTCACTCTGATAGGTTTAAATGGAAGCACACTGAAATGGAATAATTGTATTGAGCAGTGGTAATTGATACACATTTGTTTGCATGTAAAATGTAGGTGAGGTGTGTGTGTTGTGGGATTACAGGGATTCCTGGCACGCTCTCTGGGGAGGCTGGTCAGGATGGTGTGTCCCCAGGGTACGGCCGCAGTACACTGGCTGTCTGTTCCCATATAATGAAGGTCAACAACAGTTGTTTAATTTTGCTCCCACAAAAGGCAAAAGAAACCACTGAGCTTTTCAAATCTCAAAGGCTGTGACTGTCACCCAAATCAAGATGTATGGATTTGATTCATGTCATGTCGGCATTCTGGTGACTAGCCAGCAGGTCGAGCTTTTCTCAGAGTCGGAACAAGTAAATGAGACTTTTATGAAATGTGTGACGCAAGAAATCAAATTTTTAACGGTTAGTCACACAATGAGAAAGAAAGAGTGGAATTTCTCATCAAGAAAATCCCAAGTCTAGTCTTTTACTGGTTTTATGTGGGATATAATTGATTTAATATCCAATTTTAATGTTACAATATGATAATTTATGATTTATTTTATTGTTGTTTTAATTTAAGATTGTTTTGCGATATCGTATTTGTGTGCATGGAATTACAAAGAAAGTGCCACAAATTGTCACAAAAAGTATACCATGTATAAATTGATCAGATTTCCACACATTTTTACTTAAATCGCAATAAATAAATAAACAACAAATAAACAATTTGATTGTTTCATGTGTTTAATGCAAATATAGTTCATCATAATTCTAATAACATTAACAAAAACTATTTAGAAGTTGCTGAACATAGGTGTATATTTAAGAAATGTTATTCATTAGTTATTACACAGTACTACATATGTAATTACAATGTAATAAACACTAAGTTTGAATTTTCTTTAAAAAAAATAGAAAGTTGAGTGCTGGGCTCTAGATTTTTCACTTGACATTAAAAGGTTAAAAAATACATTTTATGAATTAGTGACATAAAATTATAATGTCTGCCATACATGGTATACCATGCATAACTTGATCAGATTTCTATGCATTTTCACTCAAATCTTAAATAATTAGATAGATGACTTTCTTTGGTACTGTTTTCTTGTCCCATATGTGACCCTGGAGCACAAAAGCACGGGTATATTTGTAGCAATAGCCAACAATACATTGTATGGGTCAAAATGATCGGTTTTTCTTTTATGCCAAAAATCATTAGGATATTAAGTAAAGATCATGTTCCATGAAGATATTTTGAAAATTTCCTACCATAAATATATCAAAACTTAATTTTTGATTGGTAATATGCATTGCTAAGAACTTCATTTAGACAACTTTAAAGCCGATTTTCTCAATATTTAGATTTTTTTGCACCCTCAGATTTCAGATTTTCAAATAGTTGTATCTCGGCCAAATATTGTCAGATCCTAACAAACCATACATCAATGGAAAGGGTATTTATTCAGCTTTCAGATGATGTATAAATCTCAATTTCAAAAAATGGACCCTTATGACTGGTTTTGTGGTCCAGGGTCACATGTGTGTAAGTAACACGCGAGTGGCAGTGTTGTCAGTGTTAGCGGTTGAGTCTGTGTCTATGCTGGTATTTGTGTAGGGGGCGAGATGATGATGTAGATGATGTATTTGTTTGTAGGGGGTGTCGGGGCTCTTTAGTGCTCGACTGAGAGGAAGACCTGCTGTAGTGATCCAGCCTGATGAAAAGTGAGGCTACCGCTGGGCGCTGAGAAAATGAGAGCCATTACTGGGCCAAAACACTGTCATTTGGGTAAAGAATGAGCCAGCGAGAGGTGCACCCGGGCTGGGATACAGAGCTTGATGTTACAAAAGGGGGGCCAAGGGGGAGACGGCAATTTTACCTGGCAGGGCTTTGAGGTGCCAGCGAAGCGCAGATGAGACTGTAATCAGAAGCCAAAGGCCTTCTCGTGCTTTGTGCCGAGGTGGTCAGAACTGTAAGGAAAATGAGTCGGCAGAGCTGAGCCGTGCCCAAAGACTCTAGAGTCAATTTCAATGCAGAAGAACACTGACTTTGACTCAGTTTGGACTCAATAGTACAACAGCGCCTGAGATTCTTATTAGTCAACAGATTCTCCCATAAATATGTTGTTTGATTTGAAACAAAATGTTTTATGAAAACACATAACTTCAATGTTTGTTGAGATTTCAGTTGGAAAATAAACAAAATTAGCTGTACTAAACTAATACTTACAGTTGTGACAATTATACTAATAATCACTTGTGACATGTTATCTTAATACTAATTAATAATAATAATAAGAATAATATGAGCTGTACTTAATATAATTTCTACACTCGTGACATCTTAAAAAATATGGTTTAATTATTACTTTATTAGTGTGATATTAGTGATATTTTTTATAATTATAACTTTATAACTTATAGTGTTATTATTTTGATAAACAACAACACAAACAAGAAGAACAACAACAAAAATAGCCCGATTAAAAAAGGTCTACTTTGTGACATCTTTATTTTTAATTATTATAATTATTATTATGATATTAGTTGATTATTATATATCATATTATGTTGAGTTCATAGTCATTTTTAATTAAGTAATAATTATAATAAGTTGTATTTAAAATTGGTATTATGTTTACAACAACAACAAAGTATAATAAAATATAATAATAATACATATTTATTACCAACATTATCATTTAAATTATAGAGTATTGTTGTTGTTACAATTTTTTTTAATTATTAATTTTAATAACTATTATTTCAATTGCTATTATTGTTTAGAACAATAACATCAAAGTATACTACTACTACTACTAATAATCATTATTATTATTATTATTATTATTTAATGAAGAACATGTGGGGTGTTTGCCCAATCAAAACTCCATCACAATCCTAGGGCTTTGGTGCCAGCGCTTTGCTATGCAGTTGCTAAGGTGTTCTGGGTGTTTTTAGAGTCTTGCTAAGGAATGGCCATGCGGTTGCTAGGGTAATCTAGGTCGGCTCAAGCTTAAAGGACTTCTTCACCCGTTTTAGCGTACGCCAAGTGAAAACTCACATTTGGTGAATTAGGATTGGTATTAGCAACAGCAATAGTGTCTGTATTAAATATTAATCCAAGCAAAACAAACAAAAGTGTTTGAAAGTGAGCGAATCTGTATATTGTAGTTTCCTGTGAGATTTCAATCAAAGGTCGCCCATCATTTGTTACCCTCGAGTTTCAATTTCACCACAATTTCTTGCGTATTGAAGAGAAAAGGGATTTAATTTGAGCACTTTTCTAATTGATGGCGCTCATTTAGGCTGGTTGTGAATGACAGGAAACGCTCGCGAGTCGCAGCACTTCTTGTTTACGGAGCTGAATCTCAAATCACTCTCTGCCTCCACATCTGTCATCTTTAGGGTTAAAGGACACAGATGGCAGCCTTGCTGGCATTCAACCAAAGCGCCGCGTGCCAACTGGATGCCAGGCTGTGAAGAGGGAAACTTCTCATCTCCCTGTTAACTGTCTCAGGTCTCTGTGACACCAGATGTCCCTCGAATGTTCTTGAGCGACAACTTATGTTGTTGCAATCTTGGTTTTAATCACTCTCATTTATCCGAACGGGCCTCCAATAGCTTTGAATAGAAAATTAGGCGTCTCGGCGAAGGCTCGAATCGGGATAAACCATTTAAGGCTTTGACACGGCACACATAAACTTTGGCGGAAATGGAGCGAGCGTTTGATCGCCGCTGATACGAGGGCGTTCGGTGCTAATTGCGTGGCTAAGTCCGTTTGTTTTGCTGACTGGCCGAGCATTAGGCCTCTTCTGGACTTCAGTCAAGTCAACACTCGTGGTTTTGATCTTCAATATTAAGTCTATTTAAGTGATAATTGAAGTCGCTAAACCGCACGGCCCTTCGTGTCCATCGAGCTCGCCACAGTAAATGATATACCTCGCGGTGTAAATACTGCGCTGAAATTTGAAAGCATATTAGTGTTATCCCTTCCCCTCAGGCAATTGGTCTTTTATGCCGTCAGATTCTGGCTTCTGATAATATTAAGTGGAATTTGCCTCTCATATCTGCAAAAATGGCTTTAACCGCTAACGCATATGAATATGTTAATGTCGCGTAGGGGAAATCTGCCATTTTACTGAAAGAATGACTGATCCGTCCCAAAGATCTTTAAGGTAAAATTAAAGCAGCCCTCAAATTTAGCATCTATTTTGTCCTTTAGATGGAGGAATTTGAATATGACTAAATTGCATTTACTTTAATATCTCCTCTCAAAATTAGACCATCTGGCTTGGAGTCGTATTTGTTTCTGATCATGTTTTGAGATGCATTCGTTTTTTTTAATGCAGGGCGTAAACTAACATGTCATTCTACATGTCCTCATTTCTGTGATTTGTTTCATACTTCTTTTTCTTTTATTGGTCACTCTTGAAAATAAAGGTTCTTTGTCGGCATTGATGGTTCCATCAAGAATCTTTAAAATCCATGGAACCTTTTCAATGCATAAGAGGATCTTTTAGTTTGAAAAGGTTCTTTAGATCATTAAAATGTTCTTCACACTAAGAAAAAAAAAACAGGTCTTTTAAATGCTTCTTCTGTGGCATCACTGCAAAACATTTTTTTTGTAACCTGTGTTATTTTAGTATCACTGAAGTACTGTTTTGTGTGTGTGTGTGTGTGTGTGTGTTATTTATTCATTTTTAATTTTAATTTAAATTTTAGTTAAAATTTTCATCATTTATGTATGAGGATTATGTAAATCTATGTAAAATTCTAATTTTTATTTTTTTTTTTTTATTGCTATTGGTCAAACTAAAATAAAACTAAAATGTGTGAAATGTTGAAAATGAAGTGAAATGTTTAGCTAAACTAAAATAAGTATAGAGATATTTTTTCATTTATTTTCTAAATTCTTTTTTTAAATAGTTTTTAGTTAACTATAATGTTAAAAACTATTATTAATTTAAACTATAAGGGAATGTTGTATTTGTAATGCTTTTGTTGTATTTCACACACATTTTTATCAGCGTATAATTATTTTATTTCAAAAAGTAAACACTATTGTTTTTTTTTTATGAAATTAAGAAAATTCTCTGCCTAATGCGTTTCTATGTACCCTATCTACAAGCGGCTGAGACCATTTTTGGCAAATGCTGTCTGTGCTGTTTTACAGATTTGAGAATGCCTCTGCAAATGATCGAAATTTAATTAGCAATATAAATGCCAGAAAGAGCACATTATGTGCAATTGTCTTGCTATCTTTCCATAAATTAGTCTTTTTAAATGAATTTGCTGTATTAATCATCTTCAAAATATTTTTGATCACTGAATTAATAGTTCTCCATCCTGTTTTTAGGTATTCATTGACATAGGTGATTGCCTCTTAATTACTACAACGGCCTCCTCCTATTCTGTCTTATTAATTCATGTTTCCTGGCACAGTCCCAAAAGGCAGTCTCGCCCTATATCTTCTAATTACTTCTGTAATTGAATTTGCTCACTGTTTCTGGGTGAGTTTTTTTCTAAGGACCTGTTTGTTCGCCGGTTTATTGTGTCTTTGTGCGCCGGTCCTCGGCAGACAGAACATGCAGGGCCTCTTTTCTCTTTTCTCATTAATTTTCCAGAGCCTGCCTTCAGTTATTTATTTATTATTACCTGCCGAGGCAGCCCCTAACCGTGTGAACGCCGGCGCAAACAGGGTGGAGGAAATTAATTAATTAGGATTGGTGAAACAATTACCTTGGGCCCCTCTCAGTCAGTCATTTGCTGAAGCCTTCGCCGATTACTTTGAAGTGCCATTACAGATACGCCATGCGGCTTTTCCAAGGAAAGCGCGAAAGATTTGGAGTGAGTTGTACACCGGCATCGAGCAGAAAGGATATCGTTTAATCCATACGAAAGGATATATCTGGAAGGCGTCTCGAGACGCATCAGAACCCGGGCATAAAAGCCGCTCAAGTCGGTGGCTCCTAATGCAGAGATTAATGGCGTAATTGAATGTGGTGCGAGCGGACACTCGTCCCGGCCCTTATCGGAGCCCATCGTGGCCGCTCGACTGACCGCCGATGGACCCTCAGGGCTCATTGTCCTCATGTCAGAGGCCATTATCCGGCAGTGGCGGTGGAAAATTCGCCCCCCCGCTCTGACGGCGCATGTGTGTCTTTGAAAAAACTTTCCCTCACTCGGCCATCTCGAGTGTTGTGAGATTTTTGTTTTGTGGGGACCTATCTCCCGTATCTTTTCTGTATTCCTTAAAGATCGTACGAGGGGACTTAGGCCGTCTCATTATTGTAATATCTAGTATTGACAGGCATCTAGAAGGCCCGTGGTCGTTGATGGCGGGTTACATGCATACTTCCGTCAATACTCCGCTTCTTTTGTTACGGAGGAATGTTTCGACTCTTGGGGTCTCCCCCCCCCCCCCCCCCCCCGGAGAGGGAGAGGTGCAAAGCTGTGATCCAGGTTTATGTTGTCGACGAAGCCCATCAGCAATCAAACCGAAGCCAATCTGACTGACTGAATGACACGCCGACTGGGCTGAGGAAATTTGATAACGCCGTATTGTCAGGCAGCTTCATGGACTTTTTTTCCCCTTCTCGATAAGAAATACATTTGACTGGAGCAGATAAGCGCACAACAAGGGGTTGTAGGTTTTAAAGCTTTAAAGAGGAGAAGAGGAGAGGTGTTTTGATTTGACACTATAGGCAAATAAGATTGGGGGGGGGCTTTTTCTCCTTTAAGAGCCATGCTGGTTTTGTAAATGATAGGTGTGGCAAACAGGACAACACAGATTCAAAAGCCCGGGGCAAAATCCAAGTTTGCAATGGAATTACATAGATTATTGTAAAAAGAAGAGGCCAGGCTCTAACAATTCCCCAATCTGTTGGCCTTATGGAACAAGCACGCTTAGAGTAAGTCGGGAAGGAAAGGTTTCAATGCCCGGTGTTTTTTGCGCCGGGGGTTGTTGGGGGGGTTTGGTGTTGGTTTTTGGGGGTTTGGGGTGTGGGGGGGGGTTAGGGGGTTTCTCGCTCTTTTTTGTTTCTCGCTGCATTATCGCGCTCTTAAGAGATGCATTTAATGCACTGGTGGTCAATGCTTTGTTTTGCCACAGCGTAAAGCGGCTATAACTCCCTCTTCCCCCTTTTTTAAGCCCAAAAACAAAGGACAGGTTTTATTTAAAGGGTGGTTTAAGCCACAACACAAGGCCCTTTTTTAATAAAACCCTTTTTAGTGCATTTATTAAAAGTATTTCAGTGCAGAACTCGGAGGTACTTACAATAGAAGTGAATGGAGCCCATCGTAAACATTAAAATACTCAATGTTATAGACGCAATATGTATGCAATATGCAATGTTGCCATGATGAAACCCTGAAACCCTTTTCAACTCAAATAGTACATGGTTTAACATAAATTTAAAAAATGAAATTCGGAAAAATCAGACCGATTTACTTATATTGTAAACATTTCCACCTACTTCAACTTAAAAAAACAAAAGTTGCTGCCTTAAATTAAGTATAGTTAATAATAATAATAATAATAAACATATATTGTCTAGTTGAATCTACCATAACGTAATAAATGAAGTTGAAATTCGTTACGCAATGTGAAACCATATGTTGCCATGACTTACTAATTTTACTTTTTTTTTACAGTTCAACCTAAATGTTTGCTTAATTAAAGAAAATGAGGGATGAGTTGAAATATATTTTTTTGTTGTAATCAACATTAAGTCAAAATTGAGCTTGACTTGTATTGAACCCAGCATATTCCTATAAATTCTGCTAATTACGTACATTAGTCAAACCAAATGCTGTTTCCACTTGTGGTCACTAGTGTGCATTTACTGGCATTTTGAAACCACTTTCTGAATTCAGAGTCAGAACTAACCATTGTGTATGGTTAGTATCCACATTAAAATGTACTTGCATAGCTCTTTAGGAGCTTTCTACATCATTTGGCTTCATTCATGAAATCAATTTCCTTCACAAACCATTTTTTACATAAATTGTTACAATAAAGGGAATGCAGCAATTAATGCAAAAATGGATTTACGAAGATTTTCTCGAAAATAATCAGGCTCATTGGGTTGGTGTAATTCAAATTTATGTGGTCAAAATTCCACCCTAAATATAATCAGACTATGTGTATTTTATCCCATTTATTATTAAATGAATGACATATATTAGCACAAATATTGAGATGCACTCAGCCGTTCGGCCCGTCCTGAGCATCTTCCCAACATTAGCTGCAGAGGGACACTGACCCATAAAAAAGATTTTTGAGCAAAGGCGAAGAAAGCCAAGAAATTACCAGAGGGCAAGAAAATGGACGTTATTGTGACCCGTACATTAACACACTGTATGATTAAGTAAGTTTTTGTGCTGTAATGACCAGAGGCTAAGGAGTCCGAAAAGAAAGGGGAAAAAATCAATGTAAGACTGCAGCAGATTAGCTTGACAAATTACATGCGCTCGACTGGCCCATTGTACAGTATGTCTCCTATATTCTTTAAGAAGACATCACAAAATGGAGCTGCCAAATGGCGTATGGACTCCCAAGATCATTTTTATTGATTTTGCACAAACATCAATGCAGGACTGGGGCGGTCGTGTCTTGGATGTGTGTCAGGACGGGATCCAAATGCTGGTGCATCAATACTGGGTCAGATGCAGGCAGCTGTCATTGTCCCTGCCGATGGACGATCTCGTTCTGGAGATCTCCTCATCTAAAGGACAGTGACGGCTCTTCTGTGACCGAGTTTTGGCAAGTAAAACGAAGGAGCTGCCAAAACAGACCTGAGAGTTCTATCTTGGTTGTAACAATACAAAAACGATGTTTGTTTACACTGATTTTTTTATCTCACATTTGGTTTGAAAGCCATTATTTCTCAGACACCACAATGAGATTAAACAGAGATTTAAGTGTATAGATATCTTCCTGAGAAAAAAAAAGACCTTAGTAATCTCACTCGAGATTCAAAAGAGAGCATGACAATGTCTGAAACTGCACTCTGGTTAAAGATGTCAGTCAGGACGGTTTATTGCTCAGAAGGTGACTTTCTCAGGAGTCTCGATGGAGTTCTTAGTGGTCTATCATTAAGTGCATTTGCGTCTGATTTATCTTTAGAAATATCTTTAGATATCTTTAGAAAATCGTACAGTCTTAAAAGTTTCTTTACTGGCATTGGTGGTTCTTTGAAGAACATTTAAGATCCATGGAATCTTTCAATAGCACAAATGTTCTTTATAGTGAAAAAAATGGAAGTACTGATGGATTTATTATGGATTCTTTACATTAAAAAAGGAAAGGAAAAAAAAGTTTATTTTAAGAGCTGTTCACTGAATGGTTCTTCTACACTCTTAAAAATAAAGGTTTCTTTATTGGAATCTCTTTAGCATCAATGGAAACTTTCTATTTAACAAAAGGTACTTTATAATGTAAAAAAAAGGTTATTTAGATTATTAACATTTTCTTCAAACTAAGAACTTCTCATTGAAATATTTTTGGAGAACCCACAATGGTTCTTCTATGGCATTGCTGCGAAAACCCCATTTAGGAACCATTCTTTTTTTTAAGAATATACTGCAAGAGTATAAAGCTCTAAAAATTGATTGGATTAAGCATTTGGTTTCTCATCTAGCGATTTGTCCATTTTGACCGCAGACAGTACAGTTGTCGGAGCACAGTTTGAGACATTACTGCGACCTCCTCTGAGCCTCTAGAAAACACATATTTTAAGATCTGTCTTAGCTCAATATGTGTGCTGTATGTCAAGGATTGTCTCATTTGTGTCTAAGGAATTTCAGGAGAAACATTTGTGAAAAAGGTGATGCTTAAGTAAAATGTCTTGCTTGTAAGAACAATAAGTCTGTTATATGATATAGGCACAATATATAATAACATTACATTAAAAAAACGGGGATATTGCCATTTGTCAAAACAGTTACCTTTGACTACAGATCTGTTAGTGTCTTAAAAAGAAAAATGCTCATCTTTTTTGCACTGAAACTAGATTTTCTTAGTAAGCTCTTCACGTCAATGCACTCTCTTTCTGCTGGAGCTGTATTAATGCCATCTATCAGCGTATGAGCAGAGCATGCAACGTGATAAGAGCTGGCAGCGTGATTCATTTGATTCTATTAGCATGTATCAGTGTGGCAGAGTTACATGGCAGCGTTAAACGGAGCAGATGTTAACAGTGGGAGGTGATGGAACAGCTCACGCACACACACACAGATGCCGCAAACTGTTGCATGCACTTGTCAGTGAGTGTAAACGCGCGTGTGTGCTTTATGATGGCATTTAAAGGAGAGTGTCATAACGTAGGCCGTTTCCCACAGCGGAGTGGACGTTCCTACGCCTCCATAACTCACGTTTTCTTTGCTTTTCACACACAGGCAAACACTTGTGATTTTATCTTCCCATGAGCTGGTGGTATTTATGGGCTAGTTGTGAAATTCTACAACTACAGTATAAACAAGGGGCAAAGAAAAGCGCGTGGAGTCACGGCCGGTCCGTCTGAGCACGAGACCTCCCTGCAGTTCGGTCATGAAGTGTGTGTACATGAGTGAATGTTACTCACGGGACATTCTTTTTTTCCCTGTATGAAACTTTTAAAAATCCAATTAGGAGCTTGAGTTCATTAAGGAAGCCTATTTGGAGTTTTAGGAACTATATCTTGAATGTGTCTTAAAAACTGGTGAAGCTTTGAAGTCATTTTATTTTATGATAATAATTATAGCCTTCACATGAGCTTAGCATCTGCCACTAAATACACACCTCGCTAGAGGAGCATTTATTGCTCGGAGGTTGCTCTTTCATTGCTCACAAGACACATAGGGTTCTTCGTGTCTTAAATGTTTTAAATTTCTTAGGAATTAAATAAAACTGCAAAAGAAATAGCTGTTACCAAACCTGTGGGAAAGAAAAATTACTATTACTCTTGGACTCTCAATTGTTTTTCCTAGACAGCAATGGGATTACTGTAAAGGAAGAATAAACTGAGACATTTCGTTTTATATCTCCTGAGAAAAAAATCCAAGGAATCTCACAAATATATCTTTTAGCTTCAGAAAATATCTCTATATTATCTCAAAGTATGCTATGGCTTGCCTAATGTTTGCCAGTGAATTTTTATTTCTAATTGGTTGCTATTTATAGCTCATGAGGTTTCGAGTTTGTCTCAGATGTAATAAATATATTCATGAGAAAACCACATCTTTATTGAAATATCTGGCATTTTATTTCAGACTTGGAAAATCTGACAAAACTTGGTGATACTTCTGAGGTATTTTCTCAAACTCTAAAATCTCTTTTTGCGATTTTTCTTTCCTGCAGGTCTTCTATTCCATTTTCCATACAAATATATAAGTAAAATACTTGTCATATATATATATATAGCTACAATTGACTGAAAGTCTGCAAATTGTTCAGAAGACGACGTTGTCTCATCTAACCACCCCAACATAAATGTGTTTTCAGTGTAATTTAGAACAGCCTAATAGCATCTCCAAAAACTGGCCATTGTCGCTTTTTGTCTGTGATCTGGAAGGGGTGCGACACCACATTGATCTTCCTCTATTCACACAAGGCCGGTCTTTATTTTTTGCTGGATTTCCCTTCGCTTGAGAAAAAGTCCACAAGATAGCTGTATTGATCCGGTGCACTGGACAGCCATCAAACCCAGTCTCTGCTCATCTCAGATGGTGGTCCAGAGCCAGTGTCCATACAGATATCTCCGCACAACCTGCCAGCGCTGGAACACTGTGCGTTTCCTCTACTGGGAACAAGCGGCCCATTCAAACACTTCAACGAGGCCAGAGATTGACTGAGTCACATGCTCCCCAAGTCCGTGATGTGTGGAAACTCTCCAATTAACAGTGTCAGTCTGAGGGGAAGTTTGTAGGAGAATGCAGTTTTAGTAAGGTTGTGGTTTCAGTAACGAATTGGTTAGTGAAATGTTCAATAAAGATGGAGTTTTTTTTTTGTCCTGCACTCTAAATAATAGAGGTTCCAATCAGAAATTCCACAAAAAACGTTTGAATCTCTAGTTTTTTTCAGAAAAACAATCTATGGTGCATTTATGAACCCGAAAGGCAATACTCTAAATCTGAACAACCCATCATGTGCAGCAAGAGCTTTTTAAATCTTCAAATGACAATACAGGAACTCAAGAACCCTGAGCAACTCAATAACCCAAGAAGCCAAATGCTTAGGTACAGTGTTGGGAAAAGTTACTTTTAAAAGTAATGCATTGCAATATTGCATTACTCCCTAAAAAGTAACTAATTACATTACTTAGTTACTTTTTATGGAAAGTAATGCTTTATGTTACTTTTGAGTTACTTTTTATATCTGGGCAGGGCTTGCTTGTTTGTTTGTTTTTAATATAAAAAAGTTCTTCTTTTACAAATGTAAAAGCCCTTTTCACAACAAAAGTGAAATGAATACGCCTCAGACTAAAGGAAATGTAAATTCATGTCTGTACAGTAGAGGGTGCAGCTCAAATAAGTGCTGAAGAAAAGAATATGACGCTGGAGAAGAAAGTTCAACACTTTCAGCAATAACAAAAATGAAAAAACACAAATGTGCATTTTTGCTTGTAGGTTGAATGAAATCAGAAGGTCAGTAGCAAAGACATGGATTAATAAAATGGGATTAAATACATAAATGATATTTGTCTTAATTAACATAGCTAATTATTGCATGTTTGTATAATATAATGAGTTTTCATTTGACTGTTTTTATTTATTTTGAGGAATACTGAATCTGTTTTTGTGCAGGTGAGATCAGTAAATAAATACATGTTCATATTTAGTCTACAACTACAGTAAGCATTGTGTTCACACAGCGCACACACCACCTCTGCACTTACTCCCGATTTCTCTCAACATGGCAACACGAGAGCTGTCAGTCAAGTCATGGGAAACAAGGTAACTTATTTGAAAAAGTAACTCAGATATTTCCTTCTAAATTAAAAAGTAATGCATTACTTTACTAGTTACTTTAAAAAAGTAATCTGATTACGTAAATCGCCTTACTTGTAATGCGTTACCCCCAACACCGCTTAGGTATCAATAGGCTATTAGCTGATTAGTGAAGAATAAAATCTTGAACTTTTTTCTAGAATCAAATTCACTATTTGAAAATCTTTAATATAAATATTACTGTTCAAAGAAACAAGGCAAACAAAAGACAATCAAGGACCAAGAAAAGCCAAGGTGTCCATGATGTTGGATTCTGAGTTTATGATATGTTCTCAAAGACTATATCCTATGACATTCATAAAAAATGGAAATGCAAGGGACACCTGCCATCGCCCATGTCACCAAAGTCTAAGAGGTATCATCCTGTGTTGTGTCCAGTTTCTCATCTGGATTTGAAACAACTCTTCACACTTAATTGCGGCGGATGAGGGAAATGCCTCATTTCTCTTTGTTATAGGCTAAGCTTCCAGTAATCCCAAACAAAAGGTCTGGCTCTGGAAGCTGTAGGATTTGCTGGTGGGATTATAGTCTCATGGATAATGATGTGCAGTCAGCGAAAGCAAAGCTTTATTTGAATTCAAATTGGCCGGTAAACAAAACCCATCGGTATGTCTGCTATTGGAGTATCTGTCTAGTAAGCACTGTGTCAATGCATCAGCAACCCCATGCAATTTATACGGATCTATTATTGCCGTTACAGTGAGCAAGTGTTCTGTTATCTATCTCTTCATTATATGAGGGTTGCTGGAGCCCTGTTTCCGTATGATTCCTCTGTGCTAAAAGCCCTATCTGGCTTTTTGATAGCACCTGTGTCTTGTGTTTGTGTCTATACACTTTGATTAAGAGGCACGTGGTTTTCTTAGAGACTCTGTCAGAAATGTTCGCCAATTTGTTCGGAGCAATTTTCAGTTACTTGAAATGTATTTCTTACTACTGCTAAGTCAGCCGCGATTTTTAGTGCTTGAGGCTAACAAGCTAGCATTGCTACTAGTATTATTTATATTTAGGGTTAAGGATTTTGAACAACTCTATTAAACAAGTAACTTACCCTAAAATTTGTGTTACAGGCCTTGATTTCTGTAGTTTATTGAGGAAACATACTCATCTGGACTTAGAAAAGTCTGGTGGACATTGAAATAGGCACCTGAGAGACACATAGCAACCACAAATAAATGTCCTGGGAATCACCCAGAAAAACCAAGCTTCATTGCAACAAGTTAAATCAGTTTATATTGGGTTAATTGTTCACACCTTGATGTGGCTCTTTTGACGTTGACCAGTATGTAACCAACTAGTAGCCACCCAGAAAATGCCCTAGCAACCATCGAGATCACCCTAGAAATGACATAGCAATTCCTTGTCAAGCATCCAGAACGCCCTAGCATTCTAGCATCCTAGCATTTCAGAAAGTTCAATTGGTTTTTAATGGGTTAGTTGTTCACACCTTAATGTGGCTTTAATGATGTAGACCAATATGTAACTAACTAGCAACCACCCAGAAATCCATAAAAAATCCCAGAAACTATGGAGATCACCCTAGCAACCACATAGCCATGCCCTGAGAATTGTCCAGAACATTCTAGCATCATTGTGACAAGTTCAAACGGTTTCTATTGGGTTAGTTGTTCCCACCTTGATGTGTCTTTTTTTATGTAGACCATTATGTAACCAACTAGCAGACACACAGAAGACCCAGAAAATGTCCCAGCAACTATTGAGATCACCCTAGCAGTGACATAGCTATTCCTTGTCAAGTATCCAGAACGCCCTAGCATCGTTTCGGTAAGTTCAATTGGTTTTCAATGGCTTAGTTGTTCACACCTTAATGTGACCTTGATGTGGCTCATTTGATGTAGACCAGTATGTAACCTACAAGCAAAATATTTAAAAAATGCCATAGCAACCATCAAGAAAACCCTAGCAACCAAATAGCAACTCCCTGGCAGCCATCCCAGAATATCCTAGCACCATTATGACAAGTTCAGTTGGTTGTTCACACCTTGATGGTGCTCTTTTGATGTAGACCAGTATGTAACCAACTAGCAACCACCCAGAAGACCCGGAAAATGCCCTAGCAACTATCGGAGATCATCCTAGCAACCATATAGCAATGCCCTGGCAGCCATCCAGAACATTGTAGCGTCACTACAGCAAGTTTCATTGGCTTCCATTGGTTTAGTTGTTCACACCTTGATGGTGCTGCATTTGTTTTGTTAAGACAATGAACGGCTATTCAAATATCGCAAATTGCTACTGACACTGGGTTGTTGATGCCACTCAAGGGAGTCTTTGGTTGTGTGTCAGTGACCTAATCAATACTGAATTGGATTGGTTGGAAAACCCAGTGTATTTTAAGGCACCAGAGTGTGTCAGCTTAGTGTCACGGCACTCTATATTTCCAAGTCAGACGCCTTTTAATTGAATTCAACTGGAGCGCGACAAGATGGGTAAATATAAGCCATATGTTCTTTGCACCTTATTTGCTGTAGGTGGTGATTTCGAATAATGTCTTTTGTGTTGTTCTGGAGGTTGGACAAACTGTTTTCCCTCTTTCGTTTCATGTTCCTGATGATGAGGCAAAGTCATTTAATTAAACATTTCAAAAGCAAGAAGACCCTGAGGTCCTAAGACACCTCAGAATACCTAGAAAATGAATATGCACACACAGACCTGCTATTCACTGCTTTGGAAATGTCTTTGCAGTCGTGTCGTCAATCTGACCTTTGAGATCTTCCTTAATAAAGGTGTTATAGATTTTTTTCCCACTTAGAGCACTTACATATAATCAAATGAAGATGAACTTATGGCTCAAAAGTGTTTCGCTATACTGGTAGCCTGAAGCACATCCACAGTCTATGATGTAACTCTGCAGATAACTTCGCCTGCATTTCCTCCTGACTGTATATGAATCTCAAGGCTTTCATCACTTGGTCCTGGCTCGTGCCTTTAACTAAGGAAGTGGCTGTGATGGTTTTGATCCTGTGTTCTCCCGCTGTTAAAACTGTTTTCAGGATGTTTAGTCTATGTGGCAGGTAGATCGCACACAGAGAAGTGATAATCTCAGTGAATTACATATATTTTCTGTCATATGAATGTAAAAACATCCCACACAAAACATTACAAGCCTTTAGTTAAGCATGATGAGTTTCAGCTTACTAATTTGGAAGAGTGCTGTCACCATGAAAGCGTGGAAACTCTGAAACATCCTACATGAATTAGGACCAATAAACGGTCTTGGCATTTTATATTTAGAAAGATGAAGGTTTATCTTGAGTGATTTATGATCAGTATAAAAAAGTAAAATGCATAGATGCATAGAAATTAAAAGGCATAGATTTAGGTACAAAATTCTACGATACGATTTCGATACGATTTCGATACGATTCAATACAGGAGAATATTGATCGATATATCGATACTATTACATTATATACCTATTTTAAACAACCATCTACATTTTTATTAACTCACAAATGCAACCAAAACATATAGCATGAACATTTATCTGGAATTTTCACATCCTTTTCCTCATTTGGGACATTCACAACAAAAAATAGCCTACACTTTTTTTAAATAATAAAGAAAAATAAATAATTGAAAAAACAAAAAAATTAAGTCACACACAAGATCAGTAATCTTAAGATATGAGTCAAGACAGTATTTCAGGTTTCTGTGCTAAAATATGCAATGTGTAAAATAATGTAAATCCTCATTAGGAAACTACACAAACGAGGTACTCCAGTTGTAGAAACAAATACATTAATGTAGAAAAAAATACAAAAAATAAAAAATAAAGCTGTTAAAACTGTATTTGATACTTTTTTGGTTGCTACTATGGGCTCAGTGCTAAACACCTTTTTTTACAGATAGCCAAATTACAAGCAATAGCAGAAAAGTTCAAAATTCAAGTTATATTTTGATTATATTATTGATGTTTTTTAACTGTGATTTGCATGAATTCAAGAATTTCTCATCTACAATTTCCATATTTCTATATTTAAAATTTTTTGTACAAACAAACAATAAATAAAGTATTATAGATTATTTATAGATAGTATTATAAAATATAGTATTTATACATCATGGTAGTATTTGTTTATGCTGTTTTTTAGTATGTATGCATGTACTGTATGTATGCATTTATGTATAAATAAATAAAGCTTAAAAATCATGTGATTTTGTGGTGAAATGGAACCTGGACATTTTCATATCATGTTTTTTTTTTTTTGGTTTGTTTTTACATTTGTACATATAGACAACATTACGAATGAATGATCACTTTTATGCCTCAATGAACGATATGTGAACATGGGAATAATGCGGTCTACTCCAGTTTTCTTTTCAGATGAAGCAATTTACGTAACATGGCCACAACACTGAGCTAATTTAATAACATGCATGTTATTATGGTACATTAATAACACATGGGGAGTGTCTAGTCGTCTGGTCCCACTGGAGCTCTGTTCATTCAGCCCTTGAAGAAGTTCACACGGAGGTTCAGTCAGGCTGTGACTGACAGGTCTCGAACCCTGAAACGCTTCCCCTTGATTACAGATTCAGCGGGGCCCAAAAGGAAGAGCACAGGGGTCTAAAGTGTCATCCTCCCATTAAGCTGGGCTTGTGTAACCATAATGGCCACAAAATAGCAGCGAGAACACACTCTCATGCATATGGAAATGAACGGCCATTCATTCATATATCAGCGATGCAGGCCGACTCCATCTGAAACGCATTAGTATTCGACGAATTGCTACGCAGAAGTGAACTACAGCCGATCTGACTGCAGTTCTGTCATTTCCGCCATTTGTTTTGTCATCGTTTAAATGGCTGCTGAAGCATCAGCCCATCATCTGACTTTGATTGTAGCATTAGGATCAGCAAAGCAATCTGTTAAGCCTATTAACAATAATAAAGGAGGGTTTTTTTCTGTGAAATTATTTACTTTTTGACAAATCATTAGATGTTGAACTATCACTGTTCTTTTTGTATTGTTGTTTTATTATTATTACGGCCTACACGCGATCTGTTCTATTTGCCTGCACCTTTGCAAGCTCATTAGTCAGGGTAGTATTTTGATTGAAGTCATTATTGC
The DNA here is from genome assembly GCA_018155175.1 of Sinocyclocheilus anophthalmus. NCBI lineage: Eukaryota > Metazoa > Chordata > Actinopteri > Cypriniformes > Cyprinidae > Sinocyclocheilus > Sinocyclocheilus anophthalmus. The sequence continues at coordinate 162,022 of JADLZN010001295.1, forward strand.
TTTTCTTTTGTAGCAGCACCGTAGAGATTAACACTGAACCGTGTTGTATGAGTAGACAAAGCCTCCACAGTCAGTGCAGTGGATTACTGTCACTACGAAGGTATAGGGAGGACGAGGCAGCCCATAATTCCTATAGAAAGGTAGACAAACACACAGCCGCCAACCAACAACTTTTCCCGCGGAGGCCTTTTGTCTTCCCCCTGTTCCTTTCTACCCCAGTGCCCTGTCAAAACCCATAAGAGCGCTGACCCAACCAGAGCCAAAGTGTGAAACCGACACCGAATCAGACCGGGATCCTTGCTTCAAAGCATCATTTTCAATTTAAACTTCTCTTGTTAGATATTTCAAAGCTTATTAATTAGACATGACATTTGCAAATTCAGCAATGCATTTAAGTACATGCAAGTAGAAAAACATGCAAGCTCCTAGTAGAAAAACAGTAATTGGGATTTAATAAATTCATAACACTTCTAAACTGATGGATTATATCATTGTTTTTACAACTGTCATTATATTATACCATGACTTGATTATGAAAAGGAAATAATAATAACAACAACAACAACAACAACAACAACGATTGTTATTATATATTTATTCAAATGTATTTTATATAGTGGTTTCTTGTTGCTGTTGTTGTGATACATTTATGGAAGCACTGAATGTTCCCCGGTTATACATGCCATGGCAGTGTATTTTCTGAAGTAAAATCTTTATCAAATAGCCATTCTTTGCGTTTGAAAAAAGCCAGCCCATTACCTCACGACTGCTTTTGTTGGCCCTTTACAAGAGCGAACAAAAACTGTTATTCAGGAGAAGGCTTTAGATTTTTTATTGTTGGTGGAGCTCACAGTGTTATTGTATTAAAAAGAGCCATCTGTGCCAGAAACAATGGCTTCAAATTATCTCTGAATACGCAGTGAAAAAATATAAAGCTTTCTCCTTTCTCATTATGTTTGGTGGGGGGGTATTGTAGACTTGCTATAAGTGACTTTTGTTGTTCTTGATGCATTCTTCTTCTTTTTCAATCGGCCCCTTTTCAGATGGTGTGGAGCTGTAGAGGGACTGAGGCGGGTGAGAGCAGCCGCGCAGCGAGCACTCTGAGCGGGCACACGGAGCGAGTGGACGCTGATGGATCATGAGAGCGGCCGCCGAAGGAGAGCGCAGCCGGGAAGAGCGCCTGTTCGCCTGACGCGCCTGTGAGGATCCTCCCGGGAGGCAGACGGAACTAAGTAACTCTTAAATGTAAGTAACTCTGGTGTGTGATGCTCGGCGTCTGTGCGTGTCTGTCTGCTGGGACAGGATATTAATTAGAGATTTAAATAGCGAGTTGCATGTTAGTTATTTTAAAATATTGGTGGTTGATTAATATGCGTTTTTAGGAAGCTGCGTTATTTATTCAAGCAATTCTTTTTTTTTTTTGCTTGATTGTTTGTTTTATATGTTATACGTGTACAGTAGATGTCTACTTGTTGACAGTTCGCGGCTGTCTGGAAATCTTTGGGGGGAGGGAACAAACGTTTGATTTTCAAGTGTTTTTAATTGCTTTTAATCTTTAAAACGTATGTTATAATAAAGTACAATTAACACACACAAATGTGTGCTTGTTATCTGCAAAATTGAGACATTTGATTTTTTTTTAAAGTGAATTCTTAAATGAATTCTAAAGATGATTGTGATAAACTGTCATGTCAGGTTTCAAATGAGGTCAAACTGGTTATGTAGCTACTGATGAATTGCAAATTTTCATTTTTTGTTTGTTTTAATGTTTAATTTTGTTGATTTTGCCCGCCGTTGCTTCTGAAATATTTTATAAGCACCTATATAAATTGGATACCGTTATCATGCTGATATATTAAGCAGTGTTATTTGTCATATTTTGATCTGCAGTCAGCACGGCCCCTAGTGGAGAAACTCTCTCTCTCTCTCTCCTGTTTCTGTTTCTCGCTCTTCCCCCTCTTATGCCTACTAATTTGTAGCTCCTAATTTTAGGGCTTAATGCTTGAATAATTCTAACTCTCACTTCAAAGAATGTTTTATGCAATTGTTGTGTTCGTGTCTGTGTATATGTGTTGGCATGCACTAAATTTGTTTTATGAAAACATAAAAACACTAACGAATGAAACATTTGTAGTTATTTTCGATTATTCATTTAGATCATATGCTTTAATTTAATTTTACTTAGCCTACATGTTTGTTTTTACTTATTATTTCTATTTATTAGTTTTTTTTATGTTTATTAGTTTTCAGTTGTCAGGCAACTCTTTATTTCTAAAACACCAGTCCTAGTCAAAACATGTATTTTGAGTTTAATATGAAGAAACTTGTTTCTTTCACAAGCTGCTAACTATTATTTAGAACTGCGACAATTAACAATTCAGCCAAAACAGGAGCCGCTCTGGGATGTTAGAGATTCCCCGCTGTTCTACACATTTCCATAAGCAGATTAAGGCACACTCACATGCAGATAGAGAGAGAGCAGTTTAGAGTTGCATTAGAATGGCGCATGCTGCAGTGCCATCGTGTTCAAATGCGCACGTTGTGTTAGGCGCTTAATAGAACTTTAAAATGACGATGAGACTATTTATGCAGACATGCATCCTTGAAAAAAAATGTCTAAATATTTAAAATAAGCAATAGCCTTATATCTTATCTTCTGTTTGCATTTTAGAATTAAATTTGCATAGGCTATATGTTAACAATTTATAACACTTTATGATTTTGTTTTATATAGCTATAAAACAAATGTATAAAGCGACCCTACCTAAATGTGGTGGGAAATACTTTAAAGCAGCAGGCTTTTCTTTTATTAATATCACCACAAGAGGACGCTGTTGAAACACAATAAGATCTGCTTTCGTGCATTGTAGAACAAAACTGATCCGACGTGTTTTTCCTGACATTAAGCCTGTTTGTAGGCTATATTAGTTCCACTTCTTTCGTCTCGTCGCTTTATTGTCAACTTCTGCAGAAGAATGATCAACTTTCAATCTTAACTCTTTAGGAAAAGATCCGCTTGCCAAAAATGGAACTGCGTGTTTTATAACAGCATATTTGTTTTTAACAATTGGATTTAATCAAATTGCATGATTATAAGGCTGTTATTTTGAAGGAGGCTGTGCTGAATAAATCCTGTCCCTCTTGTCAGTCTTCATGGAGTGAATTCTAATAACACAAATCCTTAGATCTCAGATGGTCAGTGTAGTCAGCTTTTGTGGTGCTTTTGTTCACAGTGATGTAATGACAAGAGCCGAAACAAACCTACCTATTTGTGATGATTGACGGCTCTTCATTTTCTAATTCACATTCAACTTGAGCCCGTTGAAGTGTAGTTCATAAACAGAGAATTCCTGACACACATTCTGGATATTGCTTCAAGAAATAAGAAATGAAATAATACTTTTTAAAATAAGTTGTAGTACGCATACGAGCCATTGTTTATTAAATGTGTTAACATATGCTAATGATACAAATAACAGGCGCGAAATGAATAACTTGAATAACATAAATACATATAATTGTTGGCTACATTTGTATTCAACACACTTCCGTAGGCCTAAACGTTTCATTCACGAGAAATATTGAAACAAAAGCTTGCGATGCTACAATACATTACATGATGAACTGTTAGGCTACTAAAAATGTGTTTTAAAATTATTTTCGATATTTTAACACTCCAGTTAAATTAGAAGTTAACTTTAAAAAACAAAGCGACTAATCCAAAAGCTTGATATGCCTACAGCAAAAGCAGAAAACAGAAATGTATTCCAATGTTCGATTTTAAAATCTTAAAATCACATGTCCTTGTCACTGTTTGATTAGAGAATCATTTGAGAGAAATATTCTCACTTTAGTAAGTTCTTGCTCTGCTAACACACACACACACATACACTCACAGTGTTCATTGGTGGAGAAGTGCCTGCCTGTGGCTCACGCTGCACTGCTGACCGCCCGTAACCCCGCCCCTTTATGCAAATCCAAGAGACACACAGTCTTGGCTGAGGGAGCAGACGCGCTCTGATTGGTCAGCGGCAAACCCATTTATATTCGCTGACAGTCGCTCTATGAATGGTTGTCTATTAACTTGTTCAAAAAGTATCAGGAGTTGACAAGGGCTCTGGCGAGGAGGAAAACCGAGTTTGTGTTGATTCTTCAAGACTAAGAAAAGAAGTTTGTGGGCACAACAGGACCTAAGAGCGCTTACCTCCTCAGCAAAGTTACCAGAACTGCTAAGGTAACTTCGCCAGCCTCCACTTTGGACTTTTGGCGTGTTTTTCTATTTCACTTCTGGTGGGGAAGACTTTCACAAACTCGCTTTAAATGTATAGCATGATGGAAACCGAGCTGAAACCCCCGGCGCCTCAGCCGAACACGGGGGGCACGGGGAACACCAACTCTTCGGGAAACAACCAGAAAAACAGCCCGGACCGGGTCAAGAGACCCATGAACGCCTTCATGGTGTGGTCGCGGGGCCAGAGGAGGAAAATGGCACAGGAGAACCCCAAAATGCACAATTCGGAAATAAGCAAGCGACTCGGGGCCGAGTGGAAACTTCTGTCCGAGAGCGAGAAGCGGCCGTTCATCGACGAAGCCAAGCGCCTTCGGGCTCTCCACATGAAGGAACACCCGGATTACAAATACAGACCCCGGAGGAAAACCAAGACCCTCATGAAGAAGGACAAGTACACCCTGCCGGGCGGACTTCTGGCACCGGGCGGCAACGGCATGGGCGCCGGTGTGGGTGTAGGGGCCGGGTTGGGCGCTGGGGTCAACCAGAGGATGGACAGTTATGCCCACATGAACGGCTGGACCAACGGAGGCTACGGCATGATGCAGGAGCAGCTGGGTTACCCGCAGCACCCTGGACTGAACGCGCACAACACGGCGCAGATGCAGCCCATGCACCGCTACGACATGAGTGCGCTCCAGTACAACTCCATGACCAACTCGCAGACCTACATGAACGGATCGCCCACCTACAGCATGTCCTATTCGCAGCAAAGCACGCCGGGAATGACGCTGGGCTCCATGGGCTCGGTGGTCAAGTCTGAGTCCAGCTCGAGTCCGCCGGTGGTCACGGGTGCTCGTCCTGCAATCACTGGTTCCGCCCTGTCACTCCTCTCCCCACGTCCCGCGCCGGACAGTGCAAAACTGGGGACCCCCTGAACGGTACATGATCAGTATGTCGCTGCCCGGGGCGGATGTTCCAGATTCAGAGTGCCCAGCATCTACATGCCCATGTCCCCACTACCCAGAGCGCACTGTACCCTCCTCCGGCCCGACGATTACGTCAACGAGTCCCTTATCGCATCTTTAAAAATGGAACTTTTCTACAACTCCTTTGGACTATTTTTGTACATAACACTTTGGGGAGTGACCATTTGTATATATCTAGGACAAGAACAACAACAAAACTTTTGGCTTTTCCTATTTAAAAATGGAACGGTAGGAACTCCACACAGTTTTTCGTTCTGTTGTTCTTTTTTTCCTTTCCTATTCTGTTCTGTTCTGTTCTGTTCTTTTCTGTTCTGTTTACTATTCCAGAAGGTGTATGAGATTTGGAAAGCTGAAACGGGGGAGATCGAATCAAATGTTTTATTATTGCATTCGACTTTTGTACAGTATTTATCAAAGACACATAATAACAACCAGATGTAATGTTTGTAAACAGCGGGAAGTTACATTTTTTATAAAAGGCAAAATGATGGCACAGCTGATGTTTACTTCAGTATATGCTTCAATATTCTTCTGCAAACGCTGAAATGAAAGAACGGGATAAAAAGAGTTTCTCAATGAAGGTGCATAGTAATAAACCGTTATTATTATTATAGTAGGCTATTGTTATTATTATTAAGTTCTAAATGAGAGAACAAACAGAGGCACTCTCGCAGGTTAGGTTATTTTATTTGATTCTTTTCGGTCTCACTCCTCGTCTGTTAGGTATATGAAGTTTGTGTTCTTTATTTTCTCATGGTTTGTAAATTTTCTGTACATTTTCTGTGATATTTTAAGTTTTTATTTTAAAAACTTTCACTTTTCGTAGTTGTAAAATGTGGCCTGTACGCAGTTGCCAACGCTCCATGTATATACTTTAACTAATAACATCATTATAACAGTTACAATCTGAGTTTTTTTCAATATGCAGTTTGAAATGAATAAATTTTTGAAATTTGGATATTTGAAATTGTTTCTGGTTTTGATTTTATTTGAACATTTTGGGTTGCTATATGAATCTGATGTTTGGTTTCCTTCTCTAATAATCCCATTTATACATTCCAAATTAATTGTCATTTTGACGGTTTAATATGCATTTACAATCTCTAACTCGAACACAAGTTTAGCACAAATTTTATATAAACAGTGCATTATTGCATTGATTTGTCGGAATAAGTTGACACACAGAAACATGGGTGCAGCTCTTCTAAAGTAAGTATATTGGAACTGCATGTGCAGAACTGCATTATGACAGTGTGTTTGATTCAAACAAATTAAATGTTAGATGTTATTTAAATTTAGTAATCATTAAGTTAACACCGTTTCTATTTTTTAGTGGAAACGAGGACTGTGAGCGACACCACAGCGTGTAAGTTTCTTGCCTGTAAATCTCTGCTCTGCTCGGGGAGATAAAACGGCCCAAATGAAATGAAGACGCACGTCAAGGTAGTCACTTCAACTTCTCATTAGCTATTTTTATATGAGTGCAATAATTTAATGCACATTCTTTTATTTATTTATTTGTGTTTTTCTGTGCGTGCAGATTTTTTAAAGCTGAATATTAATTAAAAAAAAATAGATATATTTAGAGAAGCTGTTTTAAATTAATAGCAACTAATAGGCCTATTATTATAAAATAATAAATAACATTTACCTCGTTATATTTTAGCCTGTAAATAATACGCATGGTATTATAGCTTATAATTGTATAATATTGTATATTTAAAATATATTCTCAAATGTTAACATACATTAGATACATATTGATTTTTTAATGGTTTTAAATAAAATAAAAAACGCTTGCGGTATGACAGGGTCAGTCACTCGAGTCGCTGAAAATTACATTTGGTGTTATGCAGAATGAAAAACAAATAACAGTAAAATATTAAGCGTTATGCACTTCACAGGCCCACATGCTTTGCGTTTACATTAACATTACTGTATTAAAATACTGGTTTAGTGCTGGACACAGTTAGAGCCGTATGCTGCTGCTGTTTTTCCGGGCAGTATGTCAGCCAGTGTCGCTCACTTGAAATCAACCTGAAGATAAGATTATGGAGGTGAAGTGTGTGGATGTATGGAGTTTAAAGGCTGAAGTGTGTTGGAATATTTTGCTGCTCTGTGGTGGTAGATTAGTGCTGTTTCTTGCCAAGGCGCTGAGGCATCTATTACAGCGGGTCTCGGGGGATAAGAGCTCACATTAAGCGCTAAATGAATATTTGACGAGGGCTCATTCCGACAAACCTGTCCCTGCCGGACTCTCAAAGGGTCAGGGAGCACTGCTTGAATCCATTATTTATACAAGCGGAGGAATTGGTTGTAATGGCCGAATCTGTTTGATAAAGTGGGAATTTAAGTCTGGATGTGAGTGGACTGAACACGCATCTCGGAGCATTCCTTGTTGAAGCATATTAATAGTTCAGTAGTCTATCTAAAGAAAGTGTTTGCTGAAATGTTCGTTCGGTTGAGGTTTGAGGTTCTTTACAGCTAGACTTTCAAAAAAGAGTTCTTGTGTAACCCCCCAAATTAGCTATATTTCACGCCAGAAGGATTGTGCTATTGCAGAACCATAATCTGCCGCTATCTAGTCATTTTCCTAAGAGTGACATCTGAAAAATAGGCCTACTGATTTACCAAAAATAAATAAAAAAATGTATCGTAGACTTTTGATGCTAGACATATGCACTCATGCACTGAATAAAATTTGGAGGGAGGGATGTAATTAACTGCTGCGGTGTTTTGTCTTATGTTGATACCTAATATAAAACTTAGAATGACACGAATTATTAATGACATCATCAGAAATCATCAGATTTTAAGCATTTTGAGGTCTTCTATGAAAATACTTTTTGAGGTCTTCATGAAAAGCTTGATTTAGCTGTCATGTATGTGCCTGGCTATATGAAGAATCGGCACAAAACCTTTTTTACTTTTTTTTCTGTTTAGATTAGAACGTCAATGGAAAGTCTGTTTGTTGGTAATTGCAAACGTTATTGTATATATAATATATATATCGGATATATATATATAGTATATAGATATATTATATGTATATATATATATATAGATATCAGATTATCTCTGTGGACAACAGTGAAGCTGCTGGGGAAAGACACTTTACTCCAAACTCTCTTGTTTAGTCCACCGGAGAGGAACCTTTCCACAAGAAACTGAATAAAATGAGATCTTCAGCCTGAGTTTATGGCTGAAATCTGATTTCATCTCAGTTGACAGTAACATGGACTTTTTAATAGCCTACTTAGAAAGAGTTTTTCCATTTAGGCCTCAAAGAGCGGCAAACTAACTCATCTTTCAAAACGCAATTCATAATAATTTGGCTCGGCAAAACAAGTCTTGCCGATGCCAATTTCATTATGATATTGAGGATTATAAGATATGTGGGCGTTTGACCAATGGAACAGGCAAATAATTGACCTACAAACAACGACTATACTGCCTACTAATAACTAGAACAATACAAATTATAAATTTGGTTATAGTATTGTATCTATTGGTTACCGTTATGTTGTATTATCATATAAGCTTATTAAACATTTAGCCTATTGATTTTATTCAAATGTAACATCACCTAATCTTCACAAAAGTTGTCATTAATTCTATGAGGCCTATTATTATCATCATGTTCGCAAATTATTATTAAAGATTATGTTTCATGTTATACTCATTTTATTTCTATAAAGAATATAATGTAATATATGAACTAATTATACAGTGAACACCAATGCGTAGCGTGTGTGTCCTTGTGTTTGTAATTTGCTGTCTGCTGGCGCTGAAAGTAAATGGGTGGAGAAAGGCGCTAACTTTTTGGAGAAAGTAATAAGTTGTTTCTTGTTGCGGTTTATGCGGGAGGGGGCCAGTGATGGAGGGGGACCGAGCATTGTGAGATGGGCTGAATTGAGAACTGTCAGAGATGTCTCTCATTGGGTGAATGACTCAGTGCAGGTGCAGGGAAACAGGGGGATGGGGGTCTCAATAAGACCACACACTGTCAGCCAGCACCACATCAGTCCCGCTCCTCGGCCGGCCCGAACCGAGCCTGACAAAAGGCTACCTCGGTTTTGATGTATTGCATTTATTTTCTGGAGTCCAACAAGTGCGATTATATGACTAGTGTGAATGTAAGCTTGTTTTTTTGACGCCATTGCTTGTCCGTGTTGATTTAATAAATTATGTTAAATCGAAGCATTTTAACAACTCTGCAGCAACCAAGATATAACTAAAATCGTTGTAGGCCTATTTCATTTAGCTATTGTTTGTGTGTGCGCGTGTCTATTGTTTAGGAATGGTTTTGAAATCGAAGGGATTAAAATAAAACTCTTGTTTAATATCACTGTACAGTCTGTCATAATTCTACCCAAGATCACGTGGAAGGCTTTGGCACTCAACTCCAATTCAACTAAATTCTGACAACTGCTTGTCATCATATTCACGCATGCCAGTGTTTTCTTCTTTTTCTTGTCAGAGTCTTTGTTGGGCAAAGTTACTTTTTAGTAAGATCCTTCTTGTTTGCAAACGTAAGACTTGCTTTCTCTCAATAATGTTCATGAAAGAACACTCTTTATCCCATAGCATACTGTACAAATATATTAGTAATGTGCACACACCTTTTTTATTGTTTGCATGCAATTATATGTTCATATATGTAATTGTTTGTATTGTCTGGTGCTTGTTTATACATCAGCTTTGCTACATTTTTCAAACCTGGAAAATTATTTTGATGGCGTCTTAAACGTACACTATTTGTTTTGTTACCAAATTTGAGCTGATTAATGGCAGGATAACCGTGGATAACTGGTCCTTTTTCTAGACATCAGTGTAAACCATCATCTCTTTATTAATAACTCTGAACTGGATCCCACAGATATAAAGAATAATGCAGGCCAGATCTTTAGAGTGTGCAAATAGAGTTTTAAAACGTTTTTATATCAATGAAGCTTGCATTTGGGCACTTGTTCTTATTTGTTATTATCTTGGTCACCTATATGCGAGACTCAACAAACATTAAAATTCAACAATTCGTAGCTGTTATAATTCACTAATTCATGTACGCTTTTCTAATCGCCGATAACGGATCGGACAATACAGATTAATATTGTCAAGCAGCTCACATCTGTCAGTCCGCAACACAGCGTTTCTGTCCTGTATCATTATGCGGAGCAACAAGTTTGACCATATGCAAAGCTGAGGTGCGAGCATTTCATCCCATGCGAGGAACAATCTCTGCTTTTATTCAGCAGATCAGTCACAGCAATGCGGATCCAGTGCGCTTTTAATGCACCACTGAGTCTCATAGCCTGAGATAGACGGGGGATGGGGATTTTTTACACTGCACTCTTTTTGAGATGGAGGAAAGTGTTTGTTCAAAATATATTTAAATAAAAAAGTGATTACCTACCAATTTTGATTCATTTATGCGTGTCTTATTAAAATCGCATAGGCTGTACAATTCTAAATAGCGCTTTTCGTTCGTTCGGATTTAAAACATTTACACGATTTAGAACTACTTTGTTGTTTTTTGTTCGGAGCACAAAAGCGATTAGGCTATATACACCACGCTAAATTTAAACAAGGGAAATTACTGCTGGTTAAAATGTTTCTGAAAGAGTTTCAAAGCTCAGAAAAAAAATTGTTTGGTGAAAATAAAGCTTGATTTAAAATTTTAGAATGCACTGCCGTCATTTTTTTATGTAAATGATATGCGGATCGCACAGCAACTTTAAGCGCCGCAAGCAAGTGGAAAGGAAACACATTAACTGTCTTTCCTTAAGTTTTTATTCAGTCCTCATCAAACACAATAACCTATTCAAAATATATTCGTTGTGTTCCCATTTCCTAGGAAATGCCATCAGGTGAATGTGTGTATCTATGACGCACTTTTTGCATGGAGGATCTTCAGCATGTGAAATCAGTTTTTTTGCTCGTTTCCCAGCATTAGGTTTGGGGGCTGTTGGGAGGTTGTCATTAGCTGACCCTCACAAACAGCAGAGCATTGTTCTCCTCATGCCGCCAATTTCAAGCTTCACTTGTACGTAGCATATATGTTGATTAATGACACTAAAAGCAACTGGGTCATCCTACATAAAAAGATCATATTCATCGTCAGCTACACTAGCTATTTAAATCTGGTATTTGTTGACAAAGTTAGCCTCGATTTTGACAGAATTTTAAGAAGCTGAAGATATTGAGGATCTGAAGTGGAGTGACGAAATCATGGATTGGACAAGGAAAGGAAATGTTTTGGGAATATTCCCAGAGCTCATTTCTCTTCTCAGTTTTGGATCAACCAGACGTATGTGTGCTTTCAGAAGAAAGGGTTTGTCTGGACGTTGAATGGGCCCCTCAAACGGCCCATTATGTTTCTCTGGTCACCCCCGTGTCATCTGAATGGAACGCGTGGGCTTGTTGACAACTAATTTTCTCAAAATGTTCACATCTTTGTGGCTCTTCCTGCCCTTAAGGTATCTACATGCCGTGGACTCCCAAGACTTTCATTTTTAATTCGAGCCGCTAAGTCGAATAGGCCGCGCATTCGATTCGAATTCATAATTAGGCTTTTATCAAGAACACATTATTTAAGGATCTCATTGTTTGAACGTTAAGTCACTAAAACACATAATTTAAACGTTATATTTCAATGCTGATGGAATTAGCTATTTGATAGCGATCCCACCGTTTAGTTTTAAATAAAGTTAAGAAGAAATCGAAAAGGACGTTTTGGACGTATAGTGCAGTCTTAATTTTTCCGTTTTAATTGGTTTGTTAGTTGTAATCTTAATATGCATGGAATGAGCCACAGTTCTCAAATGTGTCTATATGATGCCAATACAGATCTAAAAAAAAAAAAATCGACGCTTCGATTTTAGGTCAACCCATACCTATCTTGCATGAGTCTAATTTATTCTCAAGTGTGGTTAGTGGGTCTAAATCCTTGAATGCCCCCTATGCTCTCGTCTGAGACCCTGCTGGAATATAACGTTTTTTTCTTCTTCTTTCATTCAGACTCAAAGAGCTAGCTCGAAAGCTTTCCCCTGTAAGTGCCGGAAGGAATGCGTAAAACAGTACACACGTTTTGGAGCAAACAAAAGCACTAACGACCAAAGGACACTTCCAAATTATGCATATTATTTTTTTTAGCGCATGCTTTCGTTCATTTCGAACATCATAAAACGAATACACGTGATCAGAGTTGCCTGGAACACAGCATACATATTGGTCAATGACAATTAAGGTTGTCCGAGATTATAAAAAAGACAAATACATTGTTAAAAGAGGTTTAAACGATGTTCTAAAACAATTGCGATTTTAATGACTGTAAAAATGTCAAGTGGTGTAACCATCAAGCACAATTAGCTATCCTAACTAAAATTAATTGCTTTGCCCATGAATATACGTGACGGCCATACCTTGACAATTATTTCCAAATGCTGTTTTCACTAAACAAAAACAAAAAAAAAAAATATATATATTTATATAAATCTTTATATCGTAATATCGAATAAATTATATCGTTTGGTTTTAACTCTGACAAGAGCGATATAAAAATGGCTTCGGTTTGTATGGGTTAATAACAAACCACTAGAAAAGCACACGAATGATTCCAATAATCCAAATGATGATTATGATCCAAAATAATCCAATAATCAAAACTGCTTCACTGTTTTTGTTTTAATTTTATATAGCACTTTGTTCTCTCTCTCTCTCTCTCTCTCTCTTTCTCTCTCGCCCCAAAGACATCAACATAACTTGTCAATTGGAAATGATATCATAAGTCATTAGAAAACACTTGTATTTAAGTCATTTTCGCATGAAATGCATTTCTACGTATATTGCTGAAGAACTGCACGTCTTAATTATATTTAATGTATCTAAATAAGACTCTGGCCTCTAGTAGCCTACTGTACGAATACAATTTAACGAGATTCTTGACCCGTAACTTTCAATATACGTTTAAAATGTCCCACAATGGTTATCATATAGACATCCAAGCAATAAGGTGGTGTGATCAAACGCGTGGTGTGAGTTAAAAGAGGGTGTTGTTGCTCGTATGGAGTGATACGGGAGATGCTGAAGTGTGTGCTGCCCGGTCAGAGCATTTGATTGTAAATAAGAGAGTTCACACGCCGATCGAGTGACTAGAGGGAACAGGCAAACCATTTGAATCAGGTGCCTATCTCGCTATCGAGGAGATCAGAGCTCAGCCAAATGACATCTCCCTCTGAAAAGCCAATCTAGTCGCAGGATGAGATTTCACTGTCTTTGCGCTCAGCCCGCCCAATTAACATAAGAAACACAGCGAGTCCCATTAAAACATGCAACAGTTGGTGGGCAGTTATGGCATTATCTGCCAACAACCCAAGTGCTGGGTTCCCTCTGGGCAATTGTATCCCAACAAAGCCTGAATTATCACTTTATTTGCGATTGATTTATTGGTAGAGCTTTGCATGTTACACTCAGTTCATGTATATATAATTAATTACTTTATCAATAAGTATAACAGTGTGAAATTACAAGGTTTTTCCAGCAATAATTACATATGAAGTAGCTTTCTTATTACTGTAATTCAATACTTACTGAACACAGTAAGTTAACACTTATTTCACTGTATTACTAACATTGCAAGTGGTGACCCGAATTTGTTACCTATTTGATTTAACCCATAAAATTTAGTTTTGTTAATATAAATTAGGTTGTTTCAGTGATATTATCATTTGACTTGCATAAAATCAGTTAACTTAGATGCTACCATTTTCAGCTTACCATTGTTTTTCCAGTGAAACTTATGTTTTCTGTATATAACTTATTTAAAGCCTTTATGTACAATGCATTATAGAAGTATTCGTAATGCACATTATATTGCATTATAATTTCTCATAAATAACTGTAACCAAAGTTAAAATACATTATAATATTTGAAGGTTTGTTTTCGTTTGTTTTAATGCATTATAGTTCTAAAAGGTGTAACAATGAATAGGTAAGTATTATAATTGATCATAACTGTGGTTATAATTAGTCAGTGAGAAGCCATACAAATGCTTATACAAAGGGTGCATTACAAGGCATAATTAATGCATTACAATATTTTTGTATAATGCCTTGTATATAAAAGCTTTACCAAAGTGATACCGAAATATTTGTGAATAGTAAATAAATTAAATTAAGTAGCAAAAGTGTTTATATATATATAAATATAGCAAGATCAATTGTGTGTGCACTTGCTTGTCATTTAATGTTTATCTGTCTGATCTACATATAAGAGGACAAACCACAAATGGCAGGTAAATCAAGATAGCAGAAGTCTTTGTTTTGATTTATGTGTCAGAGTCATTTATGTTCTATTGCTTTCTGAACAGAAACCGAACATGACATGACACAGATTAGCAGCTTTTGAAATTGCACCTGCCAACACATTATGTAGTTCATAATTCAAAATATTAATGCTTAATGACAGCTTGAGCTGTACAGTTTTACTATATCATATCACATCATCAGTCTTATAGATAATGATTCCCTATTTGGTCAGCTAGATATGTGAAATGACACGTGTGCTCTCAAATGCAGGATCAATAATTGTGTATTTTGTGTGGTTTCCTCTTAACATGGAATCAGTGCAACAGTAGATTAGATTAATTCATGGTCCATTTCATGAGACCCATGTACGGCTTAAGAGGCGAGACAGTAATGAAGGCTTTGTCACAGGGTTAATGAATGCCCATGCATGGGCTAAGATTCCATGAAACAGGAAATGTACAAACGCTTATCTTAATCTCGTCTCAGTTCTCAATAAAAGTGCATGTGTAAATAAAAATTTTCAAGCTGAGAGAAGAAATAAAGCTGAAATATGATCTGAATAGCCCAATTTTTGGTGAATGATTTACCAAGTTTCTGATTTGTGTTGTGTTCCATAATTTGTTTAAAATTAATACAGTGTTTTAAATCATTGATGTTTTTTTTTACTCTCTTTTGTATCATGGCTCGGCAGATTATAGTAAGGTTTGTGCCCCTTTTCAGCCTAAGCAGGATAAGCTTGGAGTGGTCTGTCACCGTGGAAACTGCCAGAACAATTCAGTTGAAGTTTGAAGAGGTCACCTTGCAGGGTCAACAACCCCAGCCTCTGCCTGTGCCAACTTCTGTTGAGCCTGGGACTTTTTGGGGGAGCGCTAGCTCAACCTAACCCTGGGTGGTAGACAATTCTAAGACTGATATAAATTTTTTGAGTCAGTTTGCGGCCTAGGCTCTCCAGGTGGCCTGTGAAATCGATTTTAACCCTGTGACCCTGTCTTGGAGAAGCACGGTTGACAACCTGGGGGAGAATTTAGCTGGGCCTGACAGATTTGTGGCTCTTAGAGGGGGCGGGTGGAGAGAGCGTCTCTTCAGCAATGGGCTGCGTGTTAGAAGTGGTCATTAAAACCTTATTAAAAGTTGGAACGGTTTGGAGAAAAGCCGGTGGACATGTGTACGACCGCACAAACCTCAGTGTCCGAGTCTGAAAAGCACAACAATTTGTTCAAATACAAAAGAGTTGATGTGTTATCTTTGAGGTTGGTATTTAGTCGTTGTTATGAAATTGATTTTACACCAATTACAAGTTTCAAACTGCAGGTCTCCGGAGGTTATCGGGTGGGGTCTGGGGGGGATCTCCAATAAGTAACAGCAACATACACATAATTATTCTTGGCCTCTTCCCTCTTTAAAAAAATCTAGGTTACAGTGAGGCACTTACAATGAAAGTTAAGGGGCCAATCCGTTCATGTAAAAATACTCACTGTTTCAATAGTATATGTCGAACACATGTTCCCACAATCAGATGTGTCTCACTGATTTTTGTGTGACAAGTGTAACGTGTAACTTTATATCCAGTTTTACAACTTTGTTGCCAACTTTTTTAGTAACACCTAAAACTCTAAAATGACCGTAAAATATATGAGAGTGACTCATATATTTTGAAAATAAAAAAATAAAGTGTTTTTAATATCACATTTCAGCTTTTAAATCATTGAACATTTTGGACTTTCATTGTAAGTCACAGTGTGTTAATGTGAAAAAAACCCCACCTACTATTCTTTTATTTGTAACATTATATCCAGTTTTATCCAGTTTTGACATGACAATTTAATGCCTAAAACTGTAAAAAAAATTATGTGAATGACTTTATAAACCAACTCATGCACATGTTTTAACAAAAAAATATTTTGAAAAAATCATAAGCTCTACATTTCTGCCTTTAAATCCTCATAAATGTTGGACTTCCATTGTAGGTGCTTAGCCATTACCTCAGTTTTGGTTTAGTCAAGTTAAATGATTTCTGTGGTAATTAATCTTATTTCGATTTCTGTTGAATCTGGAATATTCCTTTAAGTTTGTATAATGACAGATGTAAAGGATGATGTAAAAAAAATTTCGAACTATTTAACACAGGTCAATTTCGCAAAGAATTCGAGACAATAGCGATTCATACAGAACATGCCACTTCAAAAAAAAAAATTATTATTAAGAACTGAAAAGGTCCTCCTTCACCGCCCCCAACCCTAACATAACCTCGACCAGATGGGGCAGATGTACAAATGAGACTCTCCGAATTCATGCGAATTAGCCACCAACATGAAAAATAGTTAGAAACTGGGTAGCATAATAATGTGCTGAACAGTAAAGTTTGAATTCAATAAACTTTGCTGTTTAAGTTTTAGCACAGCGTAGTGTAATGTAATTTAACATGATGTTCAATTTAAAATAACTTTAGGTGGTTTTATGAAAGGTGTAGAGTTTTTCCAATAGATCTTAGTCAGGTTAGATGCCATATTTAGTTTAACGTTGATGAAAATGTGGCTGTCAGGGATAGACTTAAGGTACATTTACAAGTCAACAATGTTCCTAACCAACATAAGTTTTTATTTACCCTTTATTTGTGAAAAGTTTCATCACTACAGACACCCAGCATTTCAACACGATCCCTGCGAAAACGAAAGAAAAAACCCCATCTTTATTTTCTCCCTGCTGACGACCAGTTAGTTGGGTGCGATGTGACTTTGAAAATAAACACTACGCGAACACATAATACTCATGCATGTGATGTCCCTGTTTTCACAAATTCAGGTTTTCATTGTTTACACAGAGATGATAATGTTATCGTTTTCTAAAAATTGGACTTTGAAACCCGTTTTTAATAGTTTGCGTTTTCAGTTTCCCAAAACACCATTGTCGTGTAAATTAACAGCCAAAGTGCATAAAAAGTAAATTTTTAGTTGAAAATGGTGTCGTGTAAAAACCTCCTTGCATTCTTTACATAGGCACGCATTGTATAAAGATCCTAGATTCTGTCATTTTCGCAGCTCATGACTTTCAAAACTGTTTTATGGAGTTTTTGTCTCACTGAAAGTTTTTCGGAAACAATTTTTGTCTGAACGATCAAATTGTTAAACAACAGTCCAATCCATTGAATGCACCATACTTCCGTCCCTCACAGCCTTGTTCACATTCCCGCCAAAAAAATAAAAATGGCTGCCCTGACTAACATCTATTGAATTCTAAGTAGGAAACGGCAGTGTCTAAGTTTGAATAGTGGCAGCAGGCATTGCGTAACATAACGTAAAGCAACGCAGCTCAACATAACATAGCCAAAATGATCTCACATCGAGACAGAGGACTCAAGTCTACTCACTTTCAACAAGGCCAAACTACATGTGGCCCCTGAAAATCTGAGTCAACCTGTTGGGCGATTTGAAATGATTTGGGCCGGTCACAGGGGAGACGGTGTGATCAAAGGACTGACTCACTACGCAGATCAGAGCCCAGGCTCTTCTCTCGGGGGCCGATTCCATCTGTCACGTTTAACAGACTGAGGCTGTCTGCTGGCCACTCAGCGAGAGAGTGCGGCAAACTCCTGCCAGATTGGTGCTGATTGTATTTGATTGCATTTGAGTGCAGCTTCGACGATGAGTCTAAGAGCTGGTATCATCCCACTCTTGTCACATCAACGCTGGAAAAAAATGGGAAACACTGTTGGACCCCTTAGAAAGTCATGGGGGAAAAAAGGCCTTTCTGCTATTCGGAGAGGAGATAATACTCAGAAAAGGGCCTGAGTGTGTGATTGTCAGTGTGGTTATGACAGAAGTGAACAGTGATATACTCATAGCGCGGGTGCAGAGCGTCTCGCACGCTTGTCTTTACTCCTGTTAGGAGTTCAAGCTGTTATTACACCGTCACACTCGTTCGTGGCTGAAGTGATTGACAGAATGTTTGCTGGGTGTGTGAGCATGTAGGCTTGTTTACTTCAGCATAATGTCCCCTTTGCCACTGTTTTTAGATTAATTAGCCGTGCCTATAGAGTAAAACCCACGTTTCGCCGCGTGGCCTTCGTTGGCACATTTCCAGGGTGAAAGTGTTTCGTGTAAACATTTCTCCAAGGATGTGAGTTAATGGAAATGTGGCCTTCCATTTTCACACCTCAATGGCTATTAGTGTTACAAACATTAATAGAGCTGAGAATACCATTTTTACAGCCATAATGACTGAGCTAAGTGAACAGCGATGGAAAAGTTTTCGGAAACTCTTAGGCTGATGATACACGGGGCAACTTTTTGAACAATGTTGCTGGGCAAATTTGGTTAATGTTGCCCTCACGTCAACGGGCCATCAGGAGAGACAGAGGGCCCACGACTGAACTAAAGTATCCAGATTGAAATTTGTTACCCATTCTCGATGGTAAAGTGCCCAAGCAACATTGCTCAAAAAGTTGCCCCGTGTATCATCAGACTAAAATATACATACATACATACATACAGTGGTGGCCAAAATTGTTAGAACACTTGGCATATTTAAGAGGATTCAGTTGTTTTTATTGAATTGGCCATTATAACACCCATAAAACACACTATAGCCCCGGAACTAACCTGCGACGAAAGCGTCTGCTGGAACCCTGAAATTATGGGACGTGTGGCCCCCTCCAAGTCCCGGACCGCAACCATCAAAGCAAATTTTGGGCGAGTTTGAAAAAAAACGGGGCAGATCTATTGTACCTTACTTCAATAGAAACGCCTTTCGACTTGATTGCAGAGTCTTGGGATACATTAATGTTAAAGTTCTCAGGAAACTATCTTGACACAGCCTAGAGATGTGCGCTTAATTGCTGCGCAAAAAATGGACACCAAATGTTAAAGTTAAAAGTGGATAAAAACAGTACGACTCACTTCATCTGATATTTGTTTTGCTCAGAGCAACCATCTGCATGTTTCATGAACATTATGAAATGAAATCATGCTTTGGATGCAAAAAAGGTCAATATTTTCAGATCTCTCTCTCTCTCTCTCTAAAATCATCTCTCCCACTCTCGTCCTTCTCATTCTCTCTCTCTCCTCTCTATATTATATATAATATATACATACACACATTAGTGACAATATATTTTTACATGAACACATTACATTTTCATTAAATTGAACTAAAATATATATAGTTGCCTCTATAGGTTTAGTGATATACAGCTGGTAAGTAGATGTAACATGTCATATCTGTTACTTTATTGGGTATTTTAGCGTGTATCTATTTATTTATTTGATCATTTTAAATCAGAGTGTTGTAAGTACCGGCTGTGGGCTGTTTGTGTGTGTGTGTGTGTGTGTGGATATGTGTGTACTAGTGTGATGATTAATGAGGTATTTTTGGCAAGTTGGCATTACTCATCAGTGCCATGGCAGTTTTGTTTCAAAAGTGCTGGTGCTGGAGAAAGAGGGATTTTAGCCCATCAGCAGTGTGTGATGTCAGCACACAGAACAACAAAAGACAAGTCCAAATCCGTGCTGTTTGCAGCATTACAGGGGCCCAGGCTGGGCTGAATACAGGAAGGCCCTCACTTTCTCTTTCACTGGGGACCAAACATACCAAGCGCGCACCCACACACACACACCACACACACAAACAAACACACACACACCAACAAATACACACAAACACACACACACACACACAGAACACACACACACACACACACACAGATATACAGACACACACACACACACATTGACAACAGCACTCACCACCCACATATATACACCACACCGACACACCACAACACACACACACCACTGCTGGGGGCAGTGTCTCCAGCAACATCAAACACCTTCTCTTCTAAGTCTACGCCTGTGTGTAGTTTCATGCGTTATAGGCCAGCAGTTCAATGATTGTAACTGGTAGCGCGCATAGAGTATAATTATGATAGCGCTAATTACTATAAATCATAATTCATTACGCTGACTATTTGGCAAAACATGAAACCTGACTTTTTATGGTACAAAAATGTAAATGATGACATAAAGTGTAGATTTAGTAACGTTCTGATACCTGATATGCCCTGACGGCTCGAAAGCTAATGTATCATATTTAGATGGAAGCCCTTAAATTGATCACAGATCAAAACCTTTGCTGAAACAACCTCTTGCAACACAATCTAACGACTGCCTCTTTCCTCTGATTTTACATTTGTAGATTTATTAGTTATTTTCTTTTAACAATAAAATGTCTTTTATTATGATTTTACACACATCACTTCACTTCATGTGTATTTTTTGCTGTAAAGTAAACAAATCCATAACTGGATATTATAGTACTAAATTTCAATAGAAAACATATTACTGGCTGCAGACTACTTGTTACTCTGAGTTTTTTTTTTTTGAAAAATCATGTTCAAATGTGAATATCAAATATGATCATTCAGGCTTTTGAAGAATTATATTTGTACATCGCTCAATCATCAATGTATTGCGTTGATTTTTATGTTTTGACACTACATAACTTTGATCATAAAACTAAGCATTTAAAATATCATCCTAACACCTATTAATAGATGAAAAATAGAAGAAGACACCAAGATATTACTATCGTTTTATGTAAAGTAGCCTTTTAAACTAAGTATAGAACTGTTCCGAAACTGTCAGGGTTATTTACAGGCCTTACATTTAATCATCACTATCAAATTTATTTATTTAATTTAGTGTACATTTCAATATAGGAAACTGTTCCATTAACAACAACAACACAAAAAATATAATTTTTTTCTTTCACACTGTTATTTAAAATGTCCACGTCTTTACAGGGTTAAAATAACTTTAGTTAGTGTAACGTATTGTAGTTTGGTTAATTCAGGGACAAAGCCAAACAAATAAAAACCACTCATTATTTTTAAAATATATTTATTAATTAAATTTATTTTTTAGGTTAAGGTCTTTAGCAACACAGGTTTTTGCCATTTTTCAGAAAAAGAAACAGAGCTGAAAATTTAAGAGAGAGACGGGGGAATCCGGCCCCGCTGACCCCATGACGTAAGCATATTCACCACAACGAAAAAACTAAATCAAAAACACAGGTGTTATGTCATCGTAGACGGGTATGCGTGCCTTTTATTAATTTCTCATCCGCAGGTTGAAACGTTAACAGAATTTGCAAATTCAAACGTGACACACACACACACACACACACAACACACAACAATCCGTTTTTTTTCTAATAGTGCCTGCTCTGACACCCCAAATCCTCCGAGTTTTTTACCTTTGCTATCAGGATAACGCACGGATGCCCAGATTTCTAATCGGAGAGAAGCCGAATTACCAGTTAATATGCAGCCAGACCGCAGCGGTGCAGATGTTACAGTCAATGTTTTCCTCAAATCATTAAGAACGCAGTATCGCTTAAACTGGAATGTAAACGCATGAAAAGGACCATTTACCTCACCCAAACCTGTGCACTGTTACTATTTGAAATGAATAAGATCATTTTTGAAGATGTATTACGCAGCTCTTTTCCATACAAAAACCGTTCATAGTGACCATAAACGTACACTGTAAAAAAGTTATTTTTCGAAGATTATTAGAGTGTTTGGTAACACTTATTCCACTAGTAACTTTACTACGTACTTTCCTCAATAAATTCCTACTGATTGTTTTGCTACATAGTATAATTTTAGGCTTTCTATACTAAAAACAAACAAAACAAAACAAAAAAATTACACTGTATTTATGAAATTGACTAGCCATTTCTAAGTGAAAATTACTTAAAATTCTACATCTTAATTTTAAAAATATGGTCAATACAAGTTACACGATAGCTTTTTTCTCTAAAAGATCTCAAATCTCTTTGCTTCTACTCTGTAAATTGTTGTAAATAAAACAAAGAAGTTGATAAACGTTGAAAATAAAACAAAGATTAGTTGACCACATTTAAAAAAATGATCATAATTTATTTATCAAATAAATAAACGTAATGCATACTGTGATGTGTTACTTTTCTGTTTCTTTGTAATTAATTGTGAAACTTTGTAGCAATTTCTAAGTGAAAATTATTTCAAAGTAAAACCTAGACAATTTTTTGTTTGTTTGTTTCCGTGTAATCAGTATGTCACACAATAGCTTTGTATGAGGGAAATTTTTGTTGTTCATTATTTATTTATTTATTTACATTTTTGTTGATCAAATATGTTCCATCGGCCAAAGCTCTAAACCCTGATTGCTTCTACACATTAAAATAAATAAATAAATATTCAAAGTTGTGAATAAAACTAAGTTAGTGGACTACATTTTACAAGAAAATACTATTTTCAGTGTGTATACTTTAAAATCGAATGTTTATTTCAGTGTGTTGCTTGCCATATCTCAGTAATTGTTAGTGAAATCTCTAGCAATTTCTGAGAGAAAAATTGACACCATCTTTTATTCCAGTGTATGTTTAGACTAAAAAGACTTGTATGCACTTTTTATGATTTTCTTTCTTTTTTTGTCATTATTGGAGCTTGACATATTCATGAACTTGCAAACTTGCATAATAACAGCATACGGGATTGAAGAGACAAGAGGGGTGATAAATAATGGCAGAATTTGTTTGTGCGATTAAGTGCAGATTTGAATGACAATAAGGGGTCATCTTTACAATATATCAAGCATTTTAATACTTGAGGTATAACAATATCACAGCAGAAACCCTGTAGATCAAGAGACCTACCCAGACCTGATTGACTCATGCCGTCACAATGTTTATCGGTTGCATTTCATTCCTTTTCTTTTTTTTTCTAAGCAATTAGAAACAAGAGATGGTCGCTGTAGGAGTGCCAGGGCTGTGCAGTTTCCGCTCATGTCGTTTGTAAAGGGCTTAACCCTACTTGGACCTGTTTATTTGCATCCCTCTGTGAGTTTCGCCCATCCACGATGAAGCCTCACGCTACTGTACCCCAATAAAAACAGAAAACATAGTCAGAGATGGCATGAACTGACTCTGAAGGACGCGTATTGTGGATTCTGCCAGTGCCCAACAAGCCCTCTTTATGATGGCAGGAATTATGATGGCCATGTTGGATATGTGAGATCGCTGGTGGCGAGCAAGATAAGTCGAGTAATTGTCACTTACTGTAACAGCGACTCCCATTCATTAAGAGCCCGTGTCTAATAAACTACTGGAGGAAAGGAGGCCAGCTGTACTGTGAAGCCTCACACAAGGCGGCTCTTTCTCTGCAGCCCCAAACTTTGTCAAAAGGCGAAACTGTCTACGAGGCGCTCTGTGATTCAACAGAGATTCCAATAGAGGTTTGTCTTGGGGGAGCAAACAAGGGCTTCCTTTTGACTAAATAATGAAAAATAGGCTGTTCAAGAGGGACAGCAAAAACTGATATAGCTTCTTTTTTAGACTAGTTCCAGTTATGTCAACTGGAAAACAAACAATTAGAGGGTTGTTGTGATACTTTACTTTTTGCCTAAAAGTCAAGGCTGCATAATTTGCAGCAATAGTTGATCATAAAGCTGACCAAACTTGTAAAGGATCTTGTCCACAAAGACCCTTAAAAAAAAGACATTTCCTTTAAAAAAAAAAAATTAAAAATAATTTACATTACAATCAAGCACATATCCTGCCATAATGTTACTGCTAAAAAAAGGATTCTAAAATTATGCAATTTTGAACAATTATTTGTTTTTACTTAATTATTCATAATTATTTAAATTGTAAATTTGTATACACCATGAGAGTATTTGTTTAATTGCCTTAAAATTATGCTGACTGTTTTTTAAATGCCCTGTCATTCATTTTCATGTAATTGTCAAACAATAAAAATAAAGAAATAGAAAATAAATAACGGTTATCTATTCATGCCATATACTTTATACACAATACATTCAAGTTTGATCAAAAGTGACAGTAAAGACATTTATAATGTTGCAAAAATGCATTTCAAATAAATGCTGGTCTTTTAAACTTTGTTCATCAAAGACTTTGGGGGGAATACACAAAAATATTAAAATATAAGGTAGAATATCTGTTTTCAACATTGATAATAATAAAAGATGCGGGGGAAATGTACGCTTTGCTCTAATAATAAATAACATTGGATAATATATTCACATAGAAAACAATTATTTTACACTTATTGTTTTTATTGTTTACAGCGGAGCTACAAGAAGACTGGTTCCAAAAAACATTAAAACCAACTGTCCCCCCTTCTTGTTCCCAAACTTCTGAATGGTATGGTGTATATATTATTTTGTGAGATGCACCTTATCAGGCCAAAGGGAGGTGACCAAAAGAAGCAATTTGACCAACCTTATGGTTATCAGATTCGTTAGTTTACCCATAACCTATCAAAATAGTTAGACTTTCCTGTTCTCGTATCTAACTCACACCTACATTACAATGGCCTCCCCATCACTGAATTCTTACATTCTCTCCTCTAGAGCCATACAAACCAGTTGCATTGTGGAGTCCATGAATAGAAGCCCTCCAATTCTTCAACCCCAAATTTTTCAACAGTTGAGTGAATTTTTCATACAGTTGAGTGAATTCCAGAGGTGCTTCAAGAGGAACACATGTCCTCGACTATGCTGACATTTGAATGCATTTCTAGGAACCCTGTCGGTTTGGGGTGTCTTTGCCGGATCATGGTGGGCCATTATGAGTCCTTCTCAACTTCCTGTCAGTAACTGTCTGAGGGATGCAAGTACTAACTTCTTGGAATGTGGCAAGTCCTTGTGAACTATTTCCTTTTCTTTTTCAACCACTGTTTGTTGCTTTATAAAGTTCCTTTTTCTAACCTTTAAACTGATGGGTTACTGACCCTGTGCAATGGTAAATATACCCTAGGAACAATGTAATTCTACAAAATGGGCATTTTGGGAATCCGCTGCCAAACAACCCATTGTCACTCTATGAAATATTAATTTCTAGCAACTTTACTTGCTATAGCAAAGCAGCTAAACCTCATTCTAAACTCATCCGGAGAGACGTGGGTTCATATTTACAGAGTTATACCAATTTTGCAGGGACTCAAACAAGAACTCCCATAAGGATATTTGCTGTTATTAACTGAGCTCATGGCGGTTTAGCGCAGACCAATTAAGACTCATATTTTCTTATACAATTGTTAAGTTTCTCCAAGGACCATTGTGATTGGGGCCATACATCCCATTGTTTTCTGATAATTAATTATACTTTGGTTTACTTTGGACTGTACGGGGATATGAGTATAAGACAGCTAAAAGAATGGGAGAGATATATAGTAAGCCACAATTCAAACACACAAGGCTCTGATGACAAATGACTAACTTCAGAAGGTCAGAATAAAAGTCAACACGAGAGAGCAGCTTCACTCCTGAATCCAAGCCAAAGCTCCATTGAGGAATAAGTTCGAGGGATGAGTTTTAGGAGAAAGTTGGATTATTGAATCCAAGGGGGAAGTGGGATTGACTCCATCTGTCGAGAGGGTCTTCCAGCTGACTTTAGCCCACATGCTGTATGCTGGCTCAGGAAGCTCTCTCACACTTCCTCCCGCAGTCCTCGACATGATCATCGAAGGGAGGAGTGTACCAAAAGGCATAGCCTCTATCTAAGGGTCTTTGTCCCTATAGGGGGGCGAACAGTGGGATCCTACAGGGAAGGAAACACATGCCCCCTCCTTCAACAACAGCAGGAGGAGAAAGAAAGCATATTACATGCTTGAAAATCAGCCCGCTGCCATTATTTTAGTTACCAAACCAGTGGGGGGACACTGTCGCTTTCAGACGTGCTCTTCAGGTCCTGAGTCGCGAGATGGGCGGATGAGATTTTCCTTGGCTCACATCACAGATTTTATGAATGCACCTGCGATTGTGGCTCCCTGCATTGTTGTGGTGTTTTGTTGAGTGTCACATCTCGGTAATGGAAATGAGGCAATAAAACAAAAGGGAAGTTGGTATCAGTTTCACCTGTACACAAAAGTGTGCCACAAGCGTGGTATTCAAAGGAAAGTTGGTTTACTCAAAGCGCAGATAAGAAAAACGTGCTAGCTGCTCGATTACCAGACTAGCCATTCATAAAGTACGGCAAACATGTAAATATACAATAATAGATTTCAAAACAACTGTAGACACGCCTCTACAGTAATACTACTGCACATGTATACTTGGCAAAGTTGAGTAACAGTAGATGTTTAACTTGATTTTTTCCTCCTCCTTTTCTCTCCCTATTTTTTTTCCCAGTATTTTTTTCTACTCAAGCATGGCGGTGATAATTGGATTGTGTGGACACCTGTATGAGAGCAGTATATCCAGGGGATTAGAGAACGGGATGGGTGAGTCAACTCAAATTATTGTCACGTTAACCCGTACAACTGGCAACCGCCGCCCCCTACTACTCACTAAAATCCCAGTGGCCACAGAACCTGCCCAACTTCTGTACAACCTCTAGAGCCACAAACATACAGGTGATTTTCTAAAGCTGGTGCATTAAATAGGTGGTTCTCAACTGGTTTTGCTTCAAAAGCCACAGTTCCAACATTGCTTATCGTGCAAAAGTAAACTGTTGATTTCTACATTCTCAGAAAAAGGGGTACAGCAGCTTGTCCCTTGTCCCAGTACCTTTATTAAGGTTCATAATAGTACTTTAAGGGTACATGTTACTAGTCTAAGGAACTAATATGCACGTTTTTGTTGTAAATAAAGTACAAAGTTGCCCTTTTAAGTGTTCTTCTCCAGTGACAAGCTGTTGTTCCACTAAAGGTACACATTTTGCCTTTTTTTTCTGACAGTGTAAATGTCACATGAATTTAGATTTCATCATACAGATTGCAGCATATCATCCTCTACACAACAAATTGTGGTCAGCACAAATCATATATTTATCCTGATTTTAACCTATTTTTAATTTAGTATGGGTTGTATTGTCATGCTGGCATTAGGGTCAGTGACCTGACTAAATGTGTTTGTCCTATCTATAAAAAAATACATTAAACATGCAATTCATACATATTATGACTTGCTTAAAAGTATTGTACATTTATTTAGATATTTTTCTGGGTTATAAAGTAAAATAAGCTGATACATATTCCTGTAAAATAAAATAAAATAAAACATTATTGAAATACCTTATTAAGTAGTTTGGGCTATCGTTTCTTAGTACTTCTGGTAGAAACAGAAGTGAGCCCACATCAACGAAACACACCCAACAAACAACAACAGCATCAGGAATTGATTAATAAAAGAATCCCCTTCACAAATCTCTTACTTTTTACCGTGAAAAATAAAATTAAAAACATTTAGAAAATAATGACTAATAATCGATCGGCGGCAACGGTTGTGTCAAGAATGTACGAACATGTTTATTCACTTTGTATTTGATTGATTGCCACTAATGACCATTTTAGAGTCAGTAGAATGTTAATGTATTTCTCAAATGTCTAAATTATTGCGTCTCAATAGGATGAACATAACCAAAAGACTACAAGTACATTTGAATAACATGGCCCACTGCATTTTCTATTCTTTTTTCATTTTTATTTTTTAAAAAAAACAAAAAAAAATATCAAAAAAAAAAAAGCGAAATTTTATAAAAACTTTCTTTCTTTAATCATGTACCATTGTACTGACGCCTTCGATCCATTACTGAACATCATGTAACCTCACAATTTTTCCATCAACAACAAAAGATAGAAGTGTTTTCTCTATATCAGATTTTTTTTAATTTGTTGTAACCACACACATGAACATAGTTAGGCATGCATTTTATTATTGGTGCATTGTTAGCTTGTTTCCACAGGACTCCTCCCCCTCCCAACCTTCCTGCTCGCCATCACAACTACACATGTTGTGACCCCATTTTAAATCCCCAACACCATCCGTCGTGGACGACTGCTTTATATAAGCCTGTAGATGACTTTTACCGCAAGATTACCTTTTTATCTATTAAGAGTAAGTATTATGACATAATTGGAACCTTTAGTTTTTTGATATCCACATGTCGGCAGTCTGGGTGCACTAAGGATAAAATTTCAATACACTCACTGCCAACGAGGCCTTTATAAAGCTCGTCATGGCGCCATCGTTAGCAGAGTTATGTAACAAGATCGTAAGAGTTGTGGTGGAATGAGGGGCAGAGGTGCCAGAACGAAGATGACGGCAAT
The DNA here is from genome assembly GCA_018155175.1 of Sinocyclocheilus anophthalmus. Lineage (NCBI taxonomy): Eukaryota > Metazoa > Chordata > Actinopteri > Cypriniformes > Cyprinidae > Sinocyclocheilus > Sinocyclocheilus anophthalmus. The sequence continues at coordinate 190,655 of JADLZN010001295.1, forward strand.
GTTAAAACTCAAGCCTGTTCACGCGAGAACAACAATCAGGGGAAGTGCCGGTGTGCGGTCGCTTGGTTGAATGACCACCAGGGATGAGCGATGGTGTCGACACGGCCGAGACGGTCCGCTAAGAAAGCCTGCCCACGCAGAAGCCACTAACTGCGCGGATTCACTAGGTGTCGTCTAGGCAGGTAATTCATCAGCCCATGCCGGGGCTGGGCCTCTGAAAACTTCCCATGGTTCTCGTCCTGTCTAAGACGTGCGAGAACTACACTAATAGCTGTGGGCTTTCCCAACCCAATTCCCACATCTTGCCACGCGGCTGATTAGACATAACAAATTATCCCAAACAGAACTGTGGCAGTCCGGACACAATAGGGTACTCTGCGAAAGCCTCAAGGCGGTGCCCCCACACAGGTGATAGCACCCCCCATATTTCTAGAGTAAGAAGAGAGAGAGAAAAAGCTGTACGACAAAAACTGTAGTTTTATAACTGATCGCTCATCTCTTTTGTATGCTGTTGTCCATGTACCAAAATACTTTGTCACTAGATGTCCGAGAGTGTGTATGTGTGGTAATGTTGCTTGCGCAAAGCCTAAAGAATGATGGTAAACAGTGTTATTTCCATATTTTCATTAGAAGACAAGAGAAATATAGTTTTGTTGTTGTTGTTGTTGTTTTATCTAAATAATGAGAATTTGGATCAGGATAATTTCAAACGAAAAAACCGAAAAATGATATTATATATTAATACTAATAATATATATATATATATACTATATAGCATATATATATATAGATATATATACGATATTATGTGCGTCAAACGTTAATCGCAATTAGTCCGCATCCTCATCCAAAATCAAGTTTTGTGGTGTTTGCATAGCATCGTATGTGTGTTCTGATGTGTATACTTTTATCATGCATATATAGAAATCCAAAAACCGACAGTATATATTTTGTGAATCATTTCCATGTCTATTTTATAATTCACATAATTTATATATAAAATAAATATTTTAATATATTACATAAAACTACATATTTCTGAAATATACTATACATGCTGCTGGGTGTGTATTGGTATATATACAGAATCAATATACACAAGCACACACACAATATAATTAAACCAAACTTGTTTATTTTGGATGCCCGATTACCTTGTTTGCACACTACACTATATCGATACTTGCTTGAAATAAATAATTGTCACTTAAGACAATAATATTAACAAATTAAATGTATTTTATTTTCAACTATTTGCAACTTATTCGATTTCAGTCAGCTTGAAATATTAAATAAATTCCTAACACTAAAATGTGGATACATAAGACCATAGATTTTAAAAAATATCGGAATTATTTTCTACGCCCAAGTCAAAGAACCCCCTTAGCAAGGTTTCTAGATAATAGAATTCTTACCACACGCTAGCATAAACTTAACTCAGCAAGCCCGAGGATGTGACGTATCAGGTCCCGGCTGTTTTGCAGGAAGAGTAAGTTGACCGATGGCCACCGGTGCATATGTGTGCCATAATTCACACTTAAAGCAACCTAACATCCCGTGATCGAGCGATCAAAAAGTCTCGACTGTCATTTAGTATTTCCCTAATGCATTATGAAATTAATTGTCCTCACTTATTATTTGTGTGCAATATTAACATAGTGTTTATAGCATACAGACTGAAATAGCAACAGTCCTGTTCTACCAAACCCAAACATGTGTAATCTTACCATAAGCAATTTGGCCTGTGAAAGAGGATCAACGCGTCATAGCGTCTTTTGTATTGCACAATAGTAAAGCTCGGATGGAAGACCGTCTCAAATAATCTCATTTCAACTTCTTCTTCCGCAGCTGACAGGCGTAATCACCTTCTGAACACCCAAACCACATACTAACTACAATGATTTTTCTCCTATAATCAGTTGGATGCCCAGTTTCGCTCATCCACTCTTAAAAATGGATGTGGGCAGGGAACGCCCTGAATCTTTTCTTGATTTGGGACACCAAGATGGGAATAAATCTGCAATCCACCAATAATTTTCCCTTCTCGGTCACATGTTCTTCGGCGCCGTCCATGACTTTTTTTTTTTTAGTTTTTTTGCTTTTTTTTTTTTTTTTTTTTTTTTTTTTTTTTTTTTGTTTTTTTTTTTTTGTTTTTTTTTTTTTACTATTTTTTATTTTTTTTTTTTTTTTTTTTTCCAATTAACTTAACCGGTACAGATTACATATTATTCATGTACTTGCCACGCTCCGCCAGCAAGTACACGTCATGAGGGCCGCCCTGAAAGAATTCACGCTTAATTGTATTTCATAAATCATATTGGGAGCCCCTTCAGAATAAGCTCCCTGTAACAAAATGATAAAATGGCCAATTATGAGAAAATTCCAGGATCTGTAATTTACTAAACACACTCCAGAGAGAATCTTTTGAGGGGAAAGATAGACTCCCTGTTGAATTGTTTTCCTTTAGAGTGGCTTTATGCTATATTACTAAATAAATTATAATTGTTTGTGATTATTCGTGCTTGTTTTCGACAGATCTTTACACACACAGCATCCGTCACTTTGACCCCACCCCCCCATCAGGGAGATTGAACCCAAACTAGTGTTTGCAGTCTAAACTGTAGCCTTTTAAACACAAATACCTGAGGTGATAGGTAGAGATAGCAGCTCCATCACTCTCAGAGCTGCTCAAATTCCTAATCACAGTATTTGTTTTAGCTTTTGCAGGTTCTGGCCAAACCTGTGGGCTGAATTCTCCTGATTCGTCGTCTCGCGGAGGACCAGATCTGGGGACATTGGTGTCAGCAAACTTCGAGCATCAACTTTGACCTCTCAGTATATTCATATGCTGGACGCATGCTAAAATGATTATGTATATGGAATTTACTAATGTCACTGCATTCTGCGTGACTCATTTCACCAAAAGAAACTCCTATCCATTTATGATAAAAAAAAAAATAGGTTACACTTTATTTCTGTAATAGTCCACCTTTAGACCTATTTAACCTAACTATAAGGTTAACTTTGTACACTGTCACTACATGTCAACTAATCTCCTTCAATTGCAACTACATGTCTACTAAACTCTCATAGTAACTTTTAGGGTAGGTCTGAGGGTTAGTAGAATTGGGGACAAAAGAAGTGTTAGCAGATTTTAAGCAGACAGCCTACTAATACTGTTAATGACTGCTAGTTGACATGTAATTGCAAAGTTACTTACAGTTAGCAGAATGTCTAAAGTGGACTACCAAAATAAAGTAAGCCAAAAAATATTTTAATTCAAAGAATATCTTTCTTTTTTATTAGATTGTCTGTTAAAATGATTAGTATGGTCTCTCCTTTGAATGCCAATACCCCACTTTTTTTATGTTTGACAAATCATTAAGATATCATGTGAAATGTTTTTCGCTATGCTTTTAATTTAGTTTTTTGAGATAGATTTATGCATTTTACATTTTTATCTAAAATAAAATAGAGTTTGATAATTAAGCTATCACAGTCCAAGTGCCCAGCACAAAAACTTAAGTTACATTACGACCAGTTTTAACTCATGTAAATCCAATTAATAACAAAATACGACACAAACAAATGTTGTACAGCGCAAAGTTTAAAACATAGAGCTTCTAATACTATTTTAGCTACAAAAAAGACCGAGGGACCTCTCATGAGTCATTGGAAATCATTGATTTGAAATCGAAACACCCAATGAACGGATCACTAACATTATCTGCACATTTAAAGCAGTATTATAGAGTCATTTGAGTAGCGCTGTGTCCTGTAGAAGCTCTGCATGGTGATACAAGATTCACTTTGTCACGGCTACTAAGTTTGAAAATGTCTATTGTTACTCTTGTTATGTAATACTTTAATAAAATACTTCCCAAGCAAACTTATGCTGTGAACATATAGGTCAGTGACTTATGTTCATGATAGGACATAAATTTCAACAATGGCATCGTTCAATTCCTGTTTGTTTGTTTCAACCTATCACAATATTGGTATGGGTTTTTTTTCTCTGCAAATTTGATATATGCAATTGATTATATAGCATACAATGTAAGTAATTATATTAAAATGCATTATACAAAAGGAAAAACTTTTAATAATCTACTTTTTACATGTATGTTGGTTTTACAAGGTTTTGAAAAGGGTTTAAATGTAATGATTCTAAAAATGTCATGTGGTATGACCATTAAATAAAATGCATTATATTTTATTACCCCTTCTGAATACATTTGAATATACACATCTGTTTTTTAGTTCTACTTTTTTTAGGTAAGTTTTTTTTTTCTTCCTAAATATCATGAACTAATAATAAATGCCATTACATGTTTTGGGGGAAATCACACCATATTATATTTTAGAAGCTGAACTAAACTGTATTATCCTAAAATTACCAAATTATCTGTTATTTTGAAAGATTTGCTAACATCATTTTGTTTTATATATATTTTTTCCTACATATGTTGGTTGCACCACATGATAGTTTTTTTTACAATCGAGCAAAACATCGAACCCTTGCCCATAGCAAAATAACAAACCTACTGTACATTTCAAACTAAGGGATTCAAGAAACTGTATTTTAAAAGTTTAAAATATAAATGCACAGATTAGAGACGAACACCCTCAACCGCTTCAACGTGACCGCACGATCATCAAACAAATTAATAATGCATAAAAACATTCGTATAAGTATTCGAGTCCATGCATATGAAGTTGTAGTCATGAATTATGTATTATATTAATCATAAAACCCAACCTGTTCATTCTGATGGGATTACATCGTAGATGTTTTGACAGGATGCGTGGACTAGTACATTTTTCCAGTGAGTTTCCTCTCACGTGACCATAACCCAACCATCAATGCAGCGGAAGGAGCGTGCTTTCCACACTGCCATAAAAATAGTGGCAAAATGTGTCAAGTGGGTGACACATTTTTCGATTTAATGATGATGAAGATTATTAAATTAGATAGGCCTATGCTAAAATGGAATTTTTAAATTTTTCTGTAAAATAAAATGACAGCCCTATTTTTTTTATTTTTGTTTAAGTCTATGTAAATGAAAATATGTTATTAGAGATATTTTATTTAGATGTAGATGGGCATTTGATCCCCCTCTAACATTATTTAATGTATTTATTATTCAAAAAACGAAATTTATTAAAAAAACTAAATAACAGGGAAAATATTCTACATGTTGTATCAGATTAAAGTCCCCATGAAATCAAAATTAAAAATTCTTATTATTTTAATGGAATACTGTAGTATTTATTATAAATAATTTATCGGTGCACTTTATTTTTTTTTAATTCATGTGCCCTCATAATCTTTAATCAAAAACGTTAACCTCCCCTCCCCTCCCCCTCAAAACGACTCCTCTTCTCTTCCAGTCACGAGCTATGGCGCAAGGGCAGAGCCAGTGATGTGAGGGGTAAACACTGAGATAAACGACGGGGAAAAGCTGAAGCTCATGCTTCACTTTATAGCACCGGCACCAGTCATGAGGGAGTACGTTACCCTTAAACATTGAAAATATATTAGAATATTACGACAACATTACTCTTAGGACATATACAATTTTCATCGCAAACTAAACTTCTTATTTTCAGGAATATGAACGTAACCTGAAATGGAGGGACGCGCCCAGTGATCATTCGGCAGTCTCCTCTCCCTCCATCTCTCCCTCTCTCTCTCTCTCT
>JADLZN010001296.1:0-272500 GCA_018155175.1 Sinocyclocheilus anophthalmus
CGCTCACTGGCGAGAGAGGAGGGTGAGTGTGCTACGCACTAGATCGTCCACAACCCCCACGTCACATCGGGGAACCAGAAAAATAGATGGAACTGCATTTTGTCGAGGAATTTGGGTACACAACGATCCGAGGGACGGTCAATGGTAGGAAAGACCCCCAACAAGATTATTCTTACGCAGGCCATCCTCGGGGGAGGGAGTGGTATTCTGTGCTTACTCATCTCCTCGAAGGCACGTCCCTCCAATGCTATGGGTCGACGCGTCTCCGGGCCTCTTGCTCTCTCGCTTGCCCCCAGGTTTGGCGGGGGCCTGGACGGGAGGGGCGGCTACCCTGCGACCGGCTCCACGGCACAGCCTTGCTGGAGGCCGCAGGAGCACTGCTCTTGTTTTGGTGCTTTCTTGATTTGTGGTGGCAGGGCGGTCCTGTCTCTTCGTGACAGCAGCTGCTGCACGCCGGGGCAGGATGTACTTGATGGCCTCAGTCTGCTTTGGTCAGCTGAGAACTGCTGAGCAAGTTCTCCACCGTGTCGCCGTACAGGCCGGCCTGGGACACGGGGGCGGTCAAGAATCGTGTCTTGTCCGTCTCGGGCATGTCAGCCAGTCACAGCCAGAAAGAAAGGAGAGAAAGGACCACCATAGTGGACATCGCAGACCCAGAGACCGCGCCGTAACCTTCATCGCTCGTGGCGCGAGGTCCCCCACGGTGCGGCGACGGAGTTCTCTGCGAAAAGGCTTAGGGTCGTGACCACCTCGTGCAAGTCCCTCAGTGCCTTAACCTGGTGCACTTGCAATCATGCAGTAGAGTTGCTAAGGCGGAGGGGCAGCTTTCCACATCGTGTCGTTATAGGGAATCATGGCCTAGTCGCGTAACTAAAGACCAGGGAGGGGGGTGGTGGTAGAGGGGAGGGCATCGGTTATCTACCCTGCGGTTGGGAGTCAAGGGCTGTGTTTGGGGTGATGGTTATTAGGACATAAAGCTGCCATCGCATCGACTTGCTTTCGTTTGACGACCCGCTCCACCGGGGGGACCGTTTTGTAACCCCCTAGCGGCCCATGCAACATCGAGTGGGTGCGTGAGGGAAGGACGGGGATCAGCAAATTCAGGTTTTCCAGCAGTTGAATAAAAAGGTGCCGTCCAAGAGCTTGTTGTTGAGACCTCGGAATCATGCAACTCTCAGGGAAGATAAGAAAGAAGATGGGCACCGAGGTGGGGCGCTGAGAACCAGTGCGGACCACCACGAGAACCAATCGTGCAACCTTGATGGCTCGGGACACGGTGAAAGTCTTCAATCGAGCCCTACCCCTACGGCGGCCCGACAAAGCATAGCCATTATTTCTGGATCCAATCCAGGCATTGCCACGGTCCCGGAGGAGAGCAGCGCAGCCGAATCTTCCTCTCCAGAAAGCTCTGGCTCACCATCCGATGCTGCAATCGACATCCAATCATCGGGGGGAGCCTCGGAAGAAAAAGGTGGTACCCCCCGGGAGGGTCCAGCCTGCTCTTTTTGAGAGCTCCGCTGGTTTTGAAGTGCCGGCGGGCTTGGGCATCCCCTTTCTCTTAGGGGAATTCCTCACCGTGACCGGAAGACCAGTCCGCCCACCGCCAGAAAAAGGAAACCCCCGGCTGCCACCAGAGGGAACCCAAAATCTAGGCAGTGGCACGGGCACTCCGACCCTTTGCAGGTAACGGAGTCCGGTCAGCAACTCCAAGATGGTCATACCCCCGAAATGGGAGCATGAGTCATCCACGAAAACCACCTCAGCATGCTTCATGCCCAGGCAAGAGAGGCAACGATCGTGACCATCACCCAGCGCCAGGTAACAACCGCATCCAGAACGCCCGGTTGATACGTTGTCTATAGCAAGACCCACATCATCTTTATAAAAACGTAACGTCAAATTTGCCAAGCAACGTCGTCTTTAAAAAGACGCACCCGATAATTGCTCTCTTAGGGGAAAAAGCTCTTTTAGCGTGTGCTGAGGCGCACAGGGGAGATGGCCGCTTGCAGCATTAAAGTGGGTAGTGCAGCCTGAAGTGCGCAACCTACTTGACACAGGAACGACCACCGCTGAAGTGTCGTCCGCCAACACGAAGAGCTCTCTAAGAGCACACTGAACTCGTTCAGTCTTCTTCTCTCAATAGAGTAGTCAGGAGCAAATTGATGTGATCACTCGGCTCCGAAGCGAAAAGCTGAATATGCGCTGCACATGCTGCCTACTTATACTCACGCTGTGATCAGCAGCAGTTGGATGCAATAATCGCATGCCAATGTGCATTGGCTCTTTTAGTTTACACTCTAAGTGGATTGGTCTCTCTAAGTGAGATCCCAATTTCGTCGGTCATCCGGCGTGACGTCGAGAGTGACCGACTGAAAGGGAACTCCAACAGTCGTTCTTGACAAAGCAGATAACTCCACTTTTCATGTTTTAGAGTTTAAAAAACACTTGTTTAATCTTTGTAATCTCTTCAGATGATAATGTAGATACCTGACAAACATTGCTGTTGTTGTGATCATAAACTGTATGGACGTGATTACACATAATACATGGAGCTTTTCCCTCACCATTGTAACACACTGCTTTTTCAAGGTTCCGTGAAAACATTTCAGCTCTTATTTTCCTTTTTCGCCCTGAAGAAAATATCACAGGTTCATCAAGTTCATCGAAAATATCCATCCTCGATCACTTTTAGTCAGCTTTGACGAAACTCCTCTCAGCTAGCACGTCTTTTCAAAGTGAAAGTAGCCTTGTCCTGGCCTAAATACAACATGCTGATTCGCGCAAACGTCTAAAATGGATACTTATCGGCTTCTGTTCAAAAACAACAAGGGCGCTTGTCGGCTTCTGCAGTAAAATGTGAAATCGCGATGCCTTGAAAGTGGACAAAACCGTTTTTTTTTTACAAAACGTGTTTAGGGTGCAGATCTCACTATATGTGGAGAATAATGCACGGCAATCAGCTCTTTTTTTTTTAAATGGCATTTAACGGTTTTTGCAAATTAACTCTTCATATATATATTTCCAAAAAAAATGTCAGTAGGCTATGTTTTACAAGAAAATACTGCTTCAGTCTTTCAACTTAAAAATTCATGTTTAATTCAATGGTATTTTTAGCATTCGGTTCTGGCCCGCCAAAACCACGAGTTCAGCTTTACATATACAGTGTAGGAAACAATGTAAAATATAAATAATCATGATTTCTTTCAAGTACATATCAGCTGAGAAAAAAAGAACAATATCATGTTTGGAAACCAAGAAGTCTTTCTAAACACTTTGCCTAAAAATATTACTTGACTCTTTCTACTTTAAAATGCAGTAAAACTACTATGGATAAAAAGTGTCAAATTCTAAACAAACACTGGTTATTTTTCCCAACACAAAAGCTGGGCTAAACTGTTGGCTTTTTTTTTTTTTTTTTTTTTTTTTTTGACAACGTTTAAACTGTCTTTGAGCAATGAGGAGCACAAAATCTTTTCACATCTAAAATACTTGAGTGGAGACAGGTGACCGAACAAGCCGGTGTTACGAGAATCTAAAAATATTTCTCAAAGTTGTAAATAAAGCAATGATTCAAAAAAATCATTTGTCAAATTTACAAGCATGTGAGTGAAAATTGTTTCTACAACAAATTTGTGTCGTGATATATAGTATATACTATATATAGTATATATATATAATATACTATTTAGATATACTGTATATTAACTTATTAGTTAATTTTGTTAGAGTCCAGCGGCCATCGCTAGGAATTCTGGGCCCCTAGCACTGGGCAACATTCACACAAAATGGACATGGCGTCACTGCTGGTGGCACAGTATACTGTAAGAAACAAGAAAATACTGCTTCAGTCTTTCAACTTAAAAATTCATGTTTATTGATACTACAGCTAACCCATAATCTAAGTTATTGAATAATTTATCACTGATCTATATAATCGATCTTTGGAGAATTCAGAATACTAAATCTAAGGACTTCACTTTTTTTCTAATAAGACATAAGACTTTCTCTAGGATAGATTACATATTTCTCAGCCCATCTCCAATTTCATCTCTTCCATCTCTATAATACCAATTTTATTGTCTGATCACTCTGCAGCGTTATGTAATGTTCACCTTTCCAACATTAAGACCAAGGCCCCTAGATGGAGTCTCAACACATCATTACTAAATAATCAGACATTCATTAATTCGCTAAAAGAGCATATAAAGGAGTTTCTTGAAATTAATATATCTTGTGATGTAGACCCTCAAATATTGTGGAAAACGACAGTGTGTAATACAAGGATTCTATATATCGTTTTCTTCTGCTCTTGCTAAAGCGAAAACCCGCCAATTTACACAATTAGAAAATAAGATCAAATTATTACAAAACCTACAAAAACGAAAATTTTCTGATCAACAAGCTACACGATTGTCCTCCTTGAAAGAGGAATAGGACTTACTTTCACAATCAAAGGCAGAGTTTATTTTACATAGGACGAGGCAAAAATATTATTTCGAATCGGAGAGACCTAGCCACTTATTGGCCCTCAAGCTGAGGGAATGTGGGTCTAAGTCATCATGTGGTTGACATCCCACAAGGACACTGATAACACCACGCAGCCACAACAAGCACTGCTCATGGACACCATCCCGGCTGAGCCCTGCCCACAGAGCTCATCACAGACAGACCGTGACGTATCAGAACAGCTCCAAGACTCAGCACCCAAGGACGACTTTCTGAAAAAAACAGCCAGGGAAGCCAGGACAACATATTTCAACCACCGGAAACACCAGAGCCACAGCCCATCTCACCAGACACATTATCCCTCTCTCCAGCATCTCTACTTCTAAGCTTCTCACAGAAAATGGAGGAACTGGTTTATGCTGGGACCAAACTCTCCCACTCTTTCGCTGCAAGCCCACAGATATCAACTAAAAAAGGCCTTCTCAAGCTGTACGGCTGACTCATCTGATCTGCGGCCTGTTATGCATCAAACTAATATTGCTGTTGAGACAGAATGCAATGCCATTAAGTTAGCATTTTTAAACATTCACTCACTAAAAAAAAAAAAATTTTCTAATCAATGTCTTAATAACCACAAACAACCTGGATTATGTTTCTAAACGAAACATGGGGGGGCTAGAGACAGCTGCCCCCCCGTGCCACGGTCCTCAGTGAAACAGCCCCTGCTAACGTACTTTCATGAGTGTGTGCAGGGAATGTGTAGGAGGGTGGAGGTGGAGGTGTCAGCCTGCTCTAATTAGTAAAGCTGTCTATCCCCCCAATGCAAGCGACAATGTCATTTGCGTCAGTACTTGTTCTTTTGAATTATCTAGGGATGTGTGTTGCAAGGTGCTCCAAGTATTCTGTTGTCATTAATTACAGGCCTCCAACAAATACTCTCGCCTTGTTTCAAGAGTTCAACGAACATGCTATCAATGATGTTATCAATGATTTCCTGTTTTGCTTTTTCAGGGGATTTTAATATTCACATAGATAATGCAGAAAAAAAAACTACAAAAGAAATTATAACTGTTTTAAATACTTTTGACCTGATTCAGCATGTGCATGAACCTACACACAATCGTGGACATACGTTAGATTTACTCATCAGTGGAGGTCTAAACATTTCATCCATTGTTATTAAGGAGGTTGCACTATCTGATCACTTCTGTATTTTATTTGATATATTGATCTCTGCTACCACGGAATCTAGATCTGTCTCTGTCAGAAAGAGATCATAAATAACACACTGGTGTTTTCGTTAATGCGAGGCTATATCTTTAACACCAAGCATCTCTGCAGACTCTGTTGATCTCCTTGATTCATTTAACTCAAAAGTTAAGAATGTTACTGATGACATTGCTCCTGTGAAAGTCAGCAAGAAGACTGGCAGACAGAAATCAGCTTGGAGAAAATCAACAGCAGTTCAGAGTAAGAAAAGACAATGCAGAAAAGCTGAGAGGATGTGGCGGAAGACGAAACTTGAAAATTCACAATAGCATATATAAAGACAGCCTTCGTACTTTCAATGCGGAACTAGGCAAAGCTAGACAGTCATTCTTCTCAAACCTTATAAACAGTAAATTAAACAACACTTGCACTCTTTTTGCTACTTTTGAGAGATGGACAAACACAACCCCCCCCCCCCCCAGGTCAGATTGCCGAGTGAAAGCTCCGGCAGCAAATGCAATGATTTGCTTTCCTTCTTTGTGGAGAAGATCAATAATATTCAGGAAGGCGATAGCACACCCCAAATCATGCCAAAGAGGTCAGACAGATTGAACGCAAGTGTAACAAAAGAATGAGACTATGTCTGCTTTTGAAAGGAATGGATAGCCAAACATTTTGGAAGAAGAAATTAGTACAGCCCGTAACTCGTCAACTGCTATCTGAAACACTTCCCAAATATTTTTTGTCAAATAGGGGTGCTTAAACTGTTTGGAAGCAGATCCTTAGAAGGGCGTGAACTGCCTCAAGCTTCTTTCGAGGACGTTTCCAAACTCCCTGAAAACTGCCGTTGTTAAACCCCTTCTGAAAAAGAGCAATCTTGATAATACCATATTGAGCAACTATAGACTGTAAGAAATTATAGTCTGCCTCGACCAAACTTCCACTCCAATTAAACTATTCTCCTTTCTCTACAAAGAGCTTAATTATCATAGAGATAATTCTTTCAATAATATGTAAACAGTATCTCCTGAACGTTACTTCGTCAATCGCCACCTATCGCGTGGGAGCGGCAGTAGGCCATCAAGAACCATCTGCTGACCAAAAGGGTACTTGAATATAATTGCACCTTAACATTTGGTTGTTTCCACCTGAAAGACTACCAAAGATGTGGGAACAGAAGGCTATCACTTTCATTGTTATCCGCAATTTACATTTAAGACAAAACTTAATTTACATGCGGGAAGATGAAGCGGGAAGATGAACGTAATAGAGTATAAAATGTTTGAGCTTAGGATGTTCGTGGTTCATTACAAATCTGTTGAACCCAAGGTACTACATGTACTTTGTCACTACTATGCTACAATAAACATCTTCATTGAGATCTTCATCGTCTTCATCATTTTTCTTACATTGGCGAGCCACCCAGCGCAGGGATTTCCAAAAAGCAGGGAAAAGGTAAGAAAAGCGGTTTATTTCTTTTTGCTGGATTTGTCAGGGAAACCCCTTCGTTTAAAAAATCTAGAAAAGAAATTGTAAGGATAGAAGAGAAGTTTATTCAGTATTAGCAGGAGGAGTTCTTAAGCCTATTCGGTACAATTCTGTTTAAAATTCTAACGGAAATTAATTAACCCGATGTAGTGTGGTGGCAGAGCTGTATTGGAATCATTGTTTCTAAAGTAACTGAAGCAAAGTGCTTAAGTTTAAAGTGCAAAGTAACCAACTTGTTGTTGTCTCTAATGTAATTCTGTTAAGATATAAAGTAATTGAATCAACCCGATCGCAGGTGGATGGCATAGAATTGCGTATTAGATCGTTGTGATGAAGTTGAGTTTCTTGACTGTAATTGAACTAACTGTGAAGATGTTATATGCATGACTGAATTAAAGTAATGAATTGATTTAAAACAGAGAAACAATTGGCTTTGGGAAGAAATTCTCGAATTTATTAATGAAAGGAAATATAACCACATGTGTTTAAAGGCCAAACAGGGTCTTGATGAGAGATAAGGCTTACTAACCAAACAGCATGATGGATCTTTGTAAGGTCATGCATACTCTGGTTTGATTGGGATGTAGAACTTTTAAAACTGCCGTGTGTGTTGTATCTTGTCTAATTGTGTGCCAATGCATGAATGCTATGCTGTAGTGTTCTATGCGGAACGTCAAAGTGCAGAAGTTCAGTGATCAATATTGGGCGCTCTGTTGGTTGTGATGCGTACTTGTTACCTCTTCAAACCTGGACATTTTCAGCACCATTGACTCCTGTTACTCTGCCAGGCATTGATGATGAAAAAAACCTGAAAGTCATGCATTTGGAAACAAAGATGAAGTTCTCAAGGTGAATGTATACCTTGACTATTGGGGTCAAACAACTGAAAATCAAGTCAAGAATCTTGGTGTGATTCTGGAGACAGACCTTAGTTTCAGTAGTCATGTCAAAGCAGTAACTAAATTGGCATACTATCATCTAAAAAACATTGCTAGAATTAGATGTTTTATTTCTAGTCAAGACTTGGAGAAACTTGTTCATGCCTTTATCACGAGCAGGGTGGATTATTGTAATGGTCTCCTCACCGGCCTTCCCAAGAAGACCATTAGACAGCTGCAGCTCTTCCAGAACGCTGCTGCCAGAATTCTGACTAGAACCAGAAAATCTGAGCACATCACACCAGTCCTCAGGTCCTTACACAGGCTTCCAGTTATGTTTAGGATTGATTTTAAAGTACTTTTACTCATTTATAAATCACTCAATGGCCTAGGACCTAAATACATAGCAGATATGTTCACTGATTATAAACCTAACAGACCACTAAGATCATTAGGATCCAGCCAAGGGTTCACACAAAACAAGGGGAGTCTGCTTTTAGTTATTATGCCGCCCGCAGTTGGAATCAGCTTCCAGAAGAGATCAGATGTGCTAAAACATTAGTCACATTTAAATGCAGACTCAAAACTCATCTGTTTAGCTGTGCATTTACTGAATGAGCACTGTGCAATGTCCGAACTGATTGCACTATATTTTATGTATAATTATCATTTTCTATTCTTAACCGTTTTAAATTCATTTTAAACCTTTTAAATCAATTTTTAAATCATTTTCAAAATGTTAAATTCCTTGTTTTATTGTTGTGATTATTATTTATTATATATAATTTTTATTACGTTATGTAAAGCACTTTGAATTACACATTGTGTATGATTTAGCGTCCGTCCGTGTTTTTTTTTTTTTGTTGCATGTGCTATATAAATAAACTTGCCTTGCCTAAGGCATACATCAGAGCAATAAAATCTTCGGATGATAAGGTAACCACAAATCCTATGACAATTAACAACATATTTAAAGGTTTTTACACAAATCTGTATAAAACCGAAACCGATTTTGATGAGTCAGTTTGTAAAGAGTACTTGGATAAATTAGAACTTCCTCGGATCACACAGATGGATAAAGACTCTTTTGGAGGCCCCGTTAAGTTTGGAGGAGCTCCATGAAGCACTAAAAAGCCTTCAGAAGGGCAAGTCACCAGGCTTAGATGGCCTCCCTCCTGAATTATATTTAGAAATATGGGATGTGGTAGGGACTCTCATGCTTGATTCATTTAATTTTGCAATTGAGCATGGTACATTTCATAGAGACCAAAAAACATCTTTGATATCATTGCTTCTTAAAAAGGGTAAAGACCTGTTAGATTACTCCAACTACAGACCAATATCACTCATCCAATGCGATCGAAAAAGTGAATGCTAAAACTCTTGCCTCTCGCATGGAGAAAGTAATTCATAGCTTAATCAAAGAGGACCAAACCGGTTATATTAAGGGGCGTCACGCGTCCGATAATATGCGTCGACTGTTTCATGTACTTGATTTTGCAGACTCTCTTCTGAGTCCTTGTGCGTTTTTTTTCACTTGACGCAGAAAAAACCTTTGACAGGCTAGAGTGGAACTATATGTGGGCAGTTCTGCAATGTTTTGGTTTTGGTGAATATTAAATTTCTATGATTAAGACACTTTACCACTCACCTGAGGCATCAGTCTTAACTGGAAATGTTATCTACCCCCGTTCGCTTTACAGCGTGGGGATGTCCACTTTACCCTTCTTCGTTTTGTTTATCCCTTGAACCACTAGCACAAGCCATTAGGAAATCTGATGTTCCACCGATTAAGATTCATGACCATAATCATATTTCATTGTATGCTGATGACATTATTTTAGATCATTTTGACATGTCAATAACCGATATAATTAAGGAATTTGATCACTTTAGTAGTTTATCGGGGTACAAGATACACTGGACCAAATCTGCTTTAATGCCAATTAACAATGTTAAGGTTAAAAGTGGGACGCCGAGGTTGCTTTGTTTCTTCTCGATAGGTGAGTAACACCGTGTCTGTACTAGACAGACAAATAAAGTCTGTCTAGTACACTGGACGCAAAAAAGTGACTGTTGAAAATCATTTGAAATACATCATGAATAGAACGCAGCAGCAGATTTCTGTCTGGGATTTGTCATGTCGTGCCGCATCCAGTGTAGACCATAGATATATATATATCTATAATTATATATATATATGATATATATATATGGTGTAGGACAGCATCACTGATTATAATGAGTTCCAAAGTATTTTGTCGCGCCGCGCCACTCTCGTTCGGTGTGACCACGGTGTTTGTAACACCCCCCCCCCCCCCCCCCCTGCTTTGGGTTTTGCTTTGTTTCACAGAACTATTCGTTGCCTGGGTTGCGTACATGTGTGGGGCGGAGCTACCAAAATAGGGGCGAGACCCTTTTGGGGTAGGGGCGTGTTTGTTTTGGTGATTTCAAATGTCAACATTGGCTACTAGAAATCACTTACCCCACCTTTAACTCTCCTATCCCCTCATTCATTCCTATTAAAGATTATTTCATCTATTTGGGTATTACCATATATAAAGACATTCATAAAATTGCCAGAAACTATTTTAATATGTTAGTCAAGATCAAGAGTGATCCCCAAAGATGGAATAATCTTAAAGTCTCTCTCCAAGGCAAAATCGCCACCATCAGAATAAATATGTTACCGCGGCTTTATTTTCTTTTTTCTATGTTTCCGCTTCCTGGCGCAACTTAAATTTTTTATGTGGAAATCGGCCATTTGTCCAGCCATCTTGGTCTACATTGGGCATAAACACTTGTGGTGACTTATATGATAAAGGACTCTGCTCATTTTAGAATTAGGAACTAAGTTTTGTTTACAAGCATCATCATATTTTGTCTTTTTTCAGTTAGGCTCTGCTCTCAAGGCCTATGGAGTTCCCTGGGCATCCCCTATTTCCTCTCATCCTATGTGGGATTGGATCGCACCACCCTTTGATCGGCCATCTGTTTCTTTAATATATAGTAAACTTAATGATCACACTGCAAAGCCTCTTTCTATTAAACCTATATGGAATCGTGAATTAACAGATTTTGACTTATCGGTCGACTGGGAGAGGGTGTGGTCTAATCTAATCTTAACTTCTAAAAACTTGGCTCATCGTCTTATCCATTTCAAAGTCATCCATAGAGCATACATAACTCCTTACAAGAATTTTAAAATGAAACTGCAAATTTACCTATAACTGCCATATCTGTAACACCTTATCAACAGGCACTTTTCTCCACATGTTTTGGGAATGACCCATTGTTGTCAACCTATAGACTCATGTGAATTCGGTTTTGTCCGTTTTACTACAAATTGATTACACGTGTAATCCAGGTTTATGTCTTCTCAATGACGATTCTAACTCCTGTATAAGTTCATTAAAGAAGAGAATGTTGTTTGCTGGTTTTACAGCTGCAAAGAAGACAATAATACAAAGCTGGTTTACTCCGCACATGTGTGCAAAAACATTTTGGATTCATAGCCTCCTTAAAATTGTAACCTGTGAATGTACAACAGCATGAATTAACAAGGCTAATCCTAGTACCAAGTTTTTCTTCCAACATTTTGGACTATATAAAAGGAATGACCATATAATTATTATTTTTTTTTTCTTTCAGCTTGTAAATTGATATGTCTGTTGCTCCCCCTCCCCTGTTTGTTTGTTTGAATGGATGTTATTTTGTTAATCTAAAGACAATAAAAAGTTGATCAAAAAAAAAAAATAAAAAGTTTATTCAATGTGTCACTTGCCATTTCTTTGTCACTTGAAATTTACTAGGAATTTCTGAGTGAAAATTGATTCATCGCCAAATTTTGTACTAATCATTGCAACCACAGTTAGGCTTTCAACCACTGGAACTGGTATTATCATCATTAGTTTTCTGCCCTAAAAGTGTCTGGCCCGCCAAAACCATGAGTTCAGTGATATGAATGTTTAGGGAAAAATTTATATTTAGGGTGATATGGCGGGTCACCATTATTTTGTCTTTTTTAATTAGGTTTTTTGTGGGCTGGAAAGAGATCATGCAAAGTCAAGGGTGTCACACAATTGTTAATTTTGTTGTGGTAGTATGTCGTTTTTGCAGTGGAGACATTTGCGGAGAAGGAAGAGAGGAGTGATTGATACAAACAAATGTCAACTAGTCTGGATGAAAGGGCACAAAAGTTGTCTAAGCAAGTTGTTAGAGTGGAGCAAAGAGTATCAGTAACAGTGCAGTGCTGAAAACTGGGAGAGTGGAGGAAGTGAGGATGAAACCATAGGCGAGAGGGAAAGAGTGAGCGTAGGTTACGCTCAAATGTGACCTGTGGAGGATCGTGTGTTGCGCCAGGAGTCAGTTTGAGGTTAAAAGTTATGAGGAAGTGGTCTGAAGTGTGCAACAAATTAACTAAAGTGCAACATGAATAATTAGGCAGATTACGAATGTTTTTATATGCATTTATTTATTTTTGTGGTGCATTTTAAGTGCATAATTGAACAATCCTTACTCAGTTATGCAGTTAAGATACGTAAGGATTATTCAATTCAATTTGATTAAAGGACATTCAAATTTACATTGAAATTAATTAAATTGTGTAAATCTTTTTTTTAAAAGTGCTCCTCGCTGCAGGCTGTTTCAAAGTTCACTTTCCTCTCTGCCTGAATTCTTTTCTTAGTATTATAAAACAGAAATTCCAGTCATACAGGCAAACAAAGTGGTATTGACACACAAAAAAAACAATGCTGTTTGAACTTGCATGACATGTATGCTGTCTTTCATGTTTTTATAATGTAGAGCACTCAAGCAGTGACAGGTGACTGAACAAGCCAGTTCTGTGTACAGTAATAGTAAAATAAGTAAAAAAGATGTTTGAACTTCACTAGACTGATTTGCACATCCTTGTCTCCCAACAATAAAATACTGTTCATTTGTGGAGGACAGATATAACCTCTGCTATGATTAAAAAATAATTAATTAAAAATTGCTATTGCAACAGCCCGACAATATCTGGCAAACAATTTTTGTATAGGCATAAGGTCATGTGACACCGAAACTATGATTATCTTTATGAATTATCCAATAAACATTCTGAGATACAAGGAGCATGAATGCTCTGACATGTATGCTCTCTTTCACCTCCACATTTCCAACCTAGCACTTTCTTCTAAAACTTGATTTACTTACAACTTCTCAATAAATAAATAAAACATTTTACAGTGTACAAATCAAAAGTTTTGGTCCGGTTCTTATCAAAGACCACTTTTTCATAGACTTTACTGTACATCTCACAACTGTGAATTTATTTCTTGTTATTGTGCCATTGTACACTGAAAAAGTTGGTGCAGAAACCATTTTCACTCAGAAATTTCTAGTAAATTACACAAACAATTACAAAGAAATTAAATTAAAAGAATTTTGAAGTAAAAAGTACTTCAGTAATTGGTGAAAAAAATGTTACAGTGTAAAAAGGTCTCAGAACCCAAGAAATCTCTTAAAACTGTAGGTTACACTTTATTTCGATAGTCCACTTTAGACATTCTAGTAACTATAAGTAACTTTGCAACTACAAGTCAACTAACTCTCATTATTTTGCAACTACATGTCTACTAACTCTCAGAGTAGACTGTTAGGGTAGGTTTAGGGTTAGTAGAATAAGTTGACAAAGAAAGTGTTAGAAGATATTAAGCAGACACTCTCCTGATACTCTACTAACTGCTAGTTGACATGTAGTTGCAAAGTTTTACTTTTCATAGAATGTCTAAAGTGGACTATCGAAATAAAGTGTTACCAAACTGTACTTTACACGTGTCTTAATAGCCAATTAAAGCAGCAGCATTCACAAGCACAAAATGGTGTGGAATCATGCTGGTGGCCGTATCATTAAAAAAAAAAAAAAGGGAAAAAAAAAGGGATTTTTCAAAATTATGTATACCTGTATTATTTCTCCCTTTTAGTCATTTAGTCATGAATCTGAATGCAAAGTCGACACATAGTTTTGATATATTTTGGAAAGGCTGTACATACATGAGAACTTAAAGACTCAAAAGTTTACTCGAAATTAAAGACTCAAGATGACTCGGTTTTGAATATTCACCTATTTGTGTCTGTGTGCAAATAATCAGCTAATTTTGAACATAAAAATATGTGGGTCAAATTGCCCCCAACACAAATAAATAAAGCAGTTCATAATTTCCCATATTTTATATTTTTAGTCTCTGAAAAGCTATAGAGGTTTTCTGATTTTAAATGAATCTTTAGCTTTTTTTTCCCCCATAGTGTTGAATTCTGACAAATTGCATGGAAACCAACAGAAGGATTAAAGCTGCAATTTCACAGAAAATAACTAACGTATGCTTGTAGAATAAACATAATATTATGATTATAGTCATCATTATAGTTTTTATTCTTAGTGTGAATGGGCCTGAACCCACCATAATAGTGTTTTTAATAATAATAATTCCCTCTAACCAAATTCTTACTAGTAAAAATGCAATTATGACACATTAAACTGAAACATTTCTTGCATGTTTCTCTTCATCACACTTGATGTTTAACCAGTACAGGAGCTGTATTACAGAAACTTCATCAAATAAAAAATAACAGTTATATATTATAAGAAGATCAGAAGAACAGTTTGAAGAACACCATTTATTTGTAATATAAATCTTATGTAACATTATAGGCTAAATGTCTTTACTGTGATTTCTGAGCAATTTAATGCATTATTGCTGAAACTATCAATTTCCTAATATACAGTATATGACAAGTACATACATATAAATAATCAGAATCACACCTTACACATTAAATTCAATTTGTCTTTCTTGACTTCATCTGCAAAAATGTCATCAAGTGTTGTTATACCAAAGTAAAGGTAATGGAAACTTCTGCTGGACAACACTATCCTTGATTCAACTAAAACGAGGATGATTTCTTACTTCAGTTACTAACATCCTTTCATCCCTTACTCAATTGTGAGGAGACAGCATAAGATTAAACATTAATACATAATGATCAGTGATAAGTAAATGAATATTGCATTTGAAAGAATGTGTAAATATATAAAGATCAAGTAAAGCAGGGGTTCTCAAACCTCTCCTGAAGTCTCGCCAGTCCTCTCCCTCATCTAACACACCTGATGCAACTCATCATCTCATTAGTACAGACTGCAAGACCTTACTTGGGTGTGTCCAATAAAGGAGACATACAAAATGTGCAGGACTGGGGGCACTCCAGGAGAGGTTTAAAAACCCCTGAAGTAAAGAGACAACATAAATGAAGTTTTTGCTCACAGACACACACAGGTGATTTATTAACTTAAGTTAGATTCAATGTCATGTGATCACAGCAACCCAAACTGACTGTTTAAAAGAAATATGAAATAGGAACTGGAATCTAGAAATTGGCCCTGTCAATGTGCTCCTGGTGCACCTGCAACAAGCTCTTTTTCTTCAGCATCAGTATGTACTCGGCAAACTCACGAACTGCTCCGTTGCCGGCGGGTCTCTGACACGTGTATTTCGCCGCGATGAGATCCGCCACGACTGAGTCACACGGGACGCCGTTCAGCCCCACCTGAGACAAGATCTCTCTGTCTTCAGACTCGGAACCTGCGAGGGAAAATATCACACGCTGCTCACGACAAATTCTGATTATTTTACAGGCTCGCTAGTGGTTTCAGGTTTGTTTACAAAACCTCACAGCGTTATTAATTAATAAAAGAGCTCCCATTTATGTTTGTGTTTACTTTTAACATGTAAGTGAAAAGTATAGTTACAATACTAGGCAGAGTGAAATTAAATTTTTCCTTTTTTTTTTGAATATTCAGGAGCTCAGGAATAGAATACATTATTTATAAATCATTATAAATAATCTAAAATATGGCTGAATTAGTTTTTAGTTAATATTTTGATATATTTGCATGAAGTACATAAATCTATTTTTTATAGAACATTTGAAAACTGAAACGAGCTGAAATGCAGTAGACAAACCAAGCTTAAATTAGATTTAGGATTTTTTTATTAATCATATTGACATGACATTCTCACCCATGAAGGCCACTTCATCCCAACACAGTTTCTTCTCCTTCATCAGCTGCTCCATCTCAAACCCATTCTGCTGCTCTCCAAACTGGAGTCCACAGCCAGTCAACTGGGCAACCTTCTCCAGGAGACCCTTGGACAGTGGCTCATTCACGTTGGATATGAGGAACACCTAAACACACACAGAAGAACAAAAGTTTAGAATAATCTAATTAAAATGAACCCTATTTACTTTAAAGGGGTCCTATTATGCTCTTTTACAAAGTCTTGATTTTGTTTTGGGGGTGTACTAGAACAGGCTCTCATACTAGGTTGTTCGAAAAACACATTATTTTTCACATATATAGTGTGAGTGTTGATTGGTTAGCTGTGCCAGTGTGTGTTGTGATCGGTTAGCTGGCCAGTGTGTGTTGTGATTGGTTAGCTGGGCCAGTGTGTGCTGTGATTGGTTAGCTGGGCCAGTGTGTGTTGTGATTGGTTAGCTGGGCCAGTGTGTGCTGTGATTGGTTAGCTGGGCCAGTGTGTGCTGTGATTGGTTAGCTGGGCCAGTGTGTGCTGTAATTGGTTAGCTGTGCCAGTGATTGGTTAGCTGTGGGCCATGTGTGCTGTATTGGTTACTGGGCCATTGTGTGTTGTGATCGGTTAGCTGGGCCAGTTTGTGTGCTGTGATTGGTTAGCTGGGTTAGTGTGTGTTGTGATTGGTTAGCTGGCCAGTGTGTGTTGTGATTGGTTAGACTGGGCCATTGATTGGTCAAGGGCCAGTGTGTGCTGGGATTTGGTTAGCTGGCATGTGGCCCACCCCCCCCAGTTTTGCGTGATTGGGGTTAGCTGTGGCCAGTGGGTGCTGTGGGGGATTTTTTTGGGGGTTTGCTGGCGTGTGTGCTGTGATTGGTTTAGCTGGCCCAGTCGTGTCTTTGTGGGCAGCACTCGGCGCCTTGTGAAAAAGTCACGCCCCTTACCATAGCACTGTGAGCTTCAGGGTAATAGTGCGTCAATATCAATCAATTTGAGCGCGTTGTAACCCAGATGATTGTCCCACTCTAAATTCATCTTCCCTTGGGAAAGCTACGTGGTCCGCCGCCATAGGATAACACTCGTTGCTTCTCTATGCATCTCACCGGTCTCGCCCGCGTCATCTTTGTGACTCACAAATCCGGGAAAATATGCGTTTGTCCAAACGGAGACGTTGAGCTTTGTAACTTGTCAGATCTTTTTTTTGCTCAACAGCAACGTACAGACGAACTAAGTTAAAAGTAAAAGCCTAATAGGACCCCGTTAATACAAAAAATGTTCTGCTCACGGATCGTCACCCAAAAATTAAAATTTGCTGAAAAATTACTCACCCACAGGCGTTCCTAGATGTAGATGAGTTTGTTTCTCCATTGGAACAGATTTGGATAAATTCTGCATTACTTCACTTGCTCACCAATGGATCTTCTGCTGTGAATGGTGCCGTCAGAATGAGAGTCCAAACAACAGTTTCTTACAAACACACAGCTTTTCTTCACAAGACGTTAACTGATGGACTGGTGTGATGTAGATTACTTGGATTATTGTGATGTTTTATCAGCGGTTTGGACTCTCATTCTGACAGCACCCAATCACTGAAGAGGATCCATTGGTGAGCAGCACGCAAGGCAGCAAGTTTTATTTATATAGCACATTTCGTACACAATGGTAATTCAAAGTGCTTTACATTAAAGAAATTTTAAATATAATCACAACAAGAAAACAAGGAATTTAAAAACTTTGAAAATTATTTAAAAAATTGATTTATGAATTTAAGAAAACGATTATACATTTAATATAGTGCAATCAGTTCGGACATGGCACAGTGCTCTTTCAATAAATGCACAGCTAAACAGATGAATTTTGAGTCTAGATTTAAATGACTAATGTTTTAGCACATCTGATCTCCTCTGGAAGCTGATTCCAACTGCGGGCAAAATAGCTAAAAGCGGAATCCCTTTGTTTTGTGTGAACCCTTGGTATTTCTAACTGACTCGATCCTAATGATCCTAATGATCTGAGTGCTCTGTTAGCTTTATATTCAGTGAGCATATCTGCTATATATATAGGTCCTAGGCCATTGAGTGATTTATAAATGACTAAAAGTACTTTAAAATCAATCCTAAATGTAACTGGAAGTCAGTGTAAGGACCTGATGACTGGTGTAATATGCTCAGATTTTCAGAATTCTGGCAGCAGCGTTCTGGATGAGCTGCAGCTGTCTAATGGTCTTCTTGGGAAGGCCGGTGAGGAGACCATTACAATAGTCTACCCTGCTGGTAATAAAGGCATGAACAAGTTTCTCCAAGTCTTGACTGGAAACAAAACATCTAATTCTTGCAATGTTTTTGAGATGATAGTATGCTGATTTAGTTACAGCTTTGACATGACTACTGAAACTAAGGTCTGTCTCCAGAATCACACCAAGATTCCTGACTTGATTTTTAGTTGTTAGACCCCTAGAGTCAAGGTATGCAAGTGATGTAATGCTACATTTCTCAAAATCTGTTCCCATGAAGAAGCAAACTCATCTACATTTTGAATGGTCTGTGGGTGAGCACATTTTCAGCAATTTTTTTTGCTTTTGGGTCGTTAGTGAAATGCTATTGAAAATGGCTATAGGTGTTGCTAGATAGGCTACCATATCACATTATTTGTACCAGCCCACACAACTGTACCTCTATATTTTCTCTCTGCAGCATCTTTATGCCTGCCACGTCTCGAGCATTGATGGCCACATGGTCCTCGCCTGAAACCGATGTGAATATCTGTCCGTTCGTCAAACAGCCAGACACTTTACACAGAAACAGCCTGACCGCCGCGTTCTCCTCTCGGCCAAAGTAGCCAAACCTGCAGAAAAGGGTATCGTTTCTATCTTCATTGATGTTTTTTGTCTGGCCACAGAGTTTGTCTAAACAGCTCACCTCAGAACTCTCTGCTCAGCGACAGGCCAGTCGATGTCCACGTCGATATCAACGCTGTACTCAGGCAGCATTTCATAGTAGGCGATCTTGCCCAACTAAAACACACAGAGAACAGATCAAAATATCTGACGAGGTTTCACACACGGGGCATTCTTTAAAAATGTTTTGAATTTAGTTCAGGTAATTTTCCTCCAATAAAAGCTAATGGCACATTCTTAAAAATAAAGTTCTTTATTGGCATTGATGGTTCCAGGAAGAAACTTTAACATCAATGGAATCTTTCCATTACGCATGAACCATTTCTCATCGTGGAAAAGTTCCTCTAACTTTTAATGGTTCTTTTAGGAACTTTTCACTGAAAGGTTTTTTTGGGGACCAAAAATGGTTCTTCTACGCCAGTGATCTCAAGCTGCTCCATGCTCCCCTTCCTGCGAGTTTTACTCCAACCCTACTCAAACCCACGCTGACATGCTAATCATGTCGGGGTTCAGGATCATTAGAAAGTCACCAGTAAGTGGAGTTGGCAGTTGCGCTTAACTCTGCAGCGCATTGGCCCCCAGGGCAGTTAGGTTATCCTATATATATATATATCTATATATATACACACACACAGTATACATAGTCTGAGTCAGAGTCAGACTACTTAATAGTTTTTCACCTTTATATTACGGAGACTCACGGGACATTTTGTCAACATATTTTGATAATGAACCGGCTCCCTGTTAAGCTGTTTGTCCAAAGCCTTTCTCGTACTAAAATAGAAAGAGCCGTTTTCGCAGAGTTCCCCGTGCCAATCTTGACGTCGAGGCCTGTGCGCCACGTCAATGTTCAGAGATGTCGGATTCTTACAGTCTAATTAAAATGATCATGAAGGATTGTGTGTCATAAATGTCAAATTGAATTATTGGTCAAGTAACAAACATTTCATGCAAAGCAAATTTGTTTCCTTATGAGATGTTTTTGATACCTTTCTTGTCCACCTCCTCCCAGCGAAACTGGTGTCTGCGAACCACCGAAAACACATAGTCACAACCCTGTTCAGTGATCATCTGCAGGGCCTCTCTGATGTGATGAGGGTGGAGGCACGGAGACGTGGCCTGAATATGACAGACGATGTCCACCTCTAAAACACCGCCAGAACATAAATGGCCAAGACATTAAAAATGTAGGCCTTTCTGGGCCCTTAAATCTCTCACACGTTGCCATTTTAAAATGATGAAGAGAATTTTTTTTGTAATTGTTTGTAATTGCTTTATATTCTTGTTCTCCCTCTTTAAGTTACACAGATTCATACTATTAACTCAACATTTCAACAATTTATTAACATTATTTTCTCTGCAACTTAAAATGTATATATGCTGTAAAAAAATATTTTTTCCATGTTTTAAGTAAAACAAAAATTACTGGAGTATTTTTTGCAAGCAACAAAAGGCTATCTCGTCTACGCTAATTTCCCATTTAACTCAATGTGTTACTACACTCTTAAACATAAAGGTGCTTCAAAAGGTTCTTCAAGCGATGCCATAGAAGAACCATTTTTGGTTCCACAAAGAACCACTCAGTCAAAGGTTCTTTAAAGAACCATCTCTTTCTTACCTTTTTATAATCTGAAGAACCTTCTTTCGCCACAAAGAAGCTTTTGTGAAACAGAAAGGTTCTTCAGATGTTAAAGGTTCTTTATGGAACCATTTAAACAAAAAGGTTCTTCTATGGCATCGTGAAGCACCTTTATTTTTAAGAGTGTTGCCACTTCTTTGTAATTATTTGTGAAATTTACTACCACCTTTTTTTACTTCTTAATTTCAAATGATATATTTAGATGGACAATTATTATAAAGTACATGAATTGCAAATGCAAAACTTTGTAAGGTAACACTATAGAATGTTATATTCATTTTCTCTTCAATTTACAAAAAGTATGCTTCTGTCTGTGTTAGGAAAATAATACGTATTATTATACATTCCACAATTTTTATTGTAAAATAATTGTAAAATATTATGTATTTTCACAAATATACTTAATTCATTTTACAATTATTTTAAGAATATTTATTACACATTTTCCCCATCATATCCGTTATTTTTTTCAGTTAAGATAAAAATTAAGTTTTATCTGCTAAGAAAATGTCATTGCACATTGTAAGGTAACAATAGGTTTCTACTATAGCATTGTTACATTCTTTTTCTGTAAAAATATGGTTGCTTTTGTTCAATTCATACACATTTCTGATGGAAAATTATAGCATACATGACAAAGCAAAAACATCACTTCATGGTTTGTAATGTTCATCTAATTTTTCCTATGTTTGAGAGGCATACAAATGCCTCCAGGTGTGTCTCACCGGGTCTCAGTCGGATGAACTCACCCTATCAGCAAAAAAAACTGGATGGTCTCCAGTGAGCTGGACGAGTCTTTGGAAACTTCAGGACTGCGCCGATGAACTTTTGCGCCCCAGACTCTTGCGACGCGCTCGATCTCATCATGATCTGTGGAAACCCACACGCTGCCAAACATAACAGCAGAGATTTGACTTCTTTTCTTTCTTCTTAAAAACCTTTTTCTATATATGTAGCCTATTTTACTTACAAAAAAAAAAAAAAAAAAAAAAAAAAAAACCAAACGCAAAGGAAACTGAGTCTTTTTAAATCTTAATTTAAAAAACAGATTTAATTTAGAATAAGTATACGTTTCTGACCTTTCATGAACATTTCACTTAAGTTTTTTCATACACAAAGTCAAAGTAATTAACTACAAACTCATATTAAAGCCATCATATTAAAACGATAAAGAACAAATAAACTGTAGTTGCCTGTCAACGACTTCTGAATCCAAGGCAGCTCTCAGAACCCACGCGATGAGAGGAACACCGGCCAGATTCTTGATGTTCTTCAGAGGGATTCCTTTACTGCCGCCGCGGGCCAGAATCAGAGCCGCGCGGTGCGGCTGTCCGGTGCACCTGTTGCTCTCCATCACCGAGGAAATAACAGCGAGGGAACAGAAACACTTCACTTTATACGGACTGGACACTCCTATATGAGAATGATTTCAGTAATTGATTAGCTTATTAATTTGAGAGACTTAAATGCTGATGTTTGATCAAACAAGGGCTTTATACGGGTCTCCCTGAATCGCAAAGAAACCGTCCTGAAATAATCATAATCATAATCACGAGCAAACGAAGCGCTACTTCATGTCTCTCGTATCACTCCGCGATCTCTGACACTTTCATTTAAACCCGAGAAACGTGTTGAATTCAAACTGAGAGTGAACATAAAACTCTTGCTAGATGTCTAGAAGCTGAATACTATCCAGATAAAAAAAAAAACTCTCTGTAGGAGGAAGAAGAACAAACCTGTAGGTGACACAACGAGCGGAAGGAGGCAGGGAGAACTTAAAAAAAGAAGACAATTTACTTGTGAGCTGTTTTTCTTAGCGGAAACTTTACGATAGTGAAATAAAGCCTGGCGTATGAAATGATAGAAATTGAACTTTAATACAAAATGTAAAAAACTTTAAAAAAAATGTGAACATGTGATTTATGTTTTGGATCGTATTTGATGCGTCAGGCTTTTATGGCTCATTTAGTAAGAACATAAGATGCTTTCATAATAGCATAACGAACTACTTACATAAAATGCATATAAATATCAGATGTCACTCTATAGATTGTCTCCCAATAATATGTCTAGTATGATATTTAAATGCTTCGATTTATGATATTTTCATTGTGGGGGCAAAACATATAATGCAATGCAATGCAACGATGATTTAAATGAACAAATCAATGTTCCTCAAAAGTTGACGTACATTTGATACTTACATTTTAACATGAATTTTCTAAAAATGAAGTATGGATAATCAAGTAAACTAAGTTGCTTCAGTCCAGTAAGTGTTCATCTTGAACTATTACTGAAGTTATTCTTACATCTACTTTACAAGAATACTTTTGGGATTATAATAAATAGGTATAAACTAGTATAAAAAAGTAATCAGAGGACAAAATATTAATCATGTTGATAATTTAGAGGGCTTAGAAATTAATTTAACTTAAAAAAAATACATAGACATGACATGAAATATTGATCCAAATTATATTCTATCTATCTATCTATCTATCTATCTATCTATCTATCTATCTATCTATCTATCTATCTATCTATCTATCTATCTATCTATCTATCTATCTATCTATCTATCAATCTATCTACCTACCTACCTATCTATCTATCTATCTATTCAGAAAAAAAGGTATAAAAGCTGTCACTCTGGCTGTATCGTTTCAATATGTACCATTTATGTATGAATATGAACACTTTTAGTACAAATGTGTACCTTTAATGCTATTAAAATGCACCCTTTAGGGGTAAATAAGGTACAGCTGTGTTTCTTTTGAAAGGGCGCTGTCCCAGTGACAGCTTTTGTGACTGTATCTGTCTATTAAACAAAAGAAGGAGTGTTTGTTAGATATCATCATTTACAGTATATTGCACTCACTCACCACACGAGAGCACCAGTGTAACATGATTATTTTCTTTTACATGAAACAGCCTGCAGTTTTTTGTTGGGTTTTTATAGGGTAACAGTAATAAGACTTCATGTAATTCATTGAATGTTTGGCTGGCCCTCAAATCACAATCTCAGAACCCGGAAGGTTTTATTTCTACAAGTTTGAGCTTTTCACTAAATAAAGGAGGCGGTTCAAAGACAGACGAGAGCTGATGTGTTTGATCTGCTCTCTTAAATTACAGGAAGGGTTTGAGCTCTGTGCTGTTGCAGACGGGAAAGACAATCTGTTGGATTGGTAGAGTATCAGAGGCCGTGGCCTTCACCCTCTTCTCTGATGTAAACCAGGTAACATCAGCTTTTTTAATCCTTCCGACTCGATTAAAACAAGTGTTTGCTGTCCATTCTCTCTCCCTCTCCAAATACTTCTGTTGAGAAACCAATCAGCTCTTCACGACGGTTCATGATCAGATAGCAGCGAGCAATTTATTTAGAGCAAACTGTCCACCAAACATTTAATTTCTGTGCCCCCAGTCCCATGAAAAGCAATTTATTAGCTGCCAAGACAAGAGAACCAGTGGCTTTTAAGAAGAAAAGAAAGATGTGAATCTCCTTAGGGCTACAGATTTAATATCTGTGGTGAGGGAGATTCAGACTTTCTGGATGTCAGGAGTGAATCCACACCAGACCGCTCTGACACACTGCATTGCAAGCTACGGGTGCAAGACACCACGTCTCTTCACTCGCAATGAAGATACAACGTTTTTGGATCTTTTTTTTAAAAAGCCATTGTGTCTGTCCTGATTCACTTTGTTCTTTAAGGGGCATTAAAAAAATTATGGACCAAATTTAGATATGTAACTTATGGAATTTTAGTATCTACCACAATATTTCAATGTCTGCATCAAATCCATCCATCCATCAATCAAGCAATCAATCAATCAATCAATCAATCAATCAATCAATCATCAATCATCAACAATCAATCCCTACAAAATAAATGTTTTAGAAAACAAACAACCTTTACATATTTTTTTGTATCTACAAAATATTAAATTTTAATTATTAATAATAAGAAATTAATAATAATCAAATACGTACTAATAATCTTAATCATTGAAATCTGAATTAACAAAATGTACCAACTTTAGACTGTAAACTTGGACAATGTTTGATCTGCAATAACGTTAATGCAAACTAAAGAATTTTTTTTATTTGATTTTAGTTATTTTTTAATTAAAAAAAAACTTTGAAAGCTGCATTTACAAATAAATATAAATTCAAAAAAAACAATTATGTACCAATTAGCATCTCGGTTACAAATATGTTTTCCAATAAATAAAATAAAAAAAATATTAAAATTACATTAAATTAACACACAAAACAGTGATGCAATTTTCAGTGCATACCAATAAAAGATAAACTACCAAAATCATCATCATATTACTGTAAAAAAATTAAATTGTAATTGATAATCTTCATTCCATATATAAAATTCTAATAGACCTATAAGAATATATATATATTTAATATATATATATATATATATATATATATATTATTATTTACCACACACACACACACACACACGCAACACACACACACACACACACATTTATAATATATATATAGATGTCTATACATTTTAAGGGTCATATGTGTTGCTAGACAAAAAAAAAAAAAAAAAAAAACACAAAAAAAACAAAAAAACAAACAAGAACTTTTTTGTGTATTTGGTGGTAAGAAATGGGTTTAAGTGGGTTTTTATGTGGTTTAAGGTTAAAAAAACACGTTATTTTCTACATACTGTACATTATTGTTTCTTCTATATGCCCCGCCTTTCTGAAACGCCTCGATTGTTACAAAGCTCATCGTCTGAAAAGCGAGGTGCGCTGTGACTGGCCAGCTATCCAGTGCATTATGATTAGCTGAATTCCTCAAGCGTGTGACGGAAACGTTACACCCCTTACCATACTTTGATGCCGTGTCCCGGCCGGAGCGCAGAGACAAAAACATTAAAACCCATTAAAAAACGAGGCATTTGTTGCATCCAGTGAGGACATAATTCGGATTCTAATGAACTATCCTGTCTTTTTATGCATGCGTTGCACCGCGCACCCGGGGGGGGGGGGGGGGCGGAAACATTACCAGTGTCTGCATTGTGTTCGGAGAACTGACAAACATCATCACCTACATGCTCAAAACTTGCATTTTGAATCCAAATCTTTTTAAATAAAATGTACCTACAGTCTTTGAGTAAGAACATCCAGCATTGGTAGTCTACTCTCCCAGGTCAGGAACCGTCCTCCATAAAGGTGCTGTAAACACCAAAAAAAAAAAAAACCACATCTGAATAGTGGTGAGTGTTCTGGAACAGTGTTGTAAATACAATAAACCACTTATTTGTAGTCGTGTCCTCTTTTGAAAGACCAAACAAAGTAGTTTTGCTTTCACACAAAACACCCGCGGCACACACGCGGGCTTGAGAATGGCGTGGCCGGCGGATTCGATGAAGGAGGCTTGCGGCAACCACATGTGATGACCCCGCGCTGGACTTCCGCTTCATCCACGGTGAAAGCCGATCCGGCGATCCACAGCAAAGTAGATGTATTTCCTCAGCGCCCAGCACAGATCAGCTCCAGGCATGACGAAGCATAGATCGTCTTCTTTTGGAAGACCAAACAAAGTAGTTTTACTTTCACAACGAAACAGCGTCTTCACACATGGCGGCGGCAACAATACTACAGCAAGAATAAAAGTTACGCCTTCTTTCTTTGCGTGAACATTTGAGCGGCGTTATGCAAATCTTCCCACACAGTGACATAGACATGTGGGGGCATGTTAGAACGAGCCGTTTTAGGTAGGCATGGTTGACTCTTAATTTTTTTAAAGAATATCTCTTTGGATTTGAGACTTTAGTCTTTGCAACTTTACAGATCTTCTTTATGCACCAAGAGCTTGTAACACTCCAAAGAGAAAGGAAGAATTGAAATCGCATCATATGACCCCTTTAATATATGGAATTTATGATAAATACATAAAAAATCTACTAGACTGTAAAATCGGAGCAAAATCTACAAAATATTATATTCTGATAAACTATTTTATGGTTATTATCTTTCTAGCCACAGATGAATATCAGTGAAGACATTTTGTATGAGTGGCATCTGAGTTGAACCAAATTTAGCTGAACAAATATCGCAGTGGTGAATTTTCGCTCTCTGCGGTGGCAAGAGTTTTGGTGGTGGGCGAGAAACTGTGAGAAATTTGTATTGTGAGACACCAGTTGCTAAGGCACTCGGGAAGAGTCGACATCCATCTGTGCAGATGTGTATTTATATCACACATGAATAATTTGCTGAAATAGAAGGAAACAGAGATTCTGATGTACTGGACTGTCACGTTAGCATATGTGTGTCAAAATATAGAGAATTAAATAAACTCATTCTGCCAGCACTTTTATAATGAATCACAGAAGAGAAAAGCATCCATTTAATTATATGTACCAATAACATAAATCCATAAACAAAAATAAAGTCCTAACACTAGACAAAAAAAGAAAAAAGGTATTTTATCAGCTTTTCAGTCTCTAGATAAAAATCATAGTCCCGCATAAATGCTTAATATGTTGGTAGAAATCCTCACTTTGCGTCTATCAGTCACACCATGACCTTTGACCCCTGTGGTGTAATTTCATCAGGACAATAGCTCACACATTTCCATTAGTCTTAATTATGTCTGTGCTAATACAGAGGTACTGAACGTAGTGTCACCCCCCCAAAAATACCTATTTTCCCCCCATAGACATTAAAAACTATAAAATATGTTTTACAAATATATAATGTATATGAAGATGAATAATTCTATTTGGTAAATAATTAAAAATAAATACTGAAACCTCAATTTAATTAATTAGAATAAAGGAAGTATATTTAAAATAATATTTTTTTCATCTCAAGGCCACTGTCTCTGATATCAGTCTCACCCAGATAGCTTTATTAAATATAACGTAAAAAACAAAAATTATATCTAATATGCAAATCAGCATATTAGAAGATTTCTGAAGAATCATGTAACACTGAAAACTGGAGTAACGATGCTGAAAATTCATTTAAATAAATTACCTTTTCAAATATATTCAAATAGAAAACTGTTATTTTAATTTGTAATAATATTTCACATTATTGCTGTTTGTACTGTATTTTTGATCAATTAATGCAGCCTTGGTGAGCAGAAGAGACTCTAATAAACGGTTATAATATCTCGTTTATTACTAAATATATGTAATATATTAAAAACAATTATACTACAGCTAAGCATATTCTATATATAATATACAAAATAAATATAATATAAAAAGTATATTATCAGAAACAAAAATGCTTTTGCTAGACTATATACAAAACAAATTAATCCATTTATACTAATATTAAAAGAATAATAATTATAAATTATTAAATACAAAAAAATTATCAAGTTTACCACTAAAAAGTTTTGTGTTTCATAACATCTTTGTCATCAAATATGACCACGTCACCAAATCTCATCACCAGCATGCCGTGTATTTACTAATTACTGTTCAATTTCTTAGGAATAAAATGAGCAATAAGCCATTACGCAATATGTGACCCTGGACCACAAAACCAGTCATAAGGGTCAATTTTTTTGAAATTGAGATTTATAAATCATATGAAAGCTGAATAAATAAGCTTTATATTGATGTATGGTTTGTTAGGATAGCACAATATTTGGCCGAGACACAACTATTTGAAAATCTTGAATCTGGAAAATCGCCTTTAAAGTTGTCCAAATGAAGTCCTTAGCAATGCATATTACTAATCAAAAATTCAGTTTTAATATATTTATAGTATGAAATTTACAAAATATCTTCATGGAACATAATCTTTACATAATATCCTAATGATTTTTGGCATAAAATAAAAACCCATACAATGTATTTTTAGCTATTGCTACAAATATCCCCCAGCGACTTAAGACTGTTTTTGTGGTCCAGGGTCACATATATTAAAAGGCATCATTTTTAATATTTAACTATTAAACTTTTTTCCGAGGATCCCAAACACTTGGAATGGAGGAAAATCCAGCATCCATGACTCAGGCGACAGAAAAGGATTTCCAGCTATTAAGGGCGGATGTGCTGTTCTAGCAGGCGTGGGTTTTCACGGATGCTGGGAAAATGAAAACTGCTGATGAATACTTTAATTTTAAACTAAAAAATCTATTTACACACATCCGGCTAGTCTAAACTCAGGGGCAGGAGCTCCTGCAGCTCTCGTGTTTATTCTAGCCGAACCAAACGGCAGCGCTCAGATCTGGCCTTTTAATCCCATTACGGATACAGACAGCGAAAAGAGACACAATCCAGAGACGTCCACATTTCCTGTTCCTCTGAGCATCTGAGATTGGATTCTGATGGCTGGAGGCTGTGCTTTGTTGTTTGTGCAGATTTTCTCTGCTCTGTCGTCTCATTGTTGATGGAGTCCAGAACTGATATTCCTCCTCATCTCTACCTTACAGACATCCATATATCCATCTACCCATACAATAACATTTAAGTACAGTGTTTGACAGTGGCGTCTGCTGGAATCAGATCCATAAATGGTTCGGATCTGCAGCGGTTTAATGCATTATTGGGCTGTGTGCTAACAAAGCGATGCAAATGTTACTGATTAAATGATTAATGCAATCTATTTCCATTCCAATTCAATAAAATCCAATACAGTAGGTCAAAACTGCAACTAAAAAGCTGCTTTCTTGGCTTCATTTTCTTTAGATTTAGATTTTTGAATAACAAAAAGTTGAAAAGTTGTTTAATCTCAAAGCCTTTTTTTCCCCAATGTAATATATAAATGCTTTGTTTCTCATGAGAGAATCAAGTTATGATCATTGTATTTTTTTAAATGCTGATATTCATTTTCTTCAAAGAGAAACTTTACTGACAAAAAAAAAACGTAAAAAGTTGTTATCATGCATGTACACTAACGTTCAAAAGTCTGGGGTCACTGTTTTTAAATATTAAAAATTGAAAAATGAAACATATAAAGATTCAAGTTAATGCCATTTTAATATAATGCTGAATGGCTATATTGCTCATTTTATCCTAAGAAATTTAGAAACAAGCATAATTTAGTAAAGGTATGGTGTTGGTGATGATTTTGGTGACAGTGGTCTTAAAAGTACTTGATTCTTCAGAAATCACTCTAATATGCTGATTTGCCATGCAATAAACATTTCTTATTATAATAAATATTGAAAGCAGTGGTGCATTTATTTAAAATCGTTTTTTTTTGTAACATTATAAATGTCTTTTGTGTCACTTTTGATCAATTTAATGTATTCTTGCTGAAAAAAGTATTACTTTCTTTAAAAAAAAACCAAAAAACGTACTGACCCCAAAACTTAAATATGAATAGTTTATGAGAATAATGAAATGTTTATTGAGAAAATAAATGCCTGAATTTATTTATCAAATACCCGAGTGTTAAAAGTAGAAATTTAGTTACCACATAACATCTTATTGCTTGATTTGCCAAAGCACACACTGTACTCCATGTACAAGAGGCGCTGCTAGTTTTTACACAAGCTAAGCAAATTGCAACTTGCATTTAGTTATCAGCTAAGATAAAGTTGTTGTTATTAGTGAAGCTACGTGACGGTCTGACACTCGAGTGATCTGTCAGCATGAGAGCTGACCTGCTGGTGCACCTCTTAAGATAATGAGCTGTGGGAATTCACATGCTTCTGATCATCCAGAGCAGCTGCTTGATCAAAGACATCGCACAGCTCACTCCAGCCAATCACAGAGCAGCACACCTGCCCTCAGCCAATCACAGCCCTCCACAGAACAGGTACTACCATACAGAGATTCTCCTGAGACACTCTGGTCCTAATTAAAGCCAGAACCAATTTTACTGTATTTTTAATGAACACAGAGAGCTGTTTTTTTATTTATTTTTATTTGAGCATTACCATATAAATATAACTTCAAGTAAATCTAATCACGTTTGGCACAGCCTGAACTGTGATATCAAATTCCTCCTGACTCATGACCCGTCCCAGGGGTTCAGATAACAAAATACTCACTAAAATCAAGTCGTATCTTCAGACATGTATAAATAGAGAGAGGAGACAGAGATTAGACTCTAGCCACCATCCACATTAAATCTCCTGATAGCTGCTGCGCTTGACCACGTCGCCACGAAGATTAAACCACCGTGTGATTTCTTTTGTTCACTTCAAACCCTGCTAATAATAAATGTTATAATGGTATATAAATAATACTAAAATAAAATTTAAAAAACAAAAATTATTCCAAATACCTAACTAACTATATACATACATATGTTTTTCATAGTTGTGTTAGAAAACAATAACTGGCATATACTGATATTAAAACTTCAGCTTTTATATATATATATATACACACACACTACTATATATTATATTGGAATGATTTCTTAAGGATCATGTGACACTTTATACTGGAATAATGATGCTGATTCAGTTTTGCATCACAGAAATAAATAAAAATTTTAAATACATTAAAATAGAAAACATAATTTAAATTGTAATCATATTTCACAAAATTACTATTTTTACTGTATATTTGATCAAATAAAATCAGCCCTGCTGGCAGACGAGACTTCTTTAAAAAAATTACAAGTCTTCGGATCCCAACTTTTACCGTTAGGTATATATATATTTTTTTGTTTTTGGTTTGTTTTTATGGACCATACCGATAAGGGCAAATACTACGGTAGTATATTTTATACATTTTATCTAATAAATTAATAATTAAACTAAAATAAAAAGCAGTCGTCTCAAATTCCAGAAATGAATTTAGGAATTTCAATTAATTAAATTATTTGCATTGATATTTGCTACATATTATATTTAACATTGCTATTAAATTACTAATGTTTTTAAAGATTAATTCTAAGCGAGCATAGATGACGGCAAAAGTAATCTAAATTTTTTTTAAATTAGAGGAACATGCACAATAAATATCTGATACTGACTGCTAAATAATCATTTGTAATGGCCAGTAACCAATATGCCACAGACATATCGTACGTAATAAAGAAATGTGCTCAAATGTCCACTCTTATTCATTTCAGTGAACTGATACATCCAGACAGTTGATGTGAGTGAATCAGTTAAAATGATTCAAAGATTCATTTAATGCTACACAGGATTTTAGGCCTTTGTAGTGATATAATATTACTGTACAAAATAATATAATATGCAGTCTCGTTTATATAAATTGATCTATTGAAATATTATTTAATGCTGCCAGCCAAATTAAGATCCTTGCTGTATATCATCTTACAAGTTTATATAAAAAAAAATATTGCATACTTATTAAAGTCATTTAATAATAAAAAAGTGTGGAATATGAAGTAACTGATGTGGAGAATGTGTCGTTTGTGTATGCATGGACGTATCGCCGCAGCTTCATACAACAGTTTTCTCAATCTCATTAACACTCTGACAGTAGTCCTGTTTGATGAGCCTTAATTGCTCACATTCATTATCTCATCAGGGTTATTTCAGCTCTCGTTAAAGCTGAGAATTAACAAACTGGAGGAAGTGAAATTAAAAATTAGAGAACAGGGTCAAACACCTCAGCAAACATTAGTCCCCAATTAAATGTGTGAGGTTCCCAAAACTTCCTAACAAATAAACACCAGAGAGCCTTCCAGCATCTGCGAACAAGAAATTATGTTTTGTAATGGTCAAACTAAAACAGTTGAGTTAAAACCTGAGCATAGCTTTCAAAACAGTCATATAATCAGACACCACATGGTCTGAGATAAACAATATATTCTCCAATCTCACGATCTCAGTTGGGTTACTAACTATAAGTAAAAAGTGATGCTACTAACTTACTAACTTAGATTCCAACGAGCAAACAAAATGCAATTATTGATGTCTGATTAATAAACCCCCAAAAATCACGAAAACACACACCCCCAATAAAAAAATAACACTTTCCTTACTTGAACAAAAAACAGCTTAATAACTGAATAATAGTATCTATAAAAAAAATGTAAGTAGTTTTTTTCATCTAGCTGCCAAGCAACATTTCTCATTTCATTAAGTTGCGGTGGTAAATAACCAAACTGAAACAAAAAATACAAACGATATAGACACATTAAAAAAAAAACTAATATATAAGAATTATATATATATATATATATTATATTAAATAAATATTATAATTATAATATATCTATATATTATATATATATATATATAATGCATATTTTCTCAATTTCAATAAGTTGTAGCATAAAATAACTAAAACCGAACACTAATAACTTAATCAAATTAAATACGACATAAAACCCCAATAAACAAAACACACAAAAGACTAACACTGTAAATGAAACAGAGGAATAAAAAATAAAAACTAATTTCAAGATTTAACAAAACTATAATTGTTGTTTTTTTTTTTTTACCAAAAATGTATTAAAATTCACAAAAGAGTTATACAAACCAAATAACTTTGAAAAATGAAAATGACAATACAAAGTACTAAAACTTTGAATTAAAATTAAAACCGAATCACATTCAAAATAGTAATGAAAACTAAAACTAAAAAAATACCTAAACATAATAAAAGTAAAATTGTCAAAGTTAATGAACACTACACAGACATTTAAAAAAAAACGGCAAAAACACACAACAAAAATTACTAAAACTTTAAAATTTAAATTAAAACAGAAAATACAAAGACATTATTCATAATATTAACATAAACTAATAGCGTATCGATACTAAAATAACACTGAGAACATTAATAAATGACAATTGACACTGAACATAAATAAATACTAAAAGAAGTAAAACAAAATGGAAACAGTAAATAGTAATGAATTAGACCAAGTTCCAGTGAAATACTGTATTTTCACAATTCTCTATAAGTCCATCTTTATGTGTATTTTGGTGTGATTGCGTTTTGTAAGAATGTACTCTTCTGAACTGCCGAAAAAAAAAAAAAAACATTGAGTTATAGAGTTACAGTGTGCCTCTTCCATTTGTTTATGTAAAAACAATGATTATGAAGGCCAAAAGTATGTGAGCACTTCACAATGTTACGTTTATGCATAAACCCAAGTAATAAATAAAAATAAATAAATAAATCTAACAATATGGACCATAAATTCAATATCTTTTTTACTTACTTAGTGAAGAAGAGGAGTGTATCCTTAACTGAATAGAGCTGGTCACATTTACATGTTCTCTTAAACTAAAAAGAGGAAAAAGACATGATTGGTAGGAAACCAGTTCATCTGAAAGTTAAAAATAATAGACATTTTAAGAAATAAATCATTTACCTGTTGAGAGTATGTTGACAGTCTGTAGTTGAATGGCTGAAGTACAAATAGTGAATCAGATGAGCCATCCTTTTTTTGCCTTAAGTCCATCCTTTTGGTGGGACTGAGTGGCAGTTGCCTCTCTGCCGAGATGAGGTTGTGGCATGTTATACATCTGAAATACACAATTGGAGTTAGATTTGTCTATTTGTTTTGTAAAACTACTATATATGGGCCAAAAGCAAAAATTGTACTAATGTGAGCCCTTCACACTTCCAAAAGAAAACAGGGATATAACGTCATGATAGAGCTTTAAAGGGGTTATTTGATGCGATTTAAATTTTTCCTTTCTTTTTTGGAGTGTTACAAGCTTTTGGTGCGTAAAGAAGATCTGTAAAGTTTCAAAGACTAGTCTCAAATCCAAAGAGATGTTCTTTATTAAAGTTAAGAGTCAGCCACACCTACTTGAAACGGCTCGTTCTAACACGCCCCCACATATCTACTCCACTATGTGGAAATATTTGCATAATGACACCCAAATGTTCACGCAAAGAAAGAAAAGGCGTAACTTTTATTCTCGCTTTAGTATTGTTTGCCGCCGCCTTGTCGTGAAGACGCTGTGTGCTTCGTTCTGAAAGCTAAACGACTTTTTTTGTTCTTCCAAAAGAGGACACGACTAGAAATCATCAGTGGTTAAGTTGTATTTACAAAAATGTTCCAGAACAGTTCAACCCAAATAATCATTTGTGTGCAGCACATTTTATGGATGACTGTTTACTGATCCTGGTAGAGTTGACTACAATGCTGGCTGTTCTGACTCCCAGACTGTAAGTACGTTTTCATATTTTAAAGGATTTGCCACTGATGATCAAATGCGAGTTTTGAGCAGTGTAGAGCAGTGCTAGTAGTTTGTCATTTCTCCGATCACACGATGCAGACATGGTTTTATGTTTACGCGGCACGATTCAATGCGTAAAAAGACAGTATAAGTCTTATAATCCGTACTTATGTCCCCACTGGATGCAACAAATGCCTCGTTTAGAATGGATTTTAATGTTTTTGTCTCGTCACTGCGCCCAGGACATGGCATCACAGTATGGGAGGGGCGTAACGTTTCCGTCCACTCTTGATGTATTCGGCAATACATAACGCACTGATAGATGGCCAATCAAGCCCCCATCGCATTCAGACCGCTGATCTTTGTAAAATCCTACGCGTTTCCAGAGAGGCGGGGGCATAGAGAGACAGAATAAATGTACAGTATTGTGGAAAATAAATGTTTTTTGAACCTAAACTGCATACACCATTTCTTTACACCAAAAACACAAACTAATTTTATTTTTTAGCAACTCCTCTGAACCCTTTAAGTTTTTTGGGACTAACATGTTTGGCATAAACACAAGTATATTACATTCATGACATTTTACATATGTGCATTTAGCAGACACTTTTATCCAAAGCGACTTACAAATGAGGGTAATAGAAGCAATCAGCACGACAAAAGAGCAAAAATATATGTGTTGTGACAAATAATAAATAAACAGAATAAAAAGTAGATATAGACAAAGGTAATATATAACCCTCTCAACAGTGTAAATATTCATTCTTTAATTTAAATACAAATTTAACTTATGAAATAATTTACCTGTTGAGAGTGTGTTGACAGTCAGTCTGTGCTCCAGAAAATCAGTAATGAGGAGCTTCGACCGTTACAGATTTAAAAAACAAAAAGGGAGGGAATAAAGAACCCTACTCTAACACAAAGAACCATTTCAGCATAAAAGGGTTCTTCAGGATGCTGTGGTTCTAAATAGAACCGTTACTACATAAAAAGAACCTTTAAAGAACCATCTTTTTTTAGAGTGTGGAACAACATTCGCAAGACATTTCACCTGCAATACATCAGTATTTAGCATCAGAATGCTAAAAATACACAAAGGAACAAAGAACAACCCTGCGAAAAACGGGGAGGAAAACTGCGGCGTTAATCACAGACACATCGTTTACCCTTGATTTGGTTGTATTTGCTCTAAAAAGCTTCCTGACTTTGTTAGGCAATTAGCAATTTTTTACAACACAACATTTCATTACAATGAAAATAACTTGAAAGCACATCATAATTATAGCTTCCAAACAAAAAAGTTTGAACTTTGGAGGAGTGCACTGATTGTGTCTGCAGACAGGGAAAATCATTTCAAAGGCAGAGAAAGTTATTACATTTTGATTAAAGATAATGAAACCAATCTTTTTTTTGGCCTTTTAGAAAAACACACACTGATGAATCATACAAAATAAGACCAGGAAAATTTCAATTTCAGCTCATTTTTAGATACCTCCTGTATTTCAATGCATATTACAATTATTAGTACCACCACATTTTGTCAAAAAGTCATGTCTACACTGCAATCTTACTCCATATCTTACTCAATCTTGTTTCCCAGAACAAAAAGATTTCTGAAAATTATATAAAAATGAATGTATCCAAATGTATGCTTAAAACAAGAAATAAAAATATCAGCCAGTTTAAGCAGAAAAATAAACTTAATTTAAGATTATTTTTCTGACCCTATTGGCATATTTGTACTGTTTAATTATCATATGATAACTATATATCATATACATATAAACGTGTGTAAGCTCTTACATATGTATATTTTATATGTATATGTGTGTGCTTTATTATATGAAAGGTTATATAAAAATATGATTTAATTTGATTTGTTTTGACTACTTTTTAAATGTTGTACACATACATCCATATATAATATAGTTAATCACACACCCCACAAACAAACACTATATAATATATATAATATATTAAACCTTTTCAGGGTGAATACCACAGATTGAGATTAAATACACCAAAAGTAGTTTAAATGTAATATATATATATTTAGTAATATTATATATAAGGTTTATTATATCTATATATATATATATATATATATTACCAGGGGTACGGAAAGTATGCAGACCCCCTTACATTTTTCACTCTTGGTTATATTGCAGCCATTTGCTAAAATCTTTAGTTACTTTTTTTTCCGATCTTAATGTACACACAGCACCCCATATTGACGAAAAAACACAGAATTGTTGACATTTTTTGCAGATTTATTAAAAAAAACAAACTGAAATATCACATGGTCCTCAGTATTCAGACCCTTTGCTGTGACACTCATATATTTAACTCAGGTGTTGTCCGTTTCTTCTGATCATCCTTGAGATTGTTCTACACCTTCATTTGAGTTCAGCTGTCTTTGATTATACTGATTGGACTTGATTGGAAAGCCACACACCTGTCTATATAAGACCTTACAGCTCAGAAAAAAGAAAAAAAAAAAAAAAAAAAAACAGTGCATGTCAAGCAAATAGAATCATGAGGTCAAAGGAACTGCCTGAAAAGCTCAGAGACAGAATTGTGTCAAGGCACAGGTCTGGCCAAGGTTACAAAAAAAATTCTGCTGCCCTTAAGGTTCCTAAGAGCACAGTGGCCTCCATACTCCTTAAAGGGAAGACGTTTGGGATGACCTGAACCCTTCCTAGAGCTGGCCGTCCGCCAAACTGAGCTATCGGGGGAGAAGAGCCTTGGTGAGAGAGGTAAAGAAGGATCACTGTGGCTGAGCTCCAGAGATGGAGTCGGGAGATGGGATAAAGTTGTAGAAAGTCAACCATCACTTCAGCCCTCCACCAGTCGAGGCTTTATTGCAGAGTGGCCCGACGGAAGCCTCTCCTCAGTGCAAGACACATGAAAGCCGCATGGAGTTTGCTAAAAAAACACATGAAGGACTCCAAGATTGTGAGAAATAAGATTCTCTTGTCTGATGAGACCAAGATATAACTTTTAGGCCTTAATTCTAAGCGGTATGTGTGGAGAAAACCAGGCACTGCTGTTCACCTGTCCAATACAGTCCCAACAGTTAATCATGGTGGTGGCAGCATCATGCTGTGTTGGTGTTTTTCAGCTGCAGGGACAGGAAGACTGGTTGTAATCGAGGGAAAGATGAATGCGGCCAGTACAGGGATATCCTGGACAAAAACCTCTCCAGAGTGCTCGTTACCTCAGACTGGGCCGAAGGTTTACCTTCCACAAGACAATGACCCTAAGCACACAGCTAAAAATACGAAGGAGTTGCTTCACAACAATTCTGTGACTGTTCTTGAATGGCCCAGCCAAGCCCTGACTTAAACCCAATTGAGCAACTCTGGAGAGACCTAAAAATGGCTGTCCACCAACGTTACCATCCAAC
Source organism: Sinocyclocheilus anophthalmus (assembly GCA_018155175.1). NCBI lineage: Eukaryota > Metazoa > Chordata > Actinopteri > Cypriniformes > Cyprinidae > Sinocyclocheilus > Sinocyclocheilus anophthalmus. The sequence continues at coordinate 38,100 of JADLZN010001296.1, forward strand.
CTGACAGAACTGGAGGGGATCTGCAAGGAGGAATGGTAGAGGATCCCCAAATCAAGGTGTGAAAACTTGTTGCATCTTTCCCAAAACGACTCATGGCTGTATTAGATCAAAAGGGTGCTTCTACTAAATACTGAGCAAAGGGTCTGAATACGTAGGACCATGTGATATTTCAGTTTTTTCTTTTTTAATAAATCTGCAAAACTGTCAACAATTCTGTTTTTTTCTGTCAATATGGGGTGCTGTGTGTACTTAATGAAGGAAAAAAAATAACTTAAATGATTTTAGCAAATGGCTGCAATATAACAAAGAGTGAAAAATTTAAGGGGGTCTGAATACTTTCCGTACCCACTGTATATATATACACAAACACATACATATATATACTGGAAAATAAGACAAACATACTGAGTTTTTTCTTCTTCTTCAGTGTAAAACACCACGAATTGCGAATAAATACATCAAAATGAAATAATGGCCACTTATAAAAAATTGATTTTGGTTCATTAATGGGATCTCTGATGGCGTGTTGCCCTGGGGAACCTTTTAGAAAGGACACCAGGACAATCAATATCCCTACTGCAGATTCTGTAGAGCTCAATCTATGTTTTATAGACTCAGAAGGAACACTCACCTGTGACCAAAGGTGGACAGGAGAACTGCTCCCACGACACAGTGCATAAGGTTTTCACGTCTTTGGTGATGAACGGAGGTCAGCGGGTGCTGGGGCACCAGGCTGGTGCTGGATTGACAGCATGACTCTGGAGAAAGCATGGTAACAGGAAATGGTCAATGTAGTGAGGTGGAAAACACACACACACACTGCTCTCCCACACAGCATGTGGGATCACCAGACAAAGCTGTCTGACTAACCTAAACTGATGTGTTCTTCTCTTCAGGGCGTCCTGTCAGTCTGGCCCACGTTCACTCGTTCACTGGATGAGTTTCAGGAGAAAGTGCATCATCTTCAAACTCCTGGAAGCACACAGGAACTGAATTCATCTCCGTTAGAAAAACAGCTGTTCCAAATGTAGTGAGCTGCCTATTTAGACAGCACTTTAAAGCATCAAAAGAGTACACAAATGCTACTCCAAAAGGCAGCAACATTATGTTGCCTTATAAGACACCTTATGTGTCCTTTACAGAAAATACAATCCCAGAATTCATTGCGACAAGATCACTGAAAAGAATCCAATATGTACATTTCAAAATTTAAAGAATCAAGGAATCATATAATTATCACACACATACAACACATACTGTATTATCTAATATCTATATTTTTTGTTTTTTTTTTTTGTTTACAATAAAAATAGAAACCAGACAACACTCATATTAATATTTCTATAATTAAATTGTATTCCATATAACACACACACAACACACACAAACACACACAAACACAAAAAAAAAAAATTCTATACATGTATTCTATTTGTTTTTTTACTGTAAATTTTAAGATATAAATGCTAATATATTATTTTCTATATATATATATTATATATATATATATAATGTGTTTATTAATTGCTGAATTATCTCTATATATACCATCTAGAGCATTATATATATAATATATATATATATATTATCATATACAGGTACCAGAAATATATATCTATATATATACACTCATTATATAATTTTATTAAAAAGTTATCAAAACCAATTATATTTAATCTTTCGTTTTTTAATTGATTCTTCTTAAAATTTAGTATAAAACACATATACATACAAGTAATGTATGTATGAAACAAATATGGAGCTAAATATTGCCATAGCATCACACATATTACCAAGTCACAAGTAAGTCCTATGCCAATATACTGTTTACTTCGTTTGGACTAATTCAACTGCAGAACAAAACCAGTTAAGAACAACTATATTAGAGCAGCAATGTTTTTAGCTTAGCAACATGCTAACATCAAACTACTTGAATCAGCTGTTGAGCCTCCAGTGCATTTCTCATGAGAAACACTATTTGTGTGGCTCTATTTATAAGGTTTCATGATAAATTTGCAGACACCAAGGCACTCGGATTTGGAGCAGAGCTTGTAAACAAAGCTAACATTTCTTTAGAAATATTGTGGCTTTATTCACTGTGGTGAAATCATAATGAACACGAGGCACACTATAGAGCTAGTTGCACATTGTGCACTTTGTTTTTGTTGGGAGTCATGACTTTTTTGCAGTGCCAACACAGACTGCAGCGCTCGAACTGAACAAATCACGAGGGAGCCGCGAGGCCCCAGCGTCTGTCCGCCAGTTCAGTGTTCAACGCGTGATTCACTCCATGCTGGAACATGTGTCACAGACAGCTGGGATTAGGCCTCGTCTTTGACATGGAGAACTGAGTAAAGCTTGAACAGAAGCCATTCGCTGAAGAGTAAGAAAAGATGGGCGAGAAATGAATATGTTTGAATAAATATTTGCGACCTAATATTACTAGTGGTGTTTTCTAACACAAGAATCATTACTATTTCTCATCTGCAGCATATATTGAGGACTTGAGAATCAGTAAGTAACTACCCATAATACTTTAGCAACATGCTCAAAGGGTCCAGATATAGCTAATTAGTTTTGGAAGTTAGTTCCTGCTTGTAGATATTGTAATTACACCTAAATCTGAGCACAAAGCATCTATGCTCATTCTTGTATTTTAAGAAAACTTGTAATAAAACGTTTTGCAAACAACATATAAAAGCAACATTTAAAAAAGCACTGGTATTTTGGAAGGTATTCAAACTGTTTGAAAATAAAACGAATAATAATAAACAATACTTATAATAATAAATAATACTAATAACATTATTAACATTTTATATAATAAAGCATATATATCATGTTTAACATATAAATCCCTCTTACAAATTATTATTAACTATTAATTAATAGAAAAATATATATCTAGTGATTCGTTTTTTTTAAATATTTTTTTTGATTTTAATTCTTTACATGTTGATGTTATATCTTTCACTACTTGGATGTTATAAGTTGCACTGAGTAAATACAGCTTGATAAAACAAAAACTGTCTGTCTTCATTTCAAAATGTGATTATTTTAAAGGGGGGTGATTCTTTCTATACCCACTGTAAGTTTTAATTTGTTTATACAGTTACAATGATTGTTATTACTTGTAGTTTTATTTTCTCCTTACTCGTCAGCTTGAAAATTCCTTGCAAAATGTAGAATTTTAAATTAAAACATTTATGTAATGGTTAAAATGAAAATCTAGTGGGAAACAAATTTAGTGAAATGTTAAAATGAAAAAATTGTGCTGCCGATAAGCGTCTACAATTACTGAAAACACAAAAAATAAAAGCACAAATATTCATTGTAAAGCAGATGCCAAATTTTACCAAAAAAAGTTTTTGTGAGGGAACTTAATAGTGAAACAGACATTAAAAATAAATAAATATATAAATAAAGACGATGGAGTGAAGTTATAACTCTGCACTGTGATTTCTACAGACACATCTAGATCTGCCCTTGGATCCCTGAAATCCTCAAACTCTTGTTTAATGAACATTGGGTGGAACTCCTCAGATCGCTCCTTACTCTGGCCGCAATACTCTAGTGTGGAATAATCCATAGATAACCACAGACACCTGTATAAAACATTATAAGCTGCAGTCCTGTTTGAAGTCGCCCGCTAATAGCTTTCCTTGTAAATATAGGCCCTTAGAACTCGCTTTTAGCCTAAATGATAATATTATCAACCGACCTCCTAACAACATAACATCCCATCAGCTTCTGAATATCCATCGCCACGGCGATAGGACCGAACCACCGGTCTACGAAACAAGCCGGCAAAATCATACAGTTAGCTCGATGACACGCGAAAAAATAGAGCGGTCTCTGAGAAAGAGTAAGATTAACCTGAAGCGAACTCCACACAGTAATTAAGTCTTGCACCATAGACACGGATCAGTGCGGGTCAAGTATTCGTTAAGTATCTCGCTAGGACCATATATAAGGGAAATGATGGGACACTCTGTGAGCCAAGCATGACCGCGTAGTGAAAATGCGACACCTGACAGAAAATAGGAAATCGCCCTGCCTCTGGGGAGAGAAAAGAGTGTGAAGTAAGTGGTGAGCAAAAGGATCACAAACCGCAAAGGTGTGGGGCGTGTTGTGACCTATTTTGGACAGTTAGAACACGTTCCCCTGGTTAGACAAAACAACCCAAGAATAAAAAAAGGAAACTTCTGTGTAAATTCATGGGAGTTTTATTAAAAAGGATTCTGAAGCATGTTTTTAGCTTATGACATATCCTTGTGAAAAAGGCAATAAAATTATTCTAGCGAGCTAATTAAGAGAAAAGGGAAGAGTTTCCTAACCCTCAGGCGCTCATGGGGATCCTGACACTTGCACCAGCTCTTAAATCAGGATTGTGTGTGTGTGTGTTTTGTGTGTGTGGTGTGTGTGTGTGTGTGTGTGTGTGTAATATTGTGTGTGTTGGTGTGGGGCATTGACAAGATAGACTTAGCGGCTGGTATATATATCTATCCAGTCCTGGGCTACGTTTTTCCGGCGGCACACACCACATCTGAAATAAAAACATTTTTTTATTATTTCTGGGGGAGCCAAGTCAACGACAAAAAAAGGCACATCAGAACATGAACCTACTGTTCAAAAGATGTTTTGGCGCCAATTTATAAGTTTTAATGTACCAGAACTAATCAAAATTCTGCTCCCACAAGACTGCTTTAGATAAATATAAGTAGGAAATACCGTACATTGTGTGTACAAAAAAAGGGGGGAGGGTGGGGGTTACATTTAAAATAACTGATGTTTCTATATGGTGGGAATATATGAAAATACAAGTGGAATTTATTTCTGGTGCTCAAAGCAATGCATTGAATTAGAACTAACACATTGACAGGTCGCTCCAGTCTTCCGGTTAAAAAATCAAAAACGGGGTGATCCTTCTAAAATCATTCTAAGACAATAGCTGAGAAAAACAAATTGGTGTCTGGGTCTCAGAAACATCTATTACCTTATTATATATTTTAAATAATTTTGAAAATAGTCTGAAGCTTAATAAATAAAAAAAACCTTTACCCCACTGTGAATTTGGTGTAGTGATAGTGTGTGTTAAGTGTGTGCAGTGTGTGGTTTGGTAAAATAAAAAGTGGTGTGTTGTGGTGGTGTGTTGGTGACAAAAAACAAAATAGATAAATATATGATACGAAAATAAAAATAGATAATCTTGTTATATTAAAATATGAAAAAAATGACATTACATATTTTAAACAAAAAAATACACACATAGTCACACACACACACACACACACACACACACACACACAGACGTGGGATACTAAAGTATCGAGTAACGGCCGTCGCCCGCACCACCCCTGAGTAGGATTTTCCGAAAGGTTGCCGAAGCATGCTCCCAGCATGACCAGGGGATAGCCGGGGGTGGACGCCATTCTGAAATAGGTGAATTAAACTATTTAACTGAATGATTCCCAAAAAAACACAACTCACAAAAACCCTGTCTCCCTACAAACTAATTTCTCAGGCGGGTTTGCTCAGGATGGTTAAAACCTCTTCCATATTGACCCGAACTACACGTGAAACGGCAAGCACAATCTTGCCAAAACAATGTACCTGTCCCGTCAAGTGCAGATCCAGCGCTCGTGTGTGCCAAGGTCAGGTTACTCCTTTAACTGGCAAACGCGGAGGCTGACCCTGGCAGCTATGAGCCTTTTCATAATGCGCAAGCCATTGCATGAATAGATGTGTGGGAGATAATTCACATATCACGCAAAGGTCACTTTCTGCCTGCAAAATACCTTTCAATTTCCTAGCAAATGTCAGTGTCTAAAAAGTTGGGCTTTTCTTTCAAACCGTGGCATAATAGCTCATGTCCTTTTCATTCATTATTCAAAAGGATAGGCTACTCAAATGACTCCATTTATTGCCTGAATGAGGGGTTACCAGCGTCGTCTTACAACTTGTGATTCTACTGTACTGTAACCTTACAAACTTCTGCCGCTGACTTTCCTGTTGTCTTTTCCTAATGTTCATGGCAATTGCATAATATTAGTGCTGAAGACAGAGGTTCCCCTGATGGGGCTTGCAGTAATTCTGCTTGTATAAAAGCCAAAGCGAGAAATGTGCTTTCTTTGCTATCATTGCTAATTCCTCTGCCACATGATTAGGTGCTAAAACGGGCGTAATTCCTCCCATAATGAGCGCCGTTCTATTGACAACAGTGCACGAATGTCAAAGATGGCACATAATCTCCTATAGCTGTCAGAGTTCTGGATGCCGCCTGTGACGAGACTCTGGCTGCTCACTTATTTCAATAAATTACCCATGCAGTATTTAAGGAATGTGCTTGTTTTCACATTAACAATGGTACAATTTTAACCTCAGGCAATCAGATCTTTTAATCTGATGAAGAAAAGCAAAGAGGATCATGCAGAAGATTTTTGTTTGACTGGCACCACAGCTTTGGTTTTATGGACCCTAAAAAAAAAATGGTTCTATTAGTTCACATTAGTTAATACATGCAACACATTTGTTACAGTGTTTATTAATCTTTGTTAACATCTCTAAATCAAAATGCAACTGTTTATTTTTAGTTCATGTTAGCTCAGGTTCATTAAATAATATGACCAGATATAGGTTTTGATTTTATTTGGAAATGTTGACATTAATTAAGATTAATAAATTGCTTTAGAGGTCATTTTAATTGTTAGTTTATGTTAACTAATGTAGTCAGTGCTAATGCTAACGAATGGAACCTTAAAATGGAACCACAAAAACTGATCAACCACATTTTACACCAAAATACCATATACTGTACATGAAGAAATTAAAAATAAATAAATAAATAATAGCATATAAAATAAGCAAATGCACATAAAAACAAACAGATGCATATAAATGAAATGCATGAATTAATAAATAAATTAAATGCATAAATAACAAAACAAATTAATAAATATCATGTAGAAAAAAATGCATATGAAAATAAACTGATGCTTCTAAAATAAATGCACAAACAAACAAATAATTGAATGAATGTCACAAAAATGCTGTAAAAAAATATATCTCCATGCTTACACGGGCTATTTTCTCTGCAGGCTTAAAACAGTGTTTTTTTATCTATCTATCTATCTATCTATTAATCCATCCATCCATCCATCCATCATCTATTATCTATCTATCTATCTATCTATCTATCTATCTACCACTGGGTACGGAAGTATTCAGACCCCCTTAAATTTCAGTCTTTGTTATATTGCAGCCATTTGCTTAAATCATTTAAGTTAATTTTTTTCCTCATTAATGTACACACAGCACCCCATATTGACAGAAAAACACAGAATTGTTGACATTTTTGCAGATTTATTAAAAAAGAAAAACTGAAATATCACACGGTCCTAAGTATTCAGACCCTTTGCTCAGTATTTAGTAGAAGCACCTTTTGATCTAATACAGCCATGAGTCTTTTTGGGAACGATGCAACAAGTTTTTCACACCTGAATTTGGTGATCCTCTGCCATTCCTCCTTGCAGATCCTCTCCAGTTCTGTCAGGTTGGATGGTAAAGTTGGTGGACAGCCATTTTTAGGTATCCAGAGATGCTCAATTGGGTTGAAGTCAGGGCTCTGGCTGGGCCATTCAAGAAAAAAGTCACAGAGTTGTTGTGAAGCCACTCCTTCGTTATTTTAGCTGTGTGCTTAGGGTCATTGTCTTGTTGGAAGGTAAACCTTCGGCCCAGTCTGAGGTCCTGAGCACTCTGGAGAAGGTTTTCGTCCAGGATATCCCTGTACTTGGCCACATTCATCTTTCCCTCGATTGCAAACAGTCGTCCTGTCCCTGCAGTTGAAAAACACACCCACAGCATGATGCTGCAACCACCATGCTTCACTGTTGGGACTATATTGGACAGGTGATGAGCAGTGCCTGGTTTTCTCACACATACCGCTTAGAATTAAGGCCAAAAAAATCTATCTTGGTCTCATCAGACCAGATGATCTTATTTCTCACCATCTTGGAGTCCTTCAGTGTTTTTTTTAGCAAACTCCATGCGGACTTTCATGCGTCTTGCACTGAGGAGAGGCTTCCATCGGGCCACTCTGCCATAAAGCCCCGACTGGTGGCGGGCTGCAGTGATGGTTGACTTTCTACACCTTCCTCCCATCTCCCGACTGCATCTCTGGAACTCAGCCACAGTGATTCTGGTTCCCTTTCAGTCGGTCACTCTCGACGTCACTTCGGATGACCGACGAATTGGGATCTCGGTTAGAGGGACCAATCTACTTCGAGTGAAAACTAAACGAGCCAATGCACATTGGCATGCGATTATTGCATCCAGCTGCTGCTGATCACCGCGTGAGTATAAGTAGGCAGCAGATGCAGCGAATATTCAGCTTTTCGCTTCGGAGCCGAACAATCACATCGTTCTGCTCCTGACTACTCTACAGAGAAGAAGACTGAACGAGTTCAGCACGCTCTTGGAGAGATCTTCATGTTGGCGGACGGCGCTTCAGCGTGGTGGTTTCCCGTGTCGAGTGGGTTGCACACATCAGGCGGCACTACCCCCTGTTTCGTGTTGCAACTGATCATCTCCCCTGTGCGCCTCAGCCCGCTAAAAGAGCTTTTTCCCCTAAAAAGAGCAATTTCGGGTGCGTCTTTCTAAGACGACGTTGCTTGGCAAACTTGAACCTTACGTCTTTATAAAGACGATGTGGGTCTTGCTATAGACAACGTATCACCCGGGCGTTCTGGATGCGGTCGTTACCTGGTGCTGGGTGATGGTCACGATCGTTGCCTCTCGTGCCTGGGCATGACGCATGCTGAGGTGGCTTTCGTGGATGAATCATGCTCCCATTGCGGGGGTATGACCACCTCGGAGTTGCGGACCGGACTCCGTCACCTGCAAAGGGGCGGAGTGCTCGTGCCACTACCTAGATCTGGGGTTCCCTCTGGTGGCAACCGGGGGCGTCCTTCTTCTAGCGGTGGGCGCGGACTGGTCTTACGTTCACGGTGAGGAATTCCCCTCCGGGGATGCCGAACCCGCCGGCACTGCGAAACCAGTGGAGCTTTCAGTAGAGCAGGCTGGACCCTTCCGGGGTGTACCACTTGTTTCTTCTGAGGCTCCCCCTGACGATCGGATGTCGATTGCAGAATCGGAGGGTGAGCCAGAGCTTTCTGGAGAGAAAGATTCGGCTGCGCTGCTCTCCTCCGGGACCGTACCAATGCCTGGATCGGATCCAGAAATAATGGCTATGCTTTCCCGGGCCACCGGAGGGGTAGGGCTCGAGTGAAGACTTTTCACTGTGTCCCGAGCCCTCAAGGTTACACAATTGGTTCTCGGGGTGGTCCGCGCTGGTTCTCAGCGCCCCGCCTCGGTGCCTTTCTTCCCGGAGGTGCATGAGGAGCTCAACAAGTCGTGGACGGCACCTTTTTACTGCCGGAAACTGATTTGCTGGATCCTCCTCCCTCACCACCCTCGATGATGGAGCAGATAGGGGGTTACAAGGGTCCCCCCGGTAGAGCAGTCGGTTGCGATGCAGTTGTGTCCTAATACCACTCCAAACGGCAGGGAGGAACAGTTTGACATCCTTCCCGGGCTGTAGGTACTCGGTGGACAGCGATGCCTATACGGACGATGGAGAAGCTGCCTCCGCATTAGCGCTTTACGGCTGATTGCAAGGTGCACCAGGTCCAGTGCACTGAGGGACTTGCACGAGGGTGGTCACGACCTGGAAGTTCAGAGAGAACTCCGCACCGCGGCGGACCTCGCGCCACGAGCGACGAAGGTTACGGCGTGGTCTCTGGGTCGTGCCATGTCCACTATGGTGGTCCAGGAGCGCCATTTCTGGCTATGACTGGCTGACATGAGCGAGACGGACAAGACACAATTCTTGAACACCCCCGTGTCCCAGGCCAGCCTTTTCGGCGACACGGTGGAGAACCTGCCCAGCAGTTCTCCGCTGACCAAAGCAGACTGAGGCCATCAGGTACATCCTGCCGGTGTGCAGCTGCTGCCGTCGCAGAGGGCGGCCCCCCTGCCACCGCCAAACAAGAGCAAGAGCTCCTGCGGCCTCCAGCAAAGCTGTGCCGTGGAGCCGGTCGCAGGGCAGCCGCCCCGCCCGTCCAGGCCCCCGCCAAACCTGGTGGCAAGCGAGAGAGCAAGAGGCCCGGAGACGGGCGACCCGGAGGTGGAGGGATGTGCTCTTCAGGAGAGGGTAAGCACACCACTCCCTCCCAGGAGGAGGGCCGGGCGGAGAATCTTTTCACCACTGACCTCTCGGTCGGTGGTACCAAATTCTCGACAAAGAGCAATTCCTATATTTCTGGGTCCCCAGAGGGGACGGGGGGTTGTGGACGATCTAGTGCGTATCACACTCACCCTCCTCTCTCGCCAGTGAGCAGCAGTGGGCGGATCGGGAGGACGAACCAACGGACTACCCACGCACCCTCTGCTCAAACGCAGGTCAGTGTTGCACACACCCAGACCCCGCCTCGGACCGGCTACGAGACTCCCGGGCCGGGTCCCTGCGTTCTTCCACGCTGCCCCGCTGCGGGTACGCCTGTAGTTCCGTGATGCCACTTGCGCGGCGTCTGGGACCCGGGCTAGAGCTACCCAGCCCGTCGCGATGGCTCCGTCGAACCGTCAGGCTCGGCTACGCGATTCAGTTCGCCCGGCGCCCTCCCAAGTTCAGGGGCGTCCACTTTACGTCAGTGAAAGCAGCAGATGCCCCTGTCTTGCGTGCAGAGATCGCAGTCCTACTGGCGAAGGACGCGATAGAGCCGGTCCCTCCAGCCGATATGAGGTCGGGGTTTTACAGCCCTTACTTTATTGTACCCAAGAAAGGCGGTGGGTTGAGACCTATCTTGGACCTGCGCGTCCTTCACAGGCTCCCGTTCAAGATGCTCACGCAGAAATGCATTTTAAGGTGGTATCCGTCCCCAAGCCTGGTTCGCAGCGATCGACCTGAAGGACGCGTACTTTCATGTTCGATTCCTCCGCGCCACAGGCCATTCCTGTGGTTCTCGTTCTAAGGACGCGCATATCAGTACAAGATCCTGCCCTTCGGGCTGTCCCTGTCGCCCCGTGTCTTTACGAAAGTTACAGAGGCAGCCCTTGTTCCCATGAGAGAACAGGGCATTCGCATTCTCAACTACCTTGACGATTGGCTCATACTCCCTCAGTCTCAGGATCAGTTGTGCGAACACAGGGACTTGGTGCTTTCACACCTCAGCCTGTTGGGCCTTCGGGTCAACTGGGAAAAGAGCAAACTCTCCCCGACGCAGAGGATCTCTTTTCTCGGTATGGAGTTGGACTCGGTCGAACAGACAGCACGCCTCACGCAGGAACGTGCTCAGTCGGTGTTGAACTGCTTGAATACATTCAAGAACAGGATGGCGGTCCCACTGAAATTGTTTCAGAGGATCCTGAGGGCATATGGCGGCCACGGCGGCAGTCACGCCACTGGGGCTACTCCATATGAGACCGCTGCAGCACTGGCTCCATGGCCGAGTCCCGAGGTGGGCGTGGCAACGCGGCACCTTCCGAGTCCAAGTTACACCGGCCTGCTGCCAAACCTTCACCCCGTGGTCAGACCTTGCGTTCCTCCGGGCAGGAGTGCCCCTGGAGCAGGTCTCCAGGCATGCTGTGGTTTGCACAGATGCCTCAACCACCGGCTGGGGGGGCCACGTACAACGGGCTTGCAGTGTCAGGGGTTTGGACGGGGCCCCAACTGCACTGGCACATCAACTGCCACGAGTTGCTGGCAGTGCACCTTGCCCAGAGCCGTCTCAAAGTGTGCTTACGAGGCAAGCACGTATTGGTCCGAACGGACAACACAGCGACCGTTGCGTAAATCAACCGACAAGGTGGTCTGCGCTTCAGTCGCTTATCGCAACTCGCACGCCACCTCCTCCTCTGGAGTCAGAAGCATCTGAGGTCGCTTCGTGCTGTTCACATTCCTGGGCTGCTCAACCGGGCAGCCGACGAGCTGTCCCGAGCTGTGCGCCCGGGAGAATGGCGACTCCATCCCCAGACGGTCCAGCTGGTTTGGGGACGTTTCGGAGCCGCTCAGGTAGACCTGTTTGCCTCTCCAGAAACCTCTCATTGCCAGTTGTTCTTCGCCCTGACCGACGGAACATCGGCACGGACGCTCTGGCACACAGCAGGCCGCGGGGCCTATGCAAGTATGCGTTTCCCCCAGTGAGCATTCTCACACAGATACTGTGCAAGGTCAGGGAGAACGAGGAGCAGGTCCTGCTGGTGGCACCCTATTGGCCTTCCCGGACCTGGTTCCCGGAACTAATGCTCCTCGCGACAGCCCCTCCCTGGCCGATTCCTCTGAGAAAGGATTTACTGACTCAGAGACGGGGCACACCTTGGCACCCGCGTCCAGACCTCTGAAAAATTCATGTCCGGTCCCTGGACGGGACGCGGAGGTTCTAGGTAGCCTACCCCAAGGGGTAGTTGACACCACCACTTCAGCGAGAGCACCGTCTACGAAACACGCCTACGCTTTGAATTGGAACCTGTTCGTTGAGTGGTGTTCATCTCGCCGAGAAGACCCCTGAAGATGCACGATCAGAGTCGTGCTGTCCTTTTTGCAGCAGGGGTTGGAGCGAAGGCTGTCTCCCTACACCCTTAAAGTCTATGTCGCTGCGATTGCTGCAAACCCCGACCCCGTAGCCAAAGAAGGGAGGTCGTTGGGGAAGCATGACCTGGTCGTCAGATTCCTTAAGGGGGCGAGAAGGTTAAATCCTCCACGGCCCCCCTCTATACCCTCTTGGGACCTGAGTCTGGTGCTCACGGCACTACAGCAGGCCCCGTTTGAGCCTTTACAGGCAGTGGAGCTGAAGTTCCTCTCAATGAAGACTTTGCTCCTGCTGGCATTGGCCTCTATCAAGAGGGTAGGGGACCTGCACGCATTTTCGGTCAACAATTCGTGCCTAGAGTTCGGGCCGGCGGATTCCCAGGTAACCCTGAGGCCCCGGCCCGGCTACGTGCCCAAGGTTCCCGCTACTCCCTTCAGGGATCAGGTGGTGAACCTCCAAGCGCTGCCCTCGGAGGAGGCAGACCCAGCCCTAGCTTTGCTCTGTCCCGTCCGAGCCTTAAGGTGCTACGTAGACCGGACGCAAAGCTTCAGGACCTCAGACCAGCTCTTTGTCTGCTTTGGAAGACAGCAGAAGGGAAAGGCTGTCTCCAAACAAAGAATGGCCCACTGGATAGTGGATGCCATCACCCTGGCTTATCAGGCACAGGGTGTGCCCTGCCCGCTCAGGTTGCGAGCTCACTCAACTAGAGGTGTTGCATCCTCCTGGGCGCTGGCTCGTGGCATCTTGCTGGCGGATATCTGTAGGGCTGCGGGACGTTACACGTCTAACACGTTCGCTAGATTCTATAGCATATGTTTTGAGCCGTTTTACTCCTGTGTTCTCACCTCAAACGGGTAGAAGCACTGAGAGGCCCCGGCTTCGGGTCGGCTTGCAAAATCACTCCAGAGAGTCCATACAGTAGACCCTGTTGAGTTCCTCCGTCCCCTCGGCAGCCAGACGTGGCGGAGCGTCCGGCGCCAGGCCTTCACTCGCTGAATCCTCGAGAACCGGTAGAAGGCTGGGTTCCATATGTAAGACCTAAGTGGATCTCATATGTGTAAAGTCCACGGTATAGCCTCGAGCCCGTGTTTCCCCGGCAGACTTCTGCCATTCCAAGAGGGTTCAATCACCTCCATTCTTCCATATGCACCTAAGGGATGTTCATATGTGTATTGCTTCCGAAACCTCCTTCGGGAAGGTTCGAGCTTCCGTAACGCCCCTGTTCCAAGTAGAACGGGTACGTTTTCCTAGTGTTATCCAGTCTTACTCATTGGGTAGTGCCATTGCAGCAGTAGCTGGTCCTCTTGTGAAGAAGCCCTGGCCTACGCCAAAAAATAGGGGCGCAGGTGGCTTCCACAGGACACTGGAAGGGGCAGTAGCTGTGGCCCTTTGTGAGGATCCCAATTCGTCGGTCATCCGACGTGACGTCGAGAGTGACGACTAAAGGAAACGTCTCGGTTACGTATGTAACCCTCGTTCCCTGAAGGAGGGAACGGAGACGTCACGTCCCGTCGCCACAGCTCCTGTACCACCGCTGAGCGGCCGGGTCACCGGCTCGGCTCCTCAGCGAAAACCTGAATATGCGCTGCACCTGCTGCCTACTTATACTCACGCTGTGATCAGCAGCAGCTGGATGCAATAATCGCATGCCAATGTGCATTGGCTCGTTTAGTTTACACTCGAAGTAGATTGGTCCCTCTAAGCGAGATCCCAATTTCGTCGGTCCTCGACGTGGACGTCTCGTTCCATCCTAAGGGAACGAGGGTTACATACGTAACCGAGACGGTTCTTCTTTACCTCTCTCACCAAGGCTCTTCTCCCCCGATAGCTCAGTTTCGCCGGACGGCCAGCTCTAGGAAGGGTTTGGGTCGTCCCAAACGTCTTCCATTTAAAAATTATGGAGGCCACTGTGCTCTTAGGAAACCTCAAGTGGAGCAGAATTTTTTTTTGTAACCTTGGCCAGATCTGTGCCTTGCAGGTGTGACAGGTGTGTGGCTTTCCTAATCAAGTCCAATCTGTATAATCAAACACAGCTGGATTCAAATTAAGGTGTAGAACCATCTCAAGGATGATCAGAAGAAATGGACAGCACCTGAGTTAAATATATGAGTGTCACAGCAAAGGGTCTGAATACTTAGGACCATGAGTTATTTCAGTTTTTCTTTTTTAATAAATCTGCAAAAATGTCAACAATTCTGTGTTTTTCTGTCAATATGGGGTGCTATGTGTACATTAATGAGGAAAAAAAAAACTTAAATGATTTTAGCAAATGGTTGCAATATAACAAAGAGTGAAAAATTAAAGGGGGTCTGAATACTTTCCGTACCCACTGTATATATTTATCAGTCTATCTGATATAAATCTAATCTATCTATCTATCTATCTATCTAACTAACTATCATTTCAGCCAAACAATTATTGAAGCCAATTAGATTAGTGGTTTAATGCAAGACAAAATACAGTAAACACCTAAAAATAAATGCATGTTTCCACTGCGTTTAAATAAAACAAAAAAACAAAACCGCAATGTTCTCTAAATGAAAGAACTTGCTGAATCATTCATTTAAATGTACCAATATAACAGTAATCAGCCATATTTCCCAACATGCATTTTTACTAAAACATTTTAATTAATGGAAAATTGTGTTGATGTTTTTGAGTGGTGATGACAAAGAATCAATGAATCAGTTCACTGAAATGAACAAATGATTAGCGATTTACGCAACTACAACGCTTTCACAAATATCTTATGAATATTCAACACATCGCCAAGCCCTAATTGATACTACAATAAAGCAATTACTGAATACGACATCTTTAAAGGAATAGTTCACACAAAAAATGAAAATTTGCTGAAAATGTTCTGACCCTCATAAAAAATTTAAACATCTTGACGATGGATTTGTTTCTTACAAACACAGCTTTTGGCTTCACAAGATGTTAATTGATGGACTGGAGTGGTGTGGATTACTTGTGGATTATTATGATGTTTTTATCAGCTGTTTGGACTCTCATTCTGACGGCACCCATTCACTGCAGAGGATCCAGGTTGGTGAGCAAGTGATATATTGCTACATTTTTCCAAATCTGTTTTGATCAAGAAACACCCTCAGGCCATCCAAGATGTAGATGAGTATGAGTATATTTTCAGCAAATGTTGAACTATTCTTTTAAACAGCTTTCAGATGACTCTGGTATTCATTTCTTTTTTGGTGACAGCAGTGGCCAAATGCAAATTATTAGTTTTACACTATAATAACTGCAGTAACTATGGTATTTTGACAAACTATTTTAACCACGACAGCTTTTTGAAAGGATCGTGACCAGCTAAGATCTGCACAAGAATCTATTCTGTCTATGGGTTGTGTTTCTGATGCCGATTGAGGTAACAAACAGAATGGCTAACTACAGTAGATGAGCTAGGTGGGCTGTGAAACCCCATTTACTGACTCTGCAGAGCTCTATTTTGTGAGGTGTCATGATTGTGGACCTGAGGAGGTCGGGTCCTGGTCTGTGACCACACAGCCGGACCACGGCTCTATTGTGAAATGAAAATGTGCACCTGGGAAAGCTATTATTAAGCTGTCATACAGCAGCACAGCGATAGGAGCCAGCTTGGCATTTAGTGATCAGAGGTCTTGCTGAGCCCATATTGTCTGTAAAACAGAGAGAGAGAGTTTGTGAGAGAAATGTTATCAAAGATTTGGTACCAAACAGAAGTGACATGTATTGGTAACCTTTAAAATGCTCTTTGGCTCTTGAGTTACATTTTTAATCACATTTATTCTGCAGAAAGCATCCTTATCTTTTATTTTTCCTCTCTCTCCAGTCCTTTCTGCAAGCCATCAGGCTTGAAACATCATTATGCGTTTTTTACGAGGAGTCACATTCCTTACTCTTTGCCCTTTAAATCCATTTCCTCTGAGACCAGGTTCTGGAAGAGCCCACAGTTGAGAGGAATGTTAAACAGGTCGCTCTTTGTCCATCTACACTTTTTACTTGAGTTTTAAAAAGTGACCGACCAGGCAGACTGGTTGATGGTTATGTCACAACTTTGTGGCTGCTTGAATATTAATTAGGCTAATTAATATTGATTAGCTTACTGTAAGTTGCTTACCATGCCAACCCACTACTGAGATACAATATCAGACAGAGCAGTTTTATCCTCATATATTTTAATACTTCACTCCAGAAGACCTTTATTAACCCCCCGGATCCATGTGGAGCACTTTTTATGATGGATGGATGCACTTTTTGGGGCTTAAAATTCTCGACCCCCATTCACTGCCATTATAAAGCTTGGAAGAGCCTGGGCATTTTTAATATAACTCCGATTGCATTCATCTAAGAAGCAATTCATATACACCTACGGCTTGAGGAAGAAGTAAATCATGGGGTAATTTTCATTTTTGGGTTTAGTATCCCTTTAACATTTTGCTTACTTTAAGATGCTGAAAGTATTATTGACAATAACCAGTAAAGGTATTTGAAAATAGAAGTAAAGACTTGGTGTATATCTGAGGGATGTAGGTTTGAATCCAGCCAGCAAAAAGCCCGACAAAGAAAAACAAACAAAACAAGCATTAATCCACAATTGATAATAGACTGAACATCATGTCGCTACTAAACTAATGTGCAGCCAAATAGAAGCTACTGCAAATGAGTTACGGAAGATGTATTTAAGAATATTTATGTGATGAATGTGCTGTATGTGATATAGCAAACACATTATGTCTAATAGCAGCAAAACTGGTGTCATTATCAAAGCAGCAAACATCTGTTGTGATCTGAGATCCGAGTTTGAGCATCAGAGAGCTGACAGCACGCATGTAATGAAGCCGTCAATACCCTCAGCAAATAGTTATGGACTCTTTTGATATTGTGCAACCGAGAGAGTGAGAGGGGGCGAGGGAAAGAGAGAGAGAGAAGAGAGAGAGGGAGGAGAGAGAGAGAGAGAGAGAGGGAAGTCCTCAGTGCTCCATCAGAGTGGTCTTCCAACAACGCCATCAGTTCCCACTACATACCTGTTGCCATGGAAACCCCTCCAATAGCAGGTGAAGATCAGGACGGGGAAATCTCAGGAAAGGTGAAAGGGAAAGGTGCTCTTATGCAGTTGTTAGGGTGTTCTGGGTGGTTTCTGGGGAGTTGCTAAGCAGGGTGGCTGCTTATTGGTCCAAGTCAAGAGAAAAATTATAATGTTATTTAAATAAAGCATTTATAACATAATGGTATGTGTAGCACTTCATATATATTTCACAAATAAAAAATAAATAAACAAAATTACAACAAAACTGTATTTTAAATTTTATTTATATATATAGATTATATCACAATAATAAAATCTCAACACATTTTTGGTATGCAATAGCATCATGATTCCTTTGCAAATAAACAAGAAACTTTAAAGAAAAATTTTTAATAAATCTATAATTTAATAAAATAAATTTCAAAACATTATATTTTATTATTAAATACACGATTATTTATTAAAATTATAATTAATGTTTATTATTTTACTTTATTGTTTATGATTTTGTTGGTGTATTATCCATATTTACCCCCAGTTTTTATTATTTAATTATGAAATATGTAAACATGATGATACAGGTGCAGTGCCTATGTAATATAGCATCTTGCAAATAAAAAATACACAATATACATAAAATTGATTGTATTACAGTAATGAAAAATGACTGAATAATGGAAATAAGGAAACAAACTTGAAATAAGATCAAATTGATAAAAAGTAAACTAAAGAACAAAAGAATAAGTATGGAGTTATTACAAAAATTATGATAACTTTAAAAAATCATGACTGTATATATCTCAATAAATACACAAGAAATTCTAAAGAAATAAGAAATGGTACTTTTCAGGTGTATAGTACTGTCTATATATTACAGAAATAAAAAATATGCAATTTTATACACAAAAACATTGTATTACAGTAATAAGAATGACTGAGTAATGAAAATTAGGGAAAATAAAATGCAAAAAAATTATCATTAAAAAAAATATATATTTTACAATAAAATAATTATAAACAACATGTGTTTTATTGGAATAGCCTGAGTCTATTAAGACAAAAAATAATAATTTTATATTATTTAAATTATTTCTACATCATGGTATACTGTAGTAAGTACTGCCTTTATTCCTATGTGTGTGTGTGTGTGTGTGTGTGTGTGTGTGTGTGTGTGGGGGGTGTGTTGACAGGACACACAAAAATACGGTTTTATAGTGATGAAATTAAGACTGTATAATGAAAAGAAATGTCTTTAGAACTTGTTTATTTCTGAAAATAAAATAAAAACATGGCTATGTATTGAACATCACTAATAGAGACTGTTACCTTTATGACAGTTGTTATTTTTGTAATGGATCATAATGAATCATAATAGATCATAAGCCCGGTGTTGTCTCATTATTAAATAAACAAGAGTTCTTCATCACGCTGTATGTTCAGGGAATATATAGGGCAGAGATATGTCATGGAAATCTGACCTATATCTGAGTATCTCCCACCGCTGGGACATCAGCACACGCTGGAGAACAGACAGTGTCGAGAAACGCACTTCAAAGAGCGCCACTGTGACTGTAAAATGACTAATGCCACCGCTTGTCAGATCCACAATGCCTTTGTGCGCGCCGAGTGGGAGTTTGGCTGATGCTAACGGTTTAACAGTCATTATATCAGCTAAAATTCTCTCTCTCTCTCCTTATGTCTGATTTGGGCTCTGACCCGGGCCAGATGGACATGCATCCATCTTTGTTGGAAACAACTGTCACTGTGGCCCGTCAGGCTGATAGTTGTCTCTTCATTAAGTCCAGTCTCAAGCTGCCAATAGCGTTTTTCCTTTCAAAGCATCAGAGCTACGGTTTCAGCTCTTTGTTCGCAAGAACTGGAAGCAGGTAGTTTGCGAGAGAAGAAGTCTTTCCCCAAACTTACGGCTGCGCTTTACTCTGGGTATCTGCCAGCTGATAGCAGAAAGGTTGCTATGGAAACAGCCAGGACTTATCATGGAGGAGGGGATGTGTTTTATCAGGCTGGAGTGTCAGGCTGGAAAGTCCAAATATCTTTAGTACAAACCATCATATGTTTGTTTTGATTCAGCAGAAATGGAGAAGCATGATTTCTCTTGAAATGTCCCCCTAGATATCTCACAAAACCCCCTAAAGTACGTGTTCAGATCACATTTCACCCCAATATCAAAATTATATTGCACATAAAGCAAAAAGTGTGTTTAGAGACCATTAGGGCGACATTCATTTTTTCAAGACATTTAAGCATATTTCCATATTTTCGTATTGTAATCTAGTGACAGTTGATGAAACATTTACAGTAAAAAAATGTACAGTACAATTTACAAATATAACCTGCAAAAATATTTTATCATTAATATAACTTATCTCACAATTGTGATATGCCTCGTATTTATAATATAAATTAATTACCAGTGAAATCTAACTCCATTTTTTAGTAATCATTTTTTAAAGTGCTTAATCTAAAATCACACACAACACACACACAATACGAAATATTAAATGATTTTTACTGGTACATATCTAGAAATCTACAGTGTTGTGAAAAGGTTTTTGCCCCCTTCCTTTTTTTAAATTTTTTTGCATATTTGTCACACTTAAAAGATTCATTTCATCAAACTAATTTTAATATTACACAGAGATAGTGCAAGTAAATACAAAATGCGTTTTTAAATGATGATTTCATTTATTAAGTGAAAAAAGCTGTCCAAACCTAAGTGGCTCTACGTGAAAAATTAATTGCCCCCTCATGTTAAATCATGAAAAAACTGCAATTAACCACATTATTTTAGAAAAAAACTGAGTTAAATTTCACTAGCCACACACAGACCTGATTACCGCCAGACCTGTTGAATCAAGAAATCAATTAAATAGAACCAGTCTGACAAAGTGAAGCATGCTTAAAAAGCAACACATCATGCCGCGATCTAAAGAAAATCAAGAACAGATGATAATCAAAACAGTTGACATGTATCAGTCTGTAAAGGGTTATGAAGCCATTTCTAAGGTTTTGGGACTCCAGCGAACCACGGTCAGAGACATTATTCACAAATGGAGAAAACTTGGAACAGTGGTGAACCTTCCCAGGAGTTGCCGGCCAACCAAAATTACTCCAAGAGCACAACGACTCATCCAAGAGGTCATAAAAGAACCCAGAACAACATCTAAAGAACTGCAGGCCTCACTTGTCTCAATTAAGGTCAGTGTTCATGATTCAACGATAAGAAAGAGACTGGGCAAAAAACGTCATCCATGGGAGAGTTCCTAGGCAAAAGTCACTGCTGACCAAAAAGAACACAATTATTAAAGGCTCCTCTCAAATTTGCCAAAAAAGATCTTGATTATCCCCAAGACTTTTGGGCAAAATATTCTGTGGACTGATGAGACAACAGTTGAACTTTTTGGAGGTGTGTGTCCCCCGTTACATCTGGCGTAAAACCAACACAGCATTTCATAAAAAGAACATCATACCAACAGTCAAACATGGTGGTGGTAGTGTGATGGTCTGGGGCTGCTTTGCAGCTTCAGGACCTGGACGACTTGCCATAATTGATGGAACCATGAATTCTGCACTCTATCAGAAAACCCTGAAGGAGAATGTCCGTCCATCAGTTTGTGACCTCAAGCTCAACGCACTTGGGTTCTGTAGCAGGACAATGATCAAAAACACACCAGCAAGTCCACCTCTGAAAGGCTCAAGAAAAACTAAATTAAGGTTTTTGAGTGGCCTAATCAAAGTCCGGACTTAAATCCGATTGAGATGCTTAAACAGTCCATTCATGCTCGAAAGCCCTCCAATGTGACTGAATTAAAACAATTCTGCAAAGACGAGTGGGCCAAAAATCCTCCACAGCGATGTGAACAACCAGTTATTAGATTTAGGGGGCAATTATTTTTTCACGTAGGGCCAGGTAGGTTTGGACAGTTTTTTTTCCTTAATAAAAGAAATCATCATTTAAAAAATGCATTTTTGGCATTACTTACATAATCTTTGTGTAATAGTAAATTTGTTTGATGATCTAAGCTTTTAAGTGTTCAAATAGGCAAAAATTAAAAAAACCGGAAGGGGCAAAACCTTTTCCACACCACTGTATATCTAATATTAAATATATATTATATCATATAATTATAATATCTCGTATAATCATAATAAGATCTATATATATATATTACAGAGTATATAATATACATTTCTAAGTATCAAATCCACGAATAATCATGTTTATTTGTTTGTGTGTGTTTGTGGGTGTGTGTGTATAACATTTTTACAAATATTTACACTAGCTAAATGTTAAAATTTAAACCAACAAAAAAAGGGCCTTTATCACCATAAAATTGCTAAATATATAAATACATATTTTTTTATTTTCCGTTCACCCATTGTGACATTCCCATGACTTGTTTTTCTCAAATTCTTTTCTGTCCAATTTTTAGGTATCACTGCTAAATTAGTTTGAATTTTGACAGCTGTTCAAGATCAGTCCGTACTAAACTCTCTCTAACCCCCATAAAAGATGTACAATAATTGTTAAAGTGGTCTGTTTAATGTTTCTCTCTTCCTAAAGTTACTTGAATGTTTGTTTGCTGATAATATCAATGTGTACCTTTGCAAATTACTAAAAGGCACCGAGCCAAGTTATTAAGAATGAAAAAAATACGAAAAAAATGCTTTTTACAACATGAAGAAAGAAGCTCACACAGCTGTTTCAGATTTTCACTGTGCTTTGAACCTTCTCTCTCTCTCTCTCTCTCTCTCTCTCTTCCTTCCCTTCAGGATCCCTGGTAATTTGAGCATAATAATTCATCAGGATTTATGCCAGGGTGGAGAGATGCTGTATGATCATGCTCTCTTACTTTTCTGATCTTCCAGAAGTGGTTCAGATAGAAAAGGACTGCTAAAATAATGAACGTTCTCCATATGGTTATGAGAGATATGAAACCGAGAGAGAGAGACAGGCTGTCTTGTCTGTTTACCTGCTTAATCCAAAGCTGGTCTGCAATTGTGACATGTAGATCTGTGGTTGGTTTTGCTTCTACTGAAGGACAATTTCTTGCTTTTGATTTTTCACCTGGTATGATAAGTAAACAAGAGCTTGTTTTCAAAGGATTTCCTTCCATCTCATAAAATCAAAAAGATGTAACAATAGATGATGCTAAGAGAATGAGAGAAGCTGAGAGAAACAAAAAGGAAAAAAATGGGAAAGATGCAGGCGGCACGATAAAAGGATGAATCGGAGCCAAGTGAGTGAATAATGGATGATTTCCTCAAAGTTAAACAGAATCATTCTAACATTTGTAAGATAAAAATCAGCTGAACGAGAACAACGGCAGAATTTAATTCCTCCTCGGATGTTATCAATCATGTGTTGTTTGATATTGACTGTGAACTCGCTAAACTCTGGAATCAAAGCTTGATTTGTTATCTTTTAAGGAAAGAATTAAAAATGAAACATTTGTCAACATTTACTCCCCCTCATGTTGTTCCAAACCCCATATGACTTTTCTTCTGTAAAACACACAAAGGAAATGTTACGCCATCAGTAACTTGGTTCGGCCCAGCGAAAGGCATCATTTTTTAACTTATCATAAAAATGAATGAGATCTGTGAAGATTTTCAGGTGAATAACAGCTTAAATTTGTGTCTGTTCCTCACACAAAGCTATTACATGCCTTCAGAAGACTTGAAATATAGTGCACAAGCTGTATGTATTACTTTTATGTATAAATCTGATAATCATCCATCACACCTTAAAACTAAAGGGTCAAGGGGGTGGTCTTGCAGTGGATGTCCTAGAACCACCATGTTTGGTTCCTCAAAGAACCTTTCAGTGAAAAGTTCTTAAAAGGACCATTGCTCTTAGTGTGAAGAACATTTTTCACTATAAAGAACCTTCTGTGCAATGGAAAGGTTCTATTGATGTTAACGGTTCTTCATTGAAACATAGATGCTAATAAATAACCTTTTATTTTTAAGAATGTACTCTCATTGTATGGAAAAGAGCAGCTTGGACCTGCCTAGCAACGTAAGTTTCACAGAAGAAAGTCAGTTATATGGTTTTAAAGAGAGAGTGAGCAAGAATGCCAGAATGTTCAATTTGGAAGATGTTCCTTTAAATGTTCTTCTCTGTCTCAGATGTTCTATAAGTATTCTCTTTGCTGATGCTATGGTGTGTCACCTGTAAAATAGGAAGGTGTTGTCTGTTAAATGTCAGCCGCACTGCTTGAGCCTCGCCGTTTGAGTTATTTCAGGATTAATTGATGCCTGAGTCTTCATTGCATGAGGCACAAAGATAGATTTTGCATCCTCAAACTTTGACAGCTTTACAAGAAGTCCCTTTGGTCAGTGCTATATGGGTACCAGCACACGTCAGCATTGTGTCTGTGCACCTGTTACGCTGCCTACATCACGACAGGAATAACTGATCAAGGTAGAATGACTCATGAAACGTGCGGGTCAGGACTAGGTTTTCTTCCCTGAGTGGAGATTTTCATTCCCGAAACTTTTTTCCAGGATGATGATGAAAATTTTGGTCAAGCAGAAGAGCTTAAATGTGGTTTTAAAACACATTAAATAGTCATTTAGCACTTCTGTCTCAAACGACCCAGGTTGCTTGCTTAAGGGTACAATGGTGATAGCTGATAGATTGTTCCTCAGTGGAATATTTACCTCTCTTCTGCTTCACAGATTAAACCAGCAGAGTTTCCTAAAATAAAAACAACCAAGGAAACAAAATCCCGTGAAACCCTTTAGAGACTGTGATGTAGAGGCTTAGGCTCAGCGCTGGTTACCTCAAAGTCTCTGTTTGATCCCCAAACAATGTGAGCCATGAACCATCTCCACCGTGCCCTTGAGCAAAGCACTACTCCAGGTTACTCCAGGCAAAGCGTCCCTGTAATGGAGATATTCATTCATGACGTAAATTTTTAGTTCAACACGGAAGGCTAATTCTCCATGGTTAGTCTCAGGAACTTAAAATGGGAGTTTAGAATAGTGCTTTTTGATTTATGGGTAAAATAAAGCCTGTGGATAATATTACTTGAAGAGATTTAACAAAGTAGTAAAAGTTGCTAAATAAAGTTCCTGACATTTACCACTGTTCTGCAAAATTTTGCGCCGACTCCCTCCTTTTCCAAAATGGAATCTGTGCACTTGGAGTGGTAAACCTGAGGGCGAAAAAGTTCCCCATGCAGATTTCGCTCATGTTCAAGTTGGTTACGCTAATTTGTCACACTGACCAACAGAAAGTTGCTTGGTTTGAAACTGACTTCTGTGTGAGGAGTGCTTTATGCAATAGCATTCTTTATGCTATTGACAATGGACCTTTTTTTGCATGTGACCTAAGATCTACAATGATTGTCTGATTTCTCAAGCATAAAAACTTGCACCCTTACTGAGAAACCTGTTAGCAGTACATAATGGTTTAAAAATTCACATTTGAGGAATTAAGTGCTTTTTTTTTTTCTTTTTTTTTTTTGGAGAACAAGATGTGAAAGTTTAAGTAATGTTAAACACAGATCTTGTTTTAATCATAAATCAATACGTTCTGTGAACCCATGGTTCAAATATGCTAATTATCTTCAAGGAATATTGAAGATTTTTGATTGCACCAATCTATTGAAACATCAAACAAATATTGTGGAAATTTAGACTCTGTGTGTTTGCAACTTATTTGAATCTTCTTAAATGAAATCATCTTTTGAAAACCTTACACTGATTGTTTCTCACTTGTCAGCCCCAAAAGGAAACGCTTAGCAGTGTTGCTTTGATCAAGTCCTCATTAGTTGCTTTGGACCAGGGTCATGCCAAGCTTTCAGGATTGGTGACTCAGCCTGAATCCTGTGAGGTCCCGCAAGGCCGTGTCTTGGGCCCGCTGTTGATTTGATTTAGCACTACCAAAGCTGTATCTCGTCACTCCCACAACCCTAGTATCTCCTCACCCCTTAGCCCCCAGTCCAATCAAGGCCTCTCCCTCTCCCTCAACCCCATGCCCCCCCTCACCCCAGTCCAACCAGTCTCTCCACTCGAGCCTTGTGGTCCAGTCCAGCTGTGATCAGTGGCTAAGCCATCCAATTATCCAGTGAGAAGAACAATGAGCTCAAAATAACAGCGAGCTAGAGAACGTATTCTCTGGCCTCTCTGACGTCAGGCTAGCTATGGCAACTAGCCGGCTCTGATAAACCATCCCATAGACATAAAAAATTCCTTTTATTAAGATCAAAGCTTCCGTCTTCAAATGTATATTTTATTCTCATATATTTTTTATTATCTGTGTGTTGTTGCTGTTGTTGTCTCTGTGTACTGGAAGCTTCTGTCACCAAAACAAATACTTGGCAAGAAAGCTCTTTCCGATTCTTAAAAATGAAGGATAATTTATCCAGGCAACTTAATTCAGTAATTAACATGCAAAAAATAAATAAATAAAACATTGTGTTATGACACTTGCTTCCAAAACTCTCCCTAGGAAAGAAAAGGAAAGTAATACACATACAATCTCTTTAATATCTCAATTGTTTCTTGTAGACATTAATTCAACAGACACCTGAATACGTTTCCTGAGAAAAAGATGCCGATGATCTCACATGTATCGTGTTGAGTGCCAAGTTACAGTCTGCAATAAAAGTCAAAATTTGAACTAACATTTCTCAATAAATGATCTGAGCTGCTCCACATTCATTTTATAGCTCTATACCCTTACTGTATGTCTGTTATTGTCTCATTTGTGTCTATTTTTATTTCCCCTAAGGAATTTTAAGAGATGCTCCTGAGACAAAGTTTAAAGTTAAATCAGAAATTTCCCAAGCTATGAAAAAGAAACTTCTGCGCAATAATACACTTTCCTCTGGGTCTCTCTAAGATACAGACACAGCATTTCAGCTCAAAGATCCGTCATGCCGACACTTCTGCCAGGAATGTTTATGTCTGTTGGAAAGCAGTATGTATGTAATTTTGTTTGTGAAGTGGTCTAGGATTTCATAAAGGTGTGTGTGTGGTGTGTTTGTGTGATGTGTGTGTGTGATGGGTTTGTGTGTGTGTGTGTGGTGTGTGTGTGTGTGAGACCCCTCGGGGCACAGATGACAAATCAAATCTAATTCATCGTGTTTCTTGTCAGTGCTTCTTTTCCATACCACTGTGCACCTGTGTACACCACACACCATGTCATAAATGAATTTTTTTTCAAGGTCTTCCGGGATGACAGACAGATGTGACTCATGCGGGGACCAAGGACATTTGTTAACACCGCGAGGAGACATTTTCTGCCAAGCCGTCACATCTTTTTTAACAAACAATTTCTATATTATTAGTTGTATCACTTTCTCAAATATGGAAGCTTTTTTCCACCATAGGTAAAAAATAATCCATACCATGCAAAAAAAAAGTATTATGACTTTTTATCTGAAAATTCTAAACTTTTTCTTCTGAATTCTGAAATTACATCTCGCAATTCTTTTTATAAAAAATTATAAAAGGTAATTGCAACTTTTTACTCTTACATTTCAGACTTTATTATTGCAATTCTAAGTTTATATCTGAGGATGCAAAATCTATCTTTGTGCCTCACGCAATGAAGACTAAGGCATCAATTAATCCTGACATAACCCAAACAGCAAGGCTCAAGCAGTGCTATAGAAACAATTCTGATTTTTTTTTCTCTGAATTGTGAATTCCTCAGTTCTTTTCTCTCCCTCACATTTGCAAGTTTATGTCTCACAATTCTGACTTTTTTCAACAGAATTGTAAGGAAAAATTCAGAATTGTGACATAAAAAAATAAAGTCACAATTAACTTTTTTAATTTTTTTATTGTGGCATAATCAGGCTTCCATACTCAAAAAACAGCAATGACATTAAATGTGAGAAACAAATGAGAAAACTATTCATAAAGCTATAAATCAGCTCAGATCATTTGGTCTTGTAGAGTATGATGAGATGTTTGAGGTCTTCCTGAGATCTTTGATTTTTGCCTGCAGTAATATTTTGGCATAAATGAGCACAGTTCATGAATGTGAGAAAAGTGCAACGTCTCTTCAAGAATTTTAAGTGATCTCAACACTGCCTCAAACTGTGCTCAGATTTGCCGAAATACCAAAGTCTGATACTTCTGAAGTGTGAAAGTGATATTTACTAATTAACATTTAGAACATGAGCTAAGTCTCCTGAGCTATGAAAAAGAAAACTATCAGCACGAATATTAGATTTGCAGTGTAAAGCTGAAAGCCTCCACCCGGCCGTCCAAACTAAGGTCATGTTTGTCATCTGTCGTGAGCAGGCGTCTCTGAGCGCGAGGTCTTTGATTAATCTGTTAAATTGATTTTCTGTATGTTTCTGTGATGTTTGCACATATAATCGAGATATGCAGATGAACTGATCCTTGGGACACAGACGGCACAAATAAAGAGCTGAAAATAGCAGCACTATTCTCTCACGTCTGATGTTTTCACCCTCTTTAGGAAGAGCATCAGTTTTAGAGTTGATCTAATCTGCATGCTTCTGCAGTTATCAATGCAAACGAGGCCTGAGATAATACAGGGTTTTTGTTGGTCCAAAAGATTCAGCGATGTAAATTCAAAATGCTTCACACTGAGAAATGTTTCACATGACATAAAATTAACACTAAACATTACAGTAAACATTACAGTCAATTTCTCACATGAAATTAACTTCTTTCTTTTTTTTTGCACTGATTTTGTAGGAACATCTGTACAATTCTGCAGAATGGATGTAAAAACCAAATGAAGACGTAGCAACTAATTATGTAATTAAGTAAATATTATACTTTTGATTAATTGTTTGGCCTAAATACTAATCCTAATAATGACTGATTCTTTGTATTTATGATTTACATTTATATATTCAGACTTTGAATATATAAATGTAAATCACAAATATATAGTAAAGTAAATATGAATAAATATAAGTCTGGAAATATAAACAAATCTGAATAGATAATGTAGAAATATAGAAAGAGTTTTAGAAAGATTCATAAGGCTCAATGTATATATGTAAATTAAGAATATATATAAAATAGTCGGATTAATGTAAACTCCAATATATATATATATTATATATCTCTATATTAGATATATATATATAGATATATAGATTCACCACCACATCATACACAATTGCAGATATATAAATAGGATTATATTGAATTAATAATTTAACTAATTACATATAATCACATTCATTATATATAAACAGCAAATTTCTAAATATATCTTATAATCACAATTTTTTGTAACATACTGAATATATAATTCTGATAGATGTTTGTTATATTAAAGGGGTCATTGACGTTGCTAAAAAGAACATTATTTTGTATTTGGTGTAATGAAATGTGTTATGCGGTTTAAGGTTAAAAAAACACATTATGTTCCAAATTAACTGTACATTATGGTTTCTCCTCTGTGCCCCGCCTTTCTGAAACGCGATTTTACAAAGCTCATCGGTCTGAAAAACGAGGTGTGCTCTGATTGGTCAGCTAACCAGTGCATTGTGATTGGCCGAATACATCAAGAGTGTGATGGAAATGTTACGCCCCTCACATACTGTGATGCCATGTCCCGGCCGGAGTGACGAGACAAAAACATGAAAAACCATTATAAACAAGGCATTCGTTGCATCAAGTGGGGACATAATTACAGATTATAAATTACTTATACTGTCTTTTTACGCACTGCATCGCGCCGCATAAACATAAAACATGTCTGCATTGTGATCGGAGAAATGACAAACAACAAGCGTTTCTCTACACTGCTCAAAACTCGCGTTTTTGAATCATCAGTGGCAAATCCTTTAATTGAAAATGTACTTACAGTCTGTGAGTTTCTTTTGGAAGACCAAACAAAGTAGTTTCGCTTTCACACGGAAACACACAGTGTCTCCACAACATGGCGGCAGCAACAATACTACAGCGAGAATAAAAGTTACACCTTCTTTCTTTGCGTGAACATTTGGGCGGCGTTATGCAAATCTTCCCACATCGTGACGTAGACATGTGGGGGCGTGTTAGAATAAGCCATTTTAGGTAGGAGTGGTTGACTCTTATTTTTTTATAAAGAATATCTCTTTGGATTTGATTTTAGTCTTTGCAACTTTACAGAGCTTTATGCACCAAGAGTTGTAACAATCCAAAGAGAAAGAAAAATTGAAATCGCATCATATGACCCCTTTAAAACATTTTTTTAAAAGTTATATCATAGTACTTTGTATTTTGAAATATACATTGATATAATAATTATTATTTGGCTAATTTATAAAATATTTAAACTCACGAGGGACAGAGGATGGGTGGAATTTCTTCAATTACACATGGCCAAATTCTGTAGAGTTTTCTCTAGAGTTGAGGTGCAGAATTCATGTGGGATTTTGGATCACTGATCTGAAACAGAAGTTCATGAAACTTAGTTGAGGACTCCAGAGAACAGGTGTGTAAGAGTCTGACACAAAAATACTTGAGGCTGGCGTCCCATCACTGTATCACTGGATTCTCTGTGATAGCGGGCTTAAGGTGGCCACTCCATGAGGAAAACTCATTTTGCTTGACGATTCAGAAGCTAGTCCTGGATAAGCTCTTTTCTGTTGCTATAGCTGCTTCCATGGAGAACGTCTGAAGTTCGCAACCTAGAAACAAACACAGACTGCATGATTATTCAGAAAGGGAAGTCAATATTCCTCACGCGGCTCTGAATGTGATAAATTCCTTTCCTCTTTCGGATTTGATTGACGTCTAGAACCAAAATGTCTCGCATATGCTGCGTATAGAGATCCCGCTGGAGACTTCCCCATAGAGAAGCAAATAAAATCTAAAAACAGCCTCTATATGTGATAATAATATGCAGCAGCTTCAAAGATTACCCTCAACAATTCAGCAGTGCATCTGCCAGATACATAATTATTCCCATTTGAGCCAACAGCCTTCAAATATGTTGAGCTTCTTGATTTAATGATTCGTGGTCCAGACGAATCTGTGGACTGTTTTCGCATCCAAAACACATTACAATATATATATAGATATATAATTATATATACACATACATACATATATACACACATACACTATATTAATATAGTTTTTATAAATACATATTTTTATAACGATTTTATATATATTATAAAAAATAAATTTATAATTATTTAATAATAATAATAATAATTAAAAAAATAATAATAATTAATAATAATAATATAAAAAAAAAAAAAAAAAGCATAACAAGAAATAATTAACATACCTTTTATATAATAAGTGTACAATGTAGGTATTTAGAACCAATGCCGACATTATATATTAAAAAGCAATACACATGAAATACTAGAAAATATTAAAATCATGTGTATATAAGTTTACAAAAGTGGTCTACATATATTTTAAACGTTTATATATGCTATACAATCCTTAATATATTAATATTAAAAAAATAGAAATAGAACAATGAGTGTTAAAAATAGAAATGTTGTTTTATAATATTTTATAATTGCATTTCATTATAATTATTATTACATAATAATAATAAATATATATTTTAGTTTTATAAATAATTCATAATTTTATATAAGAAGTTCACATATAAACAGAAATGTTAGAATTGTATTGTATAATTACATTTCAGTAATAGTAATTACTACTAATAATAAATAATGTGTATAATTTTGCATAAATTAACATTTTAAAATAATAAATATACTTTTTAACATTTAATATATTTTAAATAGATATAGGACAATGCCATGTGAAAAATCAAATAATTAAGTATTTTACAATTTCATTTAGGCTAATTACTTTTCATGTTTAAAAAGAACTTGTAATATTTGTAGTTGTAATATAAAAAAACTCCTAACTTTAATACTAATAATTATATTATTATTATTATATCTGTAAATGTATCTTATTATATATCTGTACAATCTAGGGAACTTCCTGCAGAGTTCTGCATGTGCATCAAATCAGTTTTGCAAATTTCTGAGTGCTAAATCCCCCCAACCCCCACCTTCTGTCATTTCCACAGTTTTCCAAATGATCTATTTCAGGAAACCATTGGGTGTCATACGATCCCAATGACATTTCTGAACAGTTTTGCTATTAGCAGTCTACAGGTCACACCAATGTTGGGACTCTGCTCTGTTCAAATGTCCAAAATCAGTATCTTACCTCATCGATCAGGACCGGGGTTGATTTAGCCTGGATTCTTTGAAACTCCATTTGCCCTTCAGAGGCTTGCGGGACACAATCCAGACCACAAAAAGTGATCAAATGGGCAGTGGTGAAATCAGCCCAGGAAATGGGTGATTTAAAGCCTCATATTCTAGAATTAGAAATATATTTCATTGCTTCTGACAAGAAATGACTCAAAAAGTCATATTATGAATCATAAGAAAAACCCCGGCCAAAACTGAAGCCAGACTACCAGGTGTATTGAATTTATCGGCACCAGACATAACAGAGCGGTTCTCCTCTGCCGTTCCCCAACTTACTGCCAGTATGATTTGCAATACAACCCACTTTCTTCTTCCAAACTTTCTCTCTAAAAATGACATGGTACAAATCCATACCTCGTGTGATGCATTTCAGAATAAACCTTCAAGCTAATCTACGCCATTGCCCCTGAGAGAAATTGGGGGGAAAATGATGCTTCCACATTACAGATGACATTCAGAAACATTCCCCGAGGTCTACGAGATGACCTTTAACCTGTGTGTGCCTGTGTGTAAATAATGAGCCGGTCACCTTATTCAACAATGACACTTTTCCCTCACCGTCTTGAGCCCAAGGGTAACGATGTGTTGTGCTCTGTGCGTTTTCTGCGTTAAAGAAAAATCTATAATTGTTCGGGCAGAGAGCAGAAATGATCCCGGCAGTGGCGTTTTGAGCTCTGTTTTCACCCTGATTATATTACAGTCAATGAGCTCTAATGTTTCCCTCGGTGGACTCAAAATGTGTTTTCTGCATTTATTTCTGATTTATTCATTGTCATTCAGTCAGCAGTTCAAATGTACTCTAATTTGTTTCATAGCGGCACTTTGATTTCTGCTTTTGCAAGTTAAATTAGAGAGGTCGTTTTCCTTGTGGGAGCCGCCGCCAGTGGAGAGCTATCATCTGCGTAATGAATAGTCAGATAAATAAAGAGAGAATGAGAAAGAGTACAGTGCTGGAAAAGTATAGTTACGGTCAAGTTACTCTTTTAAACAAGCAGTTAGCTACAATATGAGCCACTAAGAGAAATGTAGGTAACTAAATTAAAGATTACTATAAGGCTGCGTTTATTTGATCAAAAATACAGTAAAACTACAGTAATATTGTGAAATATTATTTTTTTTTTTTTTTTTTTTTTTTTTTTTTTTTTTGCAATTAAAAACTAAATTGCTATATATGTTTAAAAATGTAATTTATTTCTGTGATTCAAAGCTGAATTTTCAGCATCATTACTCCAGTCTTCAGTGTCTCACATCCTTCAGACATCATTCTAACTGAGTTGGTGTCAAGAAAACAGTCTGATTATTATAATATTGAAAACAGTTCAGGAATAGACGTTTTTGATGAATATACACTGCAGGTCAAAAGTTTGGGATCAGTAAGACTTGTAATGTTTTTTAAAGAAGTCTCCTATGCTCACCAAAGCTGCATTTATTTGATCAAAAATACAGGGGAAAAAAAAACGTAATCTTGCAAAATGTTATTACAATAAAAAAATAATGGTTTCTATTTTAATATCCTTTAAAAAATAATATATTTCTGTGATGCAAAGCTGAACTTTCAATTCCTCTAGTCTTAAGTGTCACATGATCCTTCAGAAATCATTCTAATATGCTGATTTATTATTAGAATTATCAATGTTGGCAACAGTCGTGCTGCCAAATATTTTTTGGGAAATTGCGATACTTTTTTCAGGATTCTTTGAGGAATAAAACGTTAAAAAGAACAGCATTTATTCCAAAATATAATCTTTTCTAACAATATAAATCTTTGCTTTCACTTCTCAACAATTTAACACGTCCTTGCTGAATAAAAATATTAAATTCTTTGAAAAGAAAAAAATTACAAAAGTATGGACCCCAAACTTTTGAACAGTAGTGTATATGGTTAGAAAAGATTTCTATTAAAATTCTTTTTTAACTTTTTATTCATTAAAGAATCCTGAAAAAAAGTATCACAGGTTCCAAAAAAATATTAAGCAGCACAACAGTTTCCAGCACTGATAATAAATCAGCATATTAGAATGATTTCTGAAGGATCATGTGACACTGAAGGCTGGAGTAATGATGCTGAAAATTCAAAATTCAGCTTTGCATCACGGGAATAAAATACATTTTAAAGTATATTAAAATAGAAAACTTTATTTTACATCATAATAATAGTTCACACTATTAAATTTTTTCCTGTATATTTGATCAAATAAATGCAGCCTTGATGAGCATTAAAAAAAATCTCAAAAAAATATAAAAAAATAGTTGACCGGTAGTTAAAAAAAAAAATGTAGGGAAAATGTATCCAAAAACACAATAATAAAACAGAAAACTAGTCTAAAGTAAGTTGAACAATCATAATTGTATGTGTGAACAATAATAAAAATAATACTAATAATGAATAAATATTTTATATGGTTTATATACACAGTAGAAATATTTTAAAACACTAAATATATTTTATAACAATTTAATATATTTTAAAATCGAACTAGACAATGAAATATTAAAAAACAGAATGAATAAGCAGTAACATTTTGTCACGGTTCATGGGTCCGGACGGTCTTTCTGTGTCTTGTCATGGGGTTGTATGTGCGTACGTCATTCATTAGTGTTTGCAGCTGGCGCTCAATCAGAGCGCGCCAGCTGCAACTCGTTTACGAGTCCTATATAGGGCACTCTGTTCAATGTGTGTTTGTCGGTTCGTTATCCTCATGTTCCTGTTTCCTTGTCAGTCTCTGTTTCCAGTTCTCACTCAGTCAGGGTACAGATCTTCAGCCTTCTCCTTGGTTTGGTCAAACGCAGTGGAGGAGGGGATTTCTCTGTGGAGCTCTGATTCAGACCTGGACCCGAGGATTATCACCTTGTGTCTCCATTATTGTGATTACTAAATAAACCTTAACTTTGCACTCGCACTTGGATCCTGACTCCTCTCTGCCGTGACAGAACGAACCGACCAAACTCATGGATCCAGCGAGTGCGGCAGAACTCAGAGACTTTTTGTCTAACACAAACATTCGCATGGAGCATCAGGAGGATCAAATTATGGCCACGGGGCGTGCCGTCCAGGCCCTGGTTGCTCAGGTTTCTGAGCTTACCACCCAGATCCAGCATCTGAAGGCAAAGACGGCTTCAGGTCTGCAACCAGCCATGCTTCATCCACTGGTTTCGGTGTGTTTCCGATTGTCCGCACCCATGAACCTCGCCTACCACCTCCAGCATTTTATTCCGGGGAACCCCAATTATGTCATTCTTTTTTGGCCAAATGTTCACTCTACATTTCCCTCCAACCATCTGCGTTTCCCACTGAAGAGGCTAAGGTGGCGTTCGTCATAACGCTGCTCTCGGGTCGAGCCGCTAACTGGGGAACCACAGTGTGGGAACGGAGATTACCCTGTTGCTCGTCTTTTCAGGCTTTTTCCGAGGAGCTACGGAGGGTTTTCGATCATGCAGCTTCGGGCAGAGAAGCAGCACGACTGCTTGCGGAGTTACGTCAAGGACAGAGCACGGTTACGGACTATTCTATCGAGTTCCGCACATTGGCGGCAGAGTGTGGGTGGAATGCAGAGGCACAGTGGGACATGTTTCAGGTTGGCCTGTCTGATAAGATTAAGGATGAGATAGATTCTTCAGAGTTACCGTCCGGGGTGGATGAGCTCATAGCTCTAGCCATTCGGGTGGACGACCGATTGCGGAGGCGGGAGCAACGACAACTCCGAGAACCGTCGTTCGTCTCACAGACGCAATTACCTGCACTTACCACTAAGACTGTTTTCTCTCTTCCAGAGTCCGAGCCCATGCAGGTGGGAAGGTTCCAACTCTCACAACAGGAGAGGCAGAGACGTAAGAGAGAGGGATTGTGTTTATACTGTGGCGCCACCGGACACATCGCAGCACAGTGTCCAGCAAAAGACAACGCCCGTCAGTAGCGGGGAGGTTATTGACGGGTGCCATTAAGGGACACAAATCCTCTTACTCCAGCACTCATCTTTCTGTGAGACTGGAGGTTCGGTCTGTTTATCATGACTGTGAGGCGTTAGTGGACTCTGGAGCAGAGGGGAACTTTCTGGACATTGGGTTCGCTCGGTCCCTCCAGATTCCTGTGGTGGAGCTTTCTCAGCCTGTCACTATGCTGGCACTCAACGGCCAGGCATTACCTGCTGTCACTCACACCACGGCACCCTTAAAACTCATCACTTCGGGGCAACACACTGAAGACATTCACTTTCTCCTCACCGACACACCCTCTGCTCCGTTAGTGCTGGGTCATCCCTGGCTGGTTCTCCATAACCCTCATATCAATTGGAGTAACAATACTGTTCTGGGCTGGAGCGAATATTGTCATGCCACCTGTTTGTTGTCTGCGTGTTCTCCCGTTTTCTGTTCTGTGTTTCAGGAGGATCATTCGGACCTGTCTAACGTGCCACAGGAGTACCTTGATCTGAGGGGAGTGTTCAGTAAGTCTCGGGCTGCTTCTCTACCTCCTCATCGTCCCTATGACTGTGCTATAGATTTATTACCAGGTACGTCTCCACCTAAGGGCAAATTATATTCACTTTCCACTCCGGAGAGGGAGGCTATGGAGAAATATATTTCTGATTCTTTAGCAGCCAAGATCATCCGCCCCTCTTCATCTCCGGCCGGTGCGGGGTTCTTTTTCGTGAAAAAGAAAGACGGCTCTCTTCGTCCCTGTATTGACTATCGGGGCTTAAACGACATCACGGTGAAGAATACTTACCCTTTACCGTTGATGTCGTCGGCTTTCGAGCGTCTGCAGGGGGCGTCATTTTTCACGAAATTAGATCTCCGCAATGCTTATCATTTGGTTCGCATAAGAGAGGGGGATGAATGGAAAACCGCTTTTAATACCCCCAGGGGGCACTTTGAATATCTTGTTCTTCCTTTTGGCCTTTCCAACGCTCCCGCGGTTTTCCAGGCACTCGTTAATGACGTTCTGAGAGATATGCTAGATCAGTTCATTTATGTTTACCTGGATGACATACTGATATTTTCTCGTTCTCTCCAGGAACATGTTCAGCACGTCAGACGAGTGCTTCAGAGGCTGTTAGAGAATGGGCTTTTTGTCAAGGCGGAGAAATGCGCTTTCCATGCACAGTCTGTTCCTTTCTTGGGGTACATCATCTCGGCCGAGGGGGTGCGCATGGATTCTGAGAAGGTTCAGGTTGTGGTGAATTGGCCAACCCCAGATTCCCGCAAGGCCCTGCAGAGGTTTCTGGGCTTTGCCAATTTCTACCGGCGTTTTATTCGCAATTTCAGCCAGCTAGCTGCACCTTTGACGGCCTTAACCTCCACCAAGACTGCGTTCAGGTGGTCTAGTGCAGCAGAAGCGGCATTTTCCAAACTGAAAGGCTGCTTCGTTTCAGCTCCCATCCTCATAGCCCCTGATCCCTCCAGGCAGTTTGTGGTGGAGGTTGACGCGTCAGAGGTGGGAGTTGGTGGGGTACTATCCCAGCGTTCCCCCACGGACGGCAAGGTGCACCCCTGCGCGTATTTTTCTCACCGTTTGTCCTCCGCCGAACGTAATTATGATATTGGTAACAGAGAGTTATTGGCAGTCAAGTTGGCCTTGGAGGAGTGGCGTCATTGGTTGGAGGGTTCGGGGGTTCCTTTTGTCGTCTGGACAGATCACAAGAATCTTGAATACATCAAGTCCGCTAAAAGATTGAACTCTAGGCAGGCTCGGTGGGCTCTTTTTTTCGGTCGATTCGATTTTTCCATTTCGTACCGTCCTGGCTCTAAGAACATCAAGCCCGATGCCTTGTCTCGCATTTTTGATCGTTCCGAATGTCCATTTTCTTGTAGTTCCCTCCCAACCCATGTGCCAAGGAGACTTTTTATTTCTGCGGTCACATGGGAGATCGAGTCTAAGGTCCGCACGGCCTCTCAAGGGGTAACGCCCCCGTCCGGGTGCCCACCGGGCCGGTTGTTTGTGCCAGAGTCCGTAAGGTCTGACGTTATCCGATGGGCTCATTTTTCCAAGGTAGCCTGTCATCCTGGGGTGGGACGTACCATGTTTCTGGTTAAACAACGTTTCTGGTGGTCAGGTATGGCTCGGGATATTGGTTTATTTGTTTTGGCCTGCTCCGTCTGTGCTGTTTCTACGTCTTCAAATCGCCCCCCCGCGGGTCTTCTCCAGCCGCTGTTGGTTCCTTCGAGACCCTGCTCCCATGTTTCGCTAGATTTTGTCTCAGGTCTTCCCCCTTCTCAGGGGAACACGGTGGTTTTGACCGTGGTGGACCGATTCACGAAGGCAACTCATTTCATTCCTCTGCCCAAATTACCCTCACCCAGAGAAACAGCGGTTGCTGTCATAGATCACGTCTTCGTTTACATGGCCTCCCGGTAGACGTGGTCTCTGACAGGGGGCCCCAGTTTGTCTCCAAATTTTGGAGAGTTTTGTAGGTTATTGGGGGCGACGGTTAGTCTTTCTTCCAGGTTTCATCCCCAGAGTAATGGTCAGACATAGAGGGCCAACCAAGATTTAGAACGAATGTTGAGATGTTTGGCTTCTCAGAACCCCTCCTCATGGAGCCAACAACTCTCATGGGTTGAGTACGCACAACTCATTACCAGTCTCTGCCACGGGCCTGTCTCCGTTTGAGTGTAGCTTAGGGTACCAGCCACCACTTTTTCCCAGTATGGAATCCGAAGTCGCGGTCCCCTCTGCCCACGCATTCGTCCAGAGGAGCCGTCGCACCTGGAGCAAGGCCAGGGTGACCCTCCTCCAGGCGGGGGCGCGCACCAAGGTCCAGGCCGATCACCACCGGTCGAAACCTCCCGTTTACGACGTCGGTCAAAAAGTGTGGCTTTCAACCAAGAATATTCCTCTCCGATCCGTCAGTAATAAGCTTGCTCCCAAATTCATTGGCCCGTTTACTTTCACCAAGATTATTAGTCCGGTGGCAGTCCGCCTCAAACTTCCTCCAGCGTACAGGAGAATTAATCCGTCGTTTCATGTGTCCAAAATTAAGCCTGTTTTTCATTCAGCCATTAAACCGCCGGTTCCGGTTCCTCCCCCGCCGTGGCTCGTAGATGGGGAACCAGCTTATTCTGTAAAACGTATTCTGGACTCAAGGTGGAGGGGAAGAGGATTTCAGTACTTGGTGGACTGTGAGGGTTACGGTCCGGAGGAGAGAAGTTGGGTACCTGCTAGGGACATACTGGATCACTCTTATCGATGAATTCGATCGACAGGTCGGTCTTCCTGGGAATGTCAGGAGGCATTCCTAGGGGGGGGGGGTACTGTCACGGTTCATGGGTCCATGCGTTCCTTTTGCGTCTTGTCATGTGGTTGTATGTGCATACGTCATTCGTTAGTGATTGCAGCTGACGCTCAATCAGAGCGCGCCAGCTGCAACTCGTTAACGAGTCCTATATAGGGCACTCTGTTCAATGTGTGTTTGTCGGTTCGTTATCCTCATGTTCCTGTTTCCTTGTCAGTCTCTGTTTCCAGTTCTCACTCAGTCAGGGTACAGATCTTCAGCCTTCTCCTTGGTTTGGCCAGCGCATGGATTGGAGGGTTTCTCAGAGGAGCTCTGATCTTGACCAGGACCCCGAGGATTATCACCTTGTGTCTCCGTTGTTTGTGATTACAAAATAAACCTTACCTTTGCACTCGCACTTGGATCCTGACTCTTCTCTGCCGTGACACATTTAACTAAATACTTCACTACGAAATAAAAATTTAAATAAATGAATACATTTTAAAAAGACTAATAAGAATTATAAAGAAAGAAAGAATCAAAGTGGTTCATTTGCAAAAATTGTATGAATTAACTGAAAATGAATCACTTACGCAGAGTTCACACTGCACGATTTTCAAACTCGTCGGATCGCCGTTGTCTTCACACTGCGTGACTATCTGGGGTAGCATTCAGTTGCTGCCGTGTTCACACTGCACGATGGATCGGCGACAGGAGGTTACACACTGCATGACTTCACAATAGGAAGAATCGCCGACAGCTCTGTCTGGTGCAGGGTTGCCAGGTTTTCGCTACAAAACCCACCCAATTACTACTCAAAACTAGCCTGAAAATAGCCCAATTGCTTTCGAGGGGGTCTCCCAGTAAAAATCGCGTTCTGAGGGTAAAATAATTTTTTTTTTGGTGGGGTTCTCCTGGTACAGTTCACATTCCAGGGCCTAAATATCACGTTATTGGGGTCGCTTCAACCTGCTGACATAA
The DNA here is from genome assembly GCA_018155175.1 of Sinocyclocheilus anophthalmus. Classification (NCBI taxonomy): domain Eukaryota; kingdom Metazoa; phylum Chordata; class Actinopteri; order Cypriniformes; family Cyprinidae; genus Sinocyclocheilus; species Sinocyclocheilus anophthalmus. Next base: position 78,112 of record JADLZN010001296.1, read on the forward strand.
AAAACAACCGGTGGCAATCGCAATCGGATTTGGCAACACTTGTCCGCAAACTACGTTTCATTATAACTCCTCCCCGAACTTCCCTCTGCCCTGTATCTTGGTCTCTCATTGGCTGTAGGTCATCGCCAATGTGTTTTTCAGTCAGAAATCATTTCACACAGTGTGATTGTGAATCGCCGACAGCTCCAGATATTTAGCATGCCAAAAATTTCACGGGAGTCGGCGACGTGTCAGCGATTCCCTCAGATCGCGTCTTTGATAATTCACACTGCGTGATTGTCACTCGTGTGAACGAGCACCGATTTTCCTCCGATTTCGGGCATTTGTCGGCGATTTCGCAAAAACTGTCGGTGAGTGAAAAATCGGGCTAAAATCGTGCAGTGTGAACTCGGCATTGCCTACACTGCAATCTTGCAGCCTTTGGTTACAGACGTCTGAAAAATCCCTTGAAAGTATAAATCACACAGTGAGGACATTATGAAAAAGCCTGATTTAAGGTACATTAAATTCATAGCATGAACGAAACCTCAAATCGAAAGATGTGCTATTAAGTTTAAAGGGGTCATATGATGCGATTTCAAGTTTTGCTTTCTCTTTGGAGTGTTACAAGCTGATTGTGCATAGATAAGATACCTGAAGTTGCAAAGACTAAAGTCTCAAAAACCAAAGAGATATTCTTTATAAAAGTTAAGACTCTGCCACGCCCCCTAAAACGACTCGTTCTAACACACCCCAACATGTCTACATCACTATGTGGAAATATTAGCATAAAGCCGCCCAAATGTGCAGCAAAGAAAGAAGGCGTGGTTTCAGTAACCGCAGGTAGTGTTGAAGCAGCATGTCAGGGAGACGCTGTGGGTTTCAGTGCGAAAGCAAAAGCACTTAATTTGGCCTTCCAAAAGTAGATGCATATAGAAATCTTTACGATCACTTACAACAGAACAGCAATGCAATTTATGGACGAACCTAGGAGAGGAGGTAATTCTGACTTTGCTATGACATTGCTTCTGAATCAGCTACTGTTTTGTAACTAGTTTAAGTATTTGCTATTAACTGTTAAAATGCGGAGTTTTGCGCATCGTGGGTGTGGTGTGTGTGTGTGGGAGAGAGGAAAAGAGAGAGAGAGAACGAGATGAGAGGATGAGAAGAAGAAAGAGAGAAGAGAGAGAGAGAAAGAAAGAAAGAGAGAGAGAGAGAGAGAGAGAGACAGGGTCACATCACAGTGGAGTCAGCTGTCTTAACCGTGGCTTGTGTACTGCAAACACATACCAGCTTCATCACTGTGTCTGTCACGCGATTCTGTTCCCCTTTCTGGCTCTGTCTTTACATTTATTTTGAAAGATGAAGCTCGCGATTATGGTAATGGGCGTTACATTGCAGACACGTGCTTGTGGTGTTCGGCCAATCACAATGCACTGGGTCAGCTGGCCAATCAGAGCAGACTGCACTTGTCGCGGAAGGAGGGTCTTTGTAGAAAATGAAGCGTTTGAGAGAGGCATGGCATAGAGGACCTACAATAATGTACAGTATTGAAAATAATGTGTTTTTTGAACATTAAAGCATGTCAGCATATTCTGTTACACCAAATACACAAAATAATGATCTTTAAAAAAGCATCATATGACCCCTTTAAGACCATTAATTCCATAAACAAACACTGAAAGAGGGATCCATAAAAATGAGAATATCTGACACTTCGATATGGGTTAGTATGCAACCATCCAAAACATCCTAGCAATGGTATAGAAATTCGCTAATAACCACTCTGAACATTTTATCAACAGCATGGCAACAAACTGGAAATCTCCCCTTACACCCACGATGTGGTGAGTTTTGCATGGACAGACACTCACTGTATCTTCAGTAAATGTAAAACTAATAGTTTATTTAATAACTCAGAACATCTCTTAAACACAGTTAATGACTGTAATGGAAACAGACGCTATTTGACACGATTTTATCTTCTTGATGGCTCTTAAACTCGTTCATGTCTCATTGAGTTGAGTTCAACCGTCCTCAAATCAGCTGTCGAGATGCGAACTGATTTTTAACACAGGCGGCAAACTGCCAAAGCATTTTAGAGCACTATTAACAGCGAGATAATCACTGAAAAGGCACGTTCCACATGACCTCCATCTGCAGGTGACCTGTGAGGTGAAGACCACAGCAGGCAGAGGTCAAAGGTCACGAGCCATGACTCTTACGTGTGCGCACTGCCAAGAAAAGAGCAAAACACTTTGATAACACAATCACTGCAGCCTCAGCTCACTGTACACTACTAAAAATAAAGGTTAAAGGTCCACAAAGAACTTAAGAGTGTCTAGTTCTTTATAAAAACCATCTGTTTTGATGGTTTAAAGATCCAAGAATTCAATACGCCAACCTATAAAAGTTATAATATATCTTTAAAAAAAAATGTAATCCCCAAATGAAGCATACAGCTCAACTAAAGAATGTTAAACTAGTAAAAATTACCCTCAGATCCACCGAGGAAAAGTAGAGGGCTGTGGTGAGCATCAGGGTCTGATTTAATAGCTCAAACGGTGTAAGTTGATGCTTGTACAGTCCGTCATGAAAAACATCATGAGAAAATATTAACGAGACACAAAACCAGAGACACAGGGACACACATAACTTACAGCACGGATCCACTCAAAACGTAGCTTTTCTTTATATGTCTTAACTCTGGTTTTTTTCTTGCTTCGGGCAATTTTGACGAAAAAAGTTTTACTATGTGAAGAAAAGAAATATGTGTGTGTGTAATATATATATATAGATATATATATATATATATAAAGAAATAAATATTTAGACATATACATTATAAATATTATACATTTGACATATACATATATATAAAACATTATGTGGGTTGTTCATATCTTTCATTTGGATGTATAAGTTAACATCCAATGTAAGTTTTTAAGTTAAGTTAAATACAGCTGGATATAAAACAATAAACTGGGGTCGTATTCATTTCAGGCGCAAAGCAACCCCAAAGTCTTTCAAAATTTTTTCTATACATATATAGGGACAGATTTGAAAAAGATTAAAGGGATAGTTAACCCAAAAATGAAAATGTGATGTTTATCCGCTTACCCCCAGTGCCATCCAAGATGCAGGTGATTTTGTTTCTTAAGTAGAACACAAACAAAGATTTTTAAAACAAACCGTTGCAGTCTGTCAGTCTTATAATGGAGGGGAATGGGAATCACGGCTCTGTGGGAGTCAAAAAACATACACAAACAAAACCAAAATAAACCCTGCGGCTCGTGACGACACAATGATGTCCTAAGACACAAAATGATCGGTCTGTGCAAGAAACTGAAAAGTATTTATATAGTTTTTTACCTCTGAATTTCACCGCAATGTCCGAACTGTTCAAAACTGTCATGAGCGGCGGCGCGTCCTACTGAGCAACGTTCTCAAACCAGCAGGGCGATGTGAGGAGGCTTCTTCTTATTCTTCTTGCTGTTACAGCGGATCGCAGACTTATAAGGGCATTACCGCCACCTATATCTCAAATGGACCATTGACATTCTATCTACAATCTCAATTAGGAGTGGCAATGGTCCACTTGAGAGACCTGCTGTTGAGAACGCGCTCCGTGCGGACGCGCCCACTCAGGAAAGTTTGAACAGTTCGGACATTGCCGCGTAAAATCAGAGGTAAAAAACGATTATAATACTGTTCAGTTCTACACAGCACGATCGTGTGTGTCTTTCCACATCAATATATTGCACGCGCCGGAGGGTTTTTAATTAGGTTGTTTGGTAGTTTATTTTTTGATCTCAAAGCGTGATTCCATCCACTTACAATATAAGGACTGACAGACGGCATACGGTTTGAGATTAAAAAATCTCAGTTGTTGTTCTAATGAAGAAACAAAAGTCACCTACATCGTGGATTCCTGGGGGGTAAGAGACAGAAAACTAAAATGTTTTTTTGGGTGAACTATCCCTTTAACTTGTTTTATGTTTTTGATTTCCTCGCAGTTTTAGAGTAAAACATGTTTTGGAAAATATATATTTCATATAAAATTTTTTTTTTTGTTCATACTAATAAACGTCTCCCCGGGGTACGATGTACCCCTCGTTCCTTGAAGGAGGGAACGGAGACGTCACGTTGTGACCGACGAATTGGGATCTCGTTTAGAGAGGCCAATCTACCTCGAGTGTAAACTAAACGAGCCAATGCAAATTGTGATGTGATTATTGCATCCAGCTGCTGCAGATCACAGCGTGAGCATAAAAAGGTAGCAGGTGCAACGCATACCAGGTTTTCGCTGAGGAGCCGAGCGGTGACCCGGCCGCTCAGAGGTGGTACAGCAGCCGTGGCGATGGGACGTGACGTCTCCGTTCCCTCCTTCAGGGAAAGAGGGTTACCATACGTAACTGAGACTTTCCCTTTCAGTCGGGCACTCTCGACGTCACGTCGGAGGACCGACGAAATTGGGATCCTACCAAAAGGCCACAGCTACTGCCTGTGTCCTGTGGAAGCCACCTGCGCCCATATTTTTTGGCGTAGGCCAGGGCTTCTGCACAAGAGGACCAGCTACTGCTGCAATGGCACTAACCAATGAGTAAGACTGGATAACACTAGGAAAACGTACCGTTCTACTTGGAACAGGGGCGTTAAGGAAGCTCGAACCTTCCCGAAGGAGGTTTCGGAAGCAATACACATATGGACATCCCTTAGGTGCATATGGAAGAATGGAGGTGATTTGAACCCTCTTGGAAGGGCAAAAGTCTGCCGGGGGAAACACGGGCTCAAGGCTATACGGTGGACTTTACACATATGAGATCCACATAGGTCTTACATATGGAACCCAGCCTACTACCGGTTCTCGAGGATTCAGCGAGTGAAGGACTGGCGCCGGACGCTCCGCCACGTCTGGCTGCCAAGGGGATGGGGGAATTCAACAGGGTCTACTGTATGGACTCTCGGGAGTGATTTTGCAAGCCGACCCGAAGCCGGGGCCTCTCAGTGCTTCTACCCGTTTGAGGTGAGAACACAGGAGGATACCGGCTACACACGAAGGCTATAGAATCTAGCGATGTGTTAGGTTCGCCCAGCCCGCAGCTCAACAAATATCTGTCAGCGAGGTGCCACGATCCAGCGCCCAGGAGGATGCAAAACTTCTAGTAGAGTGAGCTCGCAAACTGAGCGGGCAGGGCACACCCTGTGCATGATAGGCCAGGGTGATGGCATCCACTATCCAGTTGGCCATCCTCTGCTTTGAGACGGCATCCCCTTCTGCCGGCCTCCGTGACATACAAAGAGCTGGTCTGAGGTCCTGAAGCTTTGCGTCCGGTCTACGTAGCACCTTGAGGCTCGGACGGGACAGCGCAAAGCTAGGGCGGGGTCTGCCTCCTCCGAGGGCAGCGCTTGGAGGTACACCAAGATCCCTGAAGGGGGTAGCGGGAACCTTGGGCACGTAGCCAGGGCGGGGCCTCAGGGTTACCTGGGAATCAGCCGGCCCGAACTCTAAGCACAAATCGTTGACCGAAAATGCGTGCAGGTCCCCTACCCTCTTGATAGCGGCCAATGCCAGCAGGAGCAAAGTCTTCAGTGAGAGGAACTTCAGCTCAACCGCCTGCAAAAAAGACTCAAATGGGCCCTGCTGTAGTGCCGTGAGCACCAGACTCCCAAGAGGTCCCAAGAGGGTATAGAGGGGGGCCGTGGAGGATTTATCCTTCTCGCCCCCCTAAGGAATCTGAAGACCAAGTCATGCTTCCCCAACGACCTCCCTCTACGGGGTCGTGGTTAGCAGCGATCGCGGCAACATGAACTTTAAGGGTGGAGGAGACAGCCTTCGCTCAGACCCTGCTGCAAGAAGGACAGCACAACTCAGATCGGGCATCTCCGGGGGTCTTCTCAACGAGAAGAACACCACTCAACAAACAGGCTCCACTTCAAAGCGTAGGCGTGTCTCAAAGACGGTGCTCTCGCTGAAGTGATGGAGTCAACTACCCCTTGGGGTAGGCCACCCAGAACCTCCGCGTCCTGTCCAGGGACCACAAGTAGAGATTCCACAAGTCTGGACGAGGGTTCCAGAGGGTGCCCCCTCTCTGAGAAAAGAGATCCCTCCTCAGAGGAATTTGCCAAAGAGGGGCTGTCGCGAGGAGCACTAGTTCCGGAAACCAGGTCCTGGTAGGCCAATAGGCGCCACCAGCAGGACCTGCTCCTCATCCACCCTGACCTTGCACAGCAACTGTGCCAGAAGGCTCAATGGGGGAAACGCATACTTGCGAAGGCCCCGCGGACAGCTGTGTGCCAGAGCGTCCATGCCAAGGGTGCCCTCGGTCAGGGAGTAAAACAACTGACAGTGAGAGGTTTCTGGAGAAGCAAAACAGGTCTACCTGAGCGGCTCCGAAACGTCCCCAAACCAGCTGGACCGTCTGGGGATGGAGTCGCCATTCTCCCGGGCGCACAGCTCGGGACAGCTCGTCGGCTGCCCGGTTGAGCAGCCCAGAAATGTGAACAGCACGAAGCGACCTCAGATGCTTCTGACTCAAGAGGAGGAGGTGGCGGGCGAGTTTGCGATAAGCGACGGGAGCGCAGACAACCTTGTCGGTTGATGTACGCAACGGCCGCTGTATGGTCCGTGCGGACCAGTACATGCTTGCCTCGTAAGCGCCTTTGAGGACGGTCAGGGCAAGGTGCACTGCAGCAACCGATGTGGCCGTTGATGGTGACAGTGCAGTTGGGGCCCCGTCCAAACCTCTGACACTGCAAGCCCATTGTACGTGGCCACCCAGCCGGTGGTTGAGGCATCTGTGTAAACCACAGCATGCCTGGAGACTTGTTCTAGGGGCACTCCTGCCCGAAGGAACGTGAGGTCTGACCACGGGTGAAGGTTTGGCGGCAGGCCGGTGTCACCTGGACCCGGAAGGGGCCACGTTGCCACGCCCACCTCGGGACTCGGCAATGGAGCCAGTGCTGCAGCGGTCTGATATGGAGTAGCCCCAGTGGCGTGACTGCCGCCGTGGCTGCTATATGCCCCAGGAGCCTCTGAAACAATTTCAGTGGGACCGCCATCCTGCTCTTGAATGTATTCAAGCAGTTCAACACAGACTGAGCACGTTCCTGCGTGAGGCGTGCTGTCTGTTCGACCGAGTCCAACTCCATACCGAGAAAAGAGATCCTCTGCGTCGGGAGAGTTTGCTCTTTTCCCAGTTGACCTGAAGGACCAACAGGCTGAGGTGTGAAAGCACCAAATCCCTGTGCTCGCACAACTGAACCTGAGACTGGGCGAGTATGAGCCAATTGTCGAGGTAGTTGATGCGAATGCCCTGCTCTCTCGTGGCAACAAGGGCTGCCTCCGTAACTTTCGAGAAGACACGGGACGACAGGGACAGCCCAAAGGGCAGGACATTGTACTGATATGCCTGCCCCTCGAACGCAAACCGCAGGAATGGCCTGTGGCGCGGAAGGATCGAAACATGAAAGTACGTGTCCTTCAGGTTGATCGCTGCGAACCAGTCTTGGGGATGGATACACCTGAAAATGCATTTCTGCGTGGGCATCTTGAACGGGAGCCGGTGAAGGGCCGGTTCACGACGCGCAGGTCCAAGAAAGGTCTCAACCCACCGCCTTTCTTGGATACAATAAAGTAGGAGCTGTAAAACCCCATCTTCATAACGGCTGGAGGGACCGGCTCTATCGCATCTTTCGACAGTAGGACTGCGATCTCTGCACGCAAGACAGGGCATCTGCTGCTTTCACTGAAGTAAATTGGACGCCCCTGAACTTGGGAGGGCGCCGGGCGAACTGAATCGCATAGCCGAGCCTGACGGTTCGACGGAGCCATCGAGAAGTGCTGGGTAGCTTAGCCAGGCTCCCAGACGCAGCCCAAGTGGCATCAACGGAAATACAGGCGTACCCGCAGCGGGGGCGGCAGCGTGGAAAGAAAGCAGGACCAGGATCCTGGCGTCTCTTTGCCGGTCCGATGCGGGGTCTGAGTGTGTGCAACACTGACCTGCGTTTGAGCAGGGGGTGCGTGGGTAGTCCGTTGGTTCGTTCTCCCGATCCGCCAAATGCTGCTCGCTGGCGAGAGAGGAGGGGGAGTGTGATACGTACTAGATCGTCAACAACGCCCGTCCCCGTCCCCTTGGGGACCCAAAAATAGAAGGAATTGCTCTTTTGTCGAGAATTGGGTACCCCGACACGAGGGTCAGTGGTGGAAAAAGAGCTCCACCCGGGTCCTCTCCGGGGGAGGGAGTGGTGTGCTACCATCTACTGAAAGAGAAAGTCACTCCACATCTGGCGTCGCACCGTCTCGGGCCCTATTGCTCTCTCGCTTGCCGAGGTTTGGCGGGGCTCGCCCCGACGGGAGGGGCGGCTGACCTCGCGACCGGTCCACGGAACAGCTTTGCTGGAGGCTGCGGAGATCTGCCTTGTTGGCGGTGGCAGGGGAGGCCGCCCTCGGCGACGCAGAAGATGCACAAGGCAGGATGTAACTGATGGCCTCAGTCTGCTTTGGGCAGCGGAGATCTGCTGGGCAAAGTTCTCCACCGTGTCGCAGACAGGCCGGCCTGGGACACGGGGGCATTCAAAAATCGTGTCTTGTCAGTCTCGCGCATGACAGCCAGTCACAGCCAGAAATGGTGCTCCCGGACAACCATAGTGGACATCGCACGACCCAAAGACCGCAAGGTAACCTTCGTCGCTCGTGGCGCGAGGTCCGCCGCGGTGGGGAGTTCTCTCTGAACTTCCAGGTCGTGACCACCCTCGTGCAAGTCCCTCAGTGCCTTGGCCTGGTGCACTTGCAATCACGCCGTAGCGTGTAAGGCGGAGGCAGCTTCTCCACCGGTCATATAGGCATCGCTGGCCAGCCGAGTACCTACAGACCCGGGAGAGGAGGCACGGTTCTCCCTGCCGGTTGGAGGCGGAATTAGGACACAACTGCATCGCAACCGAACGCTCCACCGGGGGGACCCTTGTAACACCCTGACTGCCCCACCATCGAGGGTGGAGAGGGAGGAGGATCCAGCAAATCAGTTTCCGGGCAGTAAGTAAAAAAGGTGCCGTACACGACCTGTTGAGCTCCTCATGCACCTCCGGGAAGAAAGCCACCGAGGCGGGGCGCTGAGAACCAGCGAGGACCCCCCCCGCCCCGGGAACCAATCGTGCAACCTTGAGGGCTCGGGACACGGTGAAAGTCTTCACTCGAGCCCTACCCCTACGGTGGCCCGGGAAAGCATAGCCATTATTTCTGGATCCGATCCAGGCATTGCTACGGTCCCGGAGGAGAGCAGCGCAGCCGAATCTTCATCTCCAGAAAGCTCCGGCTCACCCTCCAATGCAGCGATCGACATCCGATAGTCGGGGGGAGCCTCGGAAGAAACAGGTGGTACCCCCCGTGAGGGTCCAGCCTGCTCTTTTTGAGAGCTCCGCTGGTTTCGAAGTGACGGCGGGCTTGGGCATCCCCGGAGGGGAATTCCTCACCGTGACATAAGACCAGTCCGCCCACCGCCAGAAAAAACACACCCCCGGCTGCCACCAGAGGGAACCCAGATCTAGGCAGTGGCACGGGCACTCCGCCCCTTTGCAGGTAAAGGAGTCTGGTCAGCAACTCCGAGATGGTCATACCCCCGAAATGGGAGCATGAGTCATCCACGAAAACCACCTCAGCGTGCTTCATGCCCAGGAACGAGAGGCAGCGATCGTGACCATCACCCAGCGCCAGGTAACGACCGTATCCAGAACGCCCGGGTGATACGTTGGCTATAGCAAGACCCACATCGTCTTTAAAAAGACGTAACGTCAAGTTTGCCAAGCAAAGTCGTCTTTAGAAAGACGCACCCGAAATTCCTCTTTTAGGGGAAAAAGCTCTTTTAACGTGCTGAAGCGCACAGGGGAGATGGCCATCTGCAACAAACAGGGGTAGTGCAGCCTGATGTGTGAAACCCACTCGACACGGGAAACCACCACTGCTGAAGCGGCGTCCGCCAACACGAAGAGCTCTCCAAGAGCTCGCTGAACTCGTTCCGTCTTCTCTCCGTAGAGTAGTCAGGGGCGGAACGATGTGATCGCTCGGCTCCAAAGCAAAAAGCTGAATATGCACTGCACCTGCTCCCTACTTATACTCACGCTGTGATCAGCAGCAGCTGGATGCAATAATCGCATGCCAATGGGCATTGGCTCATTTAGTTTACACGCGAAGTAGATTGGTCCCTCTAAGCGAGATCACAATTTCGTCGGTCATCCGACGTGACGTAGAGAGTGACCGACTGAAAGGGAACCCTAAACTCTGTAACTTTTTTCACTTCAGCAATAATCTGCCAAGTGTCTTCTGTAAAAAGAGACTAAACTTAAATTTGTGATTCAACGCATTTAAGATTTACAACAGTTTAAGTTGGAAATTTCATTTCATCAGGTCTATGCTAAAAAAAAAAAGTGGATAGCAAGAAAGAAATGGATAATTACTGCATAAACATAGTTCAGTATGGAAGCCTGTTTCCACTACTGAAAAAAAAAATAAAGAAGGTAATTGTGACTTTTCATCTCACAATTCTGACATTTCTCTTGCAATTCTGGCTTTTTTTTTTTGTTCTCAAAACTGTGCGTTTATATCTTATAATTTTGACTCTATCACAAGCAATTGCGAATTATAAAGCAAGAACAGTGAGATATAAGCTCGCAGTTGTAAGAAAAGTCAGTCTTTCTTGCTCAGAATTGGACTCGCAGCTGTGAGTTTATATAAACGTTTTACTTTGACACAAGAGGTTAGTTTCTAACCGTTTCGACTCAAGTTTCTAAACTAATAAGCATCATGCCAAACTAATATTTCATGCCAAATAACTTCCCTTCTGATTTTTCCCATTCCCTTTCAGCAAATACCAAACGATTCCGTCATTACAGCAGCCTGAAACTTCAGCGTTTCAGAAGTTTCAAAAGAAATGCTGACGATGACCTAAATGACTTTATTTCCCGTGGCATGCGTAAGCTGTCCTCAAGTGACTGCTTTCTGCTCTGAGAGCTCATTTTGTGGTTTTTCTCTTGCCCAGGAATAAATGTTTAAGCAAGTGCAGAAAACTTAGGTTTGTAAACATCATCTTTCGTCACGGCTCCGACGCTACACCTGTGATTTACAACCCAGTCGGGTTCTTCCGGTGGGTCACAGCTGAATTAATGTGCTGTGTTTGGAGCAGGATATTGTTTACCAAAACTGACAGCTCTTCCTCGAATGCTGGCCCTTGTGTCCTTTCATCGTGTGTGTTAATTGACAGTACCATATGCTCTTGTGTTCGCCAATTTAATATTGTTTGAAGGGCAGATGTAGTGTGTGTTGGGTGTGTTGTGGGAGAGAGAGAGAGAGATGAGAGGAGAGAGAGAGAGAGAGAGAGAAAATTACAGCAATTCAGTGGCACTGAAAGAGTTTAAAGACGTGCGAGTTTTATGAATCATACACTATATTAGCTGGCAAAAAAAGAACACCGTCACACACACTTTCAATGACACTCGGGCATAAGAGTAATTCAGTCATAAACAGGTTACGATCCCTTTGGACAGTCAAACCTTACTAAAATAGTGTGTTTGTTTGAATAAAAGGACGTAACCGTGTGTGATCCAATACACGGAGGACACAGAGGAGTGTCAAAGCAAATTAGATTAAAGCATAATGATAAAGGGAAACACCACACACACACAGGTTTGTTGTCAGAGCATTCATAGAATCTGTTGAGTTTAAAATGAAGCTAATATTATATAAAGCACCAAATTTTAATGATCAATTTCCTTCAATATTAATAACAGTATATATGTAATATATAAAAAAATATATGGATTTGTCCATTAGGAAACAACTTTAATAACAACCTTACAATTCCCTTTAGAGAAAATCAGAGTGGGGTCCCAATGTTAAAAATTACCATATTAAGAAAATAATTTAAACATAAATGACATTAATTCCATATACCATTATGTATATATTCTATTTACTTTATTAATTACAATATAAAATTAATAATATAATATTGAAGAAGAGATTTCGATAATTAAAAATAAAATGAGATCTTTTTAAGACCTTTTTTTTTGGCTTTGTTATATATACCTCCTCATTCTCATTGCTGCAGCACACAAAAGATTTTAAAAAATATATATAAAAGAAAAACTAAATCACTGTATCATGTAATTAAAACGTTTATAACAATTCTTCTTTATAGGATCAAAACAAAAAACATAGGATCAATATTTATTTATTTATTTGTTTTTTTTTGTTTTTTGCTGTGCGATATTACCTTTAAGACAATTAATTCCTCCTCATTCTCATTACTGTAAAGCAAACAAATGATTTTAAGTGAAGTTTTTAACGCATACATCACTGTATTCCAGTAATTTAACAGTAATAAAAATACTGTATTACAGTAATGAGAATCTGATGAAAATCACTGTTGAGAATAACTGCATTAATAGAACATCTGAACGCTTTATGATACTGAGAAGTCTCTTTTACTTATGCAACATATTATATATTAATTGTTTTCACATTTTGATGCACAATATGACCATGAGATTCACTCCAAAATACCTTTAATTTCTGAACAACAGATGTATTGTTTGTTATCAAACACATCCAGCATTCATCTGAGAAATGTTAATTAAATACATTCAATACTGGTATCTAATGCAATGATTTTTAGACATTGTAAGTGTTACTTGAGTGTCCAAATTCCACACACACACACACAAACACCGATTATACACACAGATGCACAAAACCTCAAAACAGACACACAATTCTCCCCGCACAACCTCTCTCTCTCTCTCTCTCATTCAGTTGGTCTCTCACTGAGAGCTTTACCTTCCCCTCCCTCCTTTCTCACATTGTACTCTCGCTCTCTCTCTCTCTCCTTCTCTCTCCATTTGGAGCTCCTGGATTCACTGGTGAGGTCTTCAGCTTTGGCTCTTCTGTGATATTTGATGGACACGTCCAGGACCTCGGCTGTATCAGGATGAACTCCACATTAATGGCCACCCAGAGCACTGAAAAAGAGTTTGAGGAGCAACACAAGACAAACTGACACAGATACAGAGAGAGAGAGAGAGAGCGAAAGAGCGCAAGATAGAGGAGAAGGGATTTCTTTTTCGAGAGGGATTCCCCACCCAGGGAAACGGAGGTGAGTGCCAGCTGCTGTTTATGATAAAGAGGGAAAGCAACTAGAATGTCCCTCATGTGGGGGGACGAGTGGCTCCATTTAATGCTGCTGGGAATGAAGAGAGACTTTATTTGGGCTTGATGCGAGGCGGATCATTTCCAAAAAGTTAGAGGAGAGAGGTCATGTGTTCGGTCTCACCTCTCTGACGGTCCGTCTGTCGCTCACCAGGTGTCTTTCACTTCACTTTTGATTACGACTTTCGCATCTGATGAGAGAACAGAAGCATATAAGTGCGTATATGCAGAAAGATAGAGATTTTGGTCAGTGTTTTCTACTTTATAAAAAGTATGATGGTATCACCATGGTCTTTTGGACAGTAATATGACCTTTTGGGCATTGTACTATGGTAATAGCATGTTTTTTGATACATTATCATGCAAATATCCTGCTTAGAAAAAGAACTGTAGCAGTACCACGGTAAAGTGATGGTATTAGATGTTACAGTACTTTATGTCCTCTGGTATTATATATTTATATATTTAGTATGACGGTATTACCATGGATTTTTGATGATAATGACGTTTTGAAGATTTTATTTAGCATACCATGTTGCATATAAGAAAATGGAAATTGGACATTTGTTGTTAGACTTTATTTACTATGGGATTTACGTTGTAATTAATAGTAACATGTACTAATTGTGTTTTCAGATGTGGTACCATGGTAATACCACGGTTTCTAGTTGGTGGTTTTTGGACATGATAATTTCAAAAATTACCTGTCTTGAAGGAAACTTACATAAAATATCCATGGGTATATGACCTATGATAAATGATGTAGAACCATAATAGTAACAACAACAACAACAATATACTCATACATTAGAGATATTAATACAACATAAAATATATACATATAAATAAAAAATAAAATATCTATCATAATATTTAAATGATATGATATATATATATATATATTTTTTTTTTTTTTTTTTTTAAAATTCAAAACAATGTTTATGGGGACTCTTTTATGCCAGTTAAACCACAGTATTTTTTGGTATCTTACAGAACCATATACATACAAATTGTACAGTACATAAATATGGTAATCTTTTTAAAGGTTCTTGGTATTATCATCAAATGTACCATTGGTAGCACCACAGTAAAGGGCTCTCCTTCCCTCATTTCACTCGTTGAGTTGTTTTGAAGCTTAAAGGTGTTTCAGAATTGCGCTCAACTGGCATCAGAGTGAAGCTGGTAACTTAGAAACAGGCATGTCTGAGCGCTCACACACACACACGGGGGATGGGGGCGGTGGGTGTCTTCCATGGAAATAAAAGAAGAATATCTATGTGTTCCACCACGGCGGTGCATGTGTGAGAAGCGGTAATGATGGTCTTTACTGAGAAGTGTGTGTGTCTGTATGTGTGAGTTCGTTTGCATGTGCAAATGTGCATGAAAAAAACAAAAGAACACTGTGTATTAACAGAATAAATCGTGTTGCTGAGCGGAACGGTGCAATCAGTCCATGAGAGCTTGTGTTCATTGCTGCTCAAAGCCGGAGGTTTGTGCGTTCCTGAAGAACCTCATACAGACAGAAATGGTTTGATGAATTATTAATCATATATTAGAGCGTTTACATCAATAAAAATGAAAACAGGCCGAAAACAAACATCATAGTACTCCGATCACACCGCCCACCCAATAAATGATCCATAAACCTGCCAAGATTTAATGCACGTCCTCTGTCTGTGCAAGTGAATGCTAATCTGGAATAGAAGTTTTCTGACAAATTTTGTGATGTAATTAGTGCTGAAGTTTTCATCAACTTCCCAACACGAGTCTTGTGTGCTGATGGATGCCAATTTATTTCCTTTTAATTAAGGACAAAACAACCCAGTGGGCGTCCCGAAACACACACACACACACACACACACACACACACAGAGGGACACACTAATAGATTCAGATCACACATGCCTCATAAATACACAGGTAACAGGTGTAATGGAATTCTTATCAGTGTCACAGAGTTCACATTCATATCCTGCACAAAATTGTTTGTGTTTTTAGCAGAAGCTATTAAGCATAACATTATAACATATAGTATTAGAAAAAAAAATAAAATAGATTTTTTTTCTGGGGGGGGGGGGGGGGGGGGGCACAGTTATCAGCATCTGAGGCTATTTTCACAGAAACAGGGTAAAAGCAATATATATAATATTGTTGGCGCATAGTGAAAACTTCTTCGGTCAGTGCGGTCCATTTGGCAGAGGATTCTCATCTAAGTGAACGTAAGGACATAAGTGCAGGGACGTCCCACTGGAATGTCTCGGGTTAAGAGCTCAGAGAGGAGAGAACTGTCGATGCACTCCCTGAGGCCAATCACTATTCAAGTTTCTCTAATAGTGCTTTGCAAGCACTTTAGATCCAGCAAATAAAACTCTTCATTCCAAGAAGTGTTTTTCACTGTATAGGACTCTTGAGTCAGATATATGGTTCAATAAATGAAGAAAGAAAGAAATATTTAAATAAATTATAAAAAGAAATAAATAATATTAAACTTAATTACAAATGTATAACCCTGTAAATTAATTAAAATCATAATAAATTAGACATTATACTATTTTACTTATTTTGTATTATTTTTGTTTGCAAAAAACTGTTTTAGTTGTAGCACAAAATGATAAATACTACGAAATATATATATATATATATATATACGAATATAATATATACTGGATAATATATCACTTTTGTATTTTAGTTGTTTTTGTTTTTGGAAAAAGTGAAAACACTGCAAATATGTACGTAAAACAGCATTTTATTACAGAAAATACGCAGAAAACTGTAGAAAGAAATAACAAATACATAAAAACCAAAAATAAATAAATAATGAGGGAGGGACTCTGTCAGATAAACTGTAAATGTTAAGAGCCAAAACTCATAAGAATTCATACATCTCTGCCAAACTTAAAAATGCAGAACTGAATCGATGACATCAAGGACCAAATAGAATGTTCCGTTCCATTTAGAACCCAAAGCTTTGGCATATGGGCATCGCTAGGCCATTTTTAGGGGGGCTATAACCCCCCTAAAATTTTGCGATTAGCTCCATACACTGTACACAAATTCGTGATCTCCTCATTCCCTTTTAAATTTCATATGAAAACGGCGACAGACTTCGATCGACTCCTCCCCGACTTTCAGCGCGTTCTTTTTCAATCCACAGACCGCAGCGGCGCAGAGCGAGAAACAGAGGACAAGGTTTGTGTTTATCGATAGATTGTTATAATACCTGCATCTGTGCAGTTCTTTGTCATAAATACAGTTAAAAAATATCATGGGGGAGCAATCGGTTCCACATCTACTGTAAAGTTTTCGCTGCGTTCACCCCTCATCACACCACAGCTGTTTCCTCCAGTGAAAATGAAGCACATATGAGCGCATTCTTTATAAAACAATCATGTTGCCATTTTCATTTGAAAATTTAACTTTCAATGTAATACAATTTCCAGTGCATGTTGCAAAGAGGTTTGCATACTTGAGCTAAGGAAATATGGTTGTGCTAGAAATGCAAACAGTAAAATTGTGTGTATACAGTAAATAGGTGTGTGTGTGTGTGTGAGTGAGGGAGATCATGAAGATTTGTATTTGGATTATTCAGTTTATGTTATACCCATCTATGAATACAGGGAATAAAGCCCCTTTTTGGTATGTAAGTTAGTCTACCACCCCTATTAGTCAACCTTTTTACTATACTATATCGGTGTCATTTTAGGGGGGCTCAGCCCCCAATGAGGCTATAATAATAATAATAATAATACCTCATTGGGGGCTGAGCCCCCCTAAAATGAAAATCCTAGAATCGCCCCTGGCTTTGGCTCTAATTAAATAGCCAAAGACCCAAGAGTCAATCTCTCATGCCCATTACCATCAATAGATCAAGTCTGGGGTTGGACACCAGTCAAAGCTTCAGCCAATCAAAACAGTCACAAAACAACAACATCATTCAAAACCATTGAACTATCACATTTCCACAGTCTAAACAGACCCTCTGGAGTCAAATGTTTTTCCCAGAGAGAAAAAAAATCCTTTGATATTGTTGATTAGTTGAGATGAGGATTTTAGTTGGAGTGTCTTTGGCATTTCAGGGTAATCTTCCAGACTGACATTTCTCTTGACCTACAGTGCCAGCACCTATTAAAATGTATAAATCATTAATGATGCACAAAAAGCCCTGAAGTACTTAATCCTGAATATGCATTAGAAAGCCATTAGAAGCCATTCATATCATCATGATTTCACCTGTCACGTATTTCTTCTCTACAGGCCCCTTAAACTATCAGCATCCATTATGTAGAGGTCCACAGCTAGATGGTTTTCAGATCAGATATCCTGGCTCCCACTGCATGTCACATTATCTTGATTACCGGCAACAGAAACATGTCTTCAGCTGCACAATCCAGCCAGGAAATTGATTTGCATCAACATTTCAGCTCCATCATCTCGCAAACGCGATTTCCTGTAACTTTTCTAAAAGCAAAAAGATTTGTTTTAATGGTTGGGTTTTTCTGACGGTGGTTTCTAGAAATAAAGGTCTGAATTACTTCCCAGAAACACTTGACCACTTATTAGTAGGTTTCCTACTAAAAGCATTGTTGATGCATTATGGGAAATGTTTTGCTAATAGTCATCCTTCTATTTGCAACACCCTTAATTACAACGTTGCAGCTAATTGTTTCCTCTCTGATGGGTGGTGACGGACGACACAAAGACCTCAGAGCGGTTTAACATCAGAACGATGGCCAGAAACATATTATTATCCCCCAGCAGACCTGAGTTCAGCGGGGAGATCGCAGATTTAGTGTACCCTAATGTCATTAAAAAAATATTCTGGGTCTGGCGATTTTTAAAGGGTCTTTAAAAGCAGAAAGCTTGTGTTTTTAAAACGCTTAGATGGATTTTTTGGTTAAAAAAATATTATCACTCATACTTAGGGTTCGGGTTTGTTTAAATCACTAAATCTGAGCATTAAACTTCAGCACAAAACTTGCACCACAACATTTTTACTACAGATATGAAAAATACTTCAAATTATGGCTGGCTGAGTGGAGGTGCAGTAATCTGGGTTTTTACCAGGCTGACAATAAAAAAAAGCATTCTTTTACTGAAGAATGGCCCATATTTTCAGCCAAAATATCAAAGAGACTATGGAAGAGATCTTTTGGCCACCTAACCACATCCCAGAACACCCTGGAAACTACCTATTAACACCTTAGCAACAACCAGAACACCTAAACAAACACCATACAAACCAACCAGAATACCCTAAAAACCACCTACTATCACAACACCCTAGAAACCACTCAGTAATGGGTTAGCAACCACCAGAACATCCTACAAACCATCTAGTACCAGCCTAGCAACCACCTAGAAACACCTTGATAAACCAGCAGAACACCCAAAATACCATCCAAACCACCCAGAATATCCAAGAAACCACCTAGTAAAATCTGGCAACCTTCTAGAACTACCTAGTAACACTGTAGCAGCCACCAAGACACCATAGAAACCACCCTAGATACACATTGTCAACCGCCAGAACACCCTAGAAACCACATTGTAACCTCCTAGAATCTCTAGAAACCAAATAGTAACACCTTGGCAACCACCAAAACACAATACAACCCCAGAATACCCTAGAAACCACCTAGTAAGGGCCTGACGACCACCAGGGGCCGGTTGCATAAAGGAGACTAGTCTTAAAAGTTAGTCATCTAAGTCTGGTCATATATTTTTTTTTTTTATTTGGTTACATAAAATCCAATCCAAAAAAAATAAGACTGATTAACCCTTGGCCAACTGCTAGTTGGTCAGACTAGTTTTTAAGACACAGTTTTAACAAAGGCCAAGTTTATGCAATTGGCCTCCGAACACCCTAGAAACCACCTAGTAGCATCTTGGCAACCACCAGAACACCTAAAACACCATAGAAACCCAGTTTACCCTAAAAACCACCTAGTAACACTTTAGCTACCACAGAGACACTCTATAAAATGACATAAAACACCAAACAAACCTTGAAACCATGCACCTAACACCACCTTGGCAACAACTAAAACACCCAAAACCCCATACAAACCAACCAGAAACGACTGAAAACCACTTAGTAATAGCTTAGGGGTCATCTTTGACAGCACTCTTTCATTTGAATCCCATAATAATAGTATAACCCGGTCTTGCTACTTTCATCTACATAATATTGCTTGCCTCCGTCCATCTCTCACCCCGCATAGTATTGCCATTCTTGTTCATTCGCTTGTCACCTCTCGCATTGACTACTGAAACTCTTTTATTTGGTTTTCCACACAAGCTTCTCCATAAACTCCAACTGATTCGGAATTCTGCTGTTCGTATCATAACCCGGACTTCATCTATACAACACATTACTCCATCTCTTCAACAGCTTCATTGACTTCCCATCAAACTCCACATTGAATTTTAAATTCTTCTTCTCACTTACAAAACTCTTCATAACCCTGCTCCACCTTACCTCTCAGATCTCAACCAGCCCTACACTTCTTCTCGAACTCTTCGTTCCTCTTCATTGGTCTCCTCCATACACCCTTGACTCGTTTAACCACCATGGGTCATAGAGCCTTTAGTCGTGCAGCTCCTCGCCTTTGGAATTCTCTCCCAGCTAACATCCGTAACTTCGTCTCGTTATCCCAATTCAAAGCTAAACTCAAAACTCACTTATTCAGATTAGCTTATCCTGCATGGTTACTGCACTCAAATCCAGCATTTTTTGCTTATTTTTTCTTCCTCTTATTTTATTGTTGTAATTTTTGTAACTGCTTTTTTATGGTTTATTGGTTAAACCTAATCAAACACACCTGAACAAGCTAATCAATGTCTTCAGGATTACTAAGGCTATAGGCAGGTGAGCTTTTTTTCAGGGTTGGAGCAGGACTGCGGCTCTCTAGGCCCGAACTTGCCTACCCCTGACCTAGACAACACCAGAACCCCTAAAACACAATTCAACTCCCAACACAATTTGCCCCAAAACACCCTAGAAACCTACTAATGGCCTGGTGACCAGCAGAACAGTCTACAGTAGAACCCACCTGCTAATGCCTTGACAATCACCAAGACACCCTAGAAACCACCAAGTAACACCTTGGAAATCACAAGAACACCTAAAACACCATACAAACCCAGCGTAGCCTAGAAACCAAGCAATGGCCTGGCAACCACTAGAACACAAACAAAAATGTAAACTCTGTCATCAGTTACATCCATACACTTGCATTCAAAATAAATCTACCATTTTTATTTTTTCATCTTTTGAGGGGCATTTTAACCGATGGGTGCTATATTTGTAAAGAAAAGAGAAGCTTCAGTCATGTAAAATAGTATTATTATAAGATTTCAAGTTTGACAAACATGAGGGTGAAAAACTGAAGAATCTTTTTTTTGGGGGGGGGGGGGGGGGGGGGGGGGGGGGGATATTGAGTATCCTTTAATATGATTTAGAAGACTTGCTTAAAGTACTGGTAAAACAATTAGAGTGTAACTGCACAGTAAAAAATGACCATGAATTTAACGGTAAAAGACTGTAAAAATGCTACAGTACAAACCTGTTAAATGGTTAACGGTAATTTCCCCTACTATACACGGTGAAAAACTGTACTGGACATTAATTTTACAGTAGTATACCATTTTTGGAAGTGAAAAAGAATGTATAATTTACAGTGAATAACCGTAAATTGACATTCCCAGATTTCCCTGCGTTACATTTCAAATTTGATTGTTTTTTTTTTGTTTTTAACTGTTTCTTCTTGGTTTGTTTTCTTATCAATTTGTACATTATGGTTGTATGTTACACCTAATGTTGTTAAATGTTTATTGCATTATTTCAGTTTCATGTGTGTTACCATGATGGTGTTTAGTGTTTGTGTGAATGACACCGTGCACCTTCTATATATGTTAGTATTTAAAAGCTGCTTGTGATGGCTTTGATTCATCATGTGACTTTCTCATCACCCGCCGGCAATTGGTGGTATAACCCCGGCGTATAAAGAGAGAGAGGACCGCGGCAAAGACAGAAATCAGAATGGTGAACGAGGTCCCCTGTGCTCCAGTTGACACCTATTACAGGTCACTTCCGTCGTTCTTATATCCGTGAATTGAACATTACTTATTAACTGTAAATGTAATGTTAATTATATTTGTTTTAAATATAAATCGAGCACGCAGAGTACCGTATTTTTTACGGTAAAATTCCAGCAACCACAGCTGCCGATTTTTTACCATAAATTTTACGGATTTTTTTTTTTTTTTACAGTGTAGCCTTGTTGGAATAATTAAAGCCATATAAAGGGATGAAACAACTGTTTCTATGGAAATAACCAAAACATATCGACAAACACACAACATGTGTGGTGCAGTTGTTTAGAATGCCCTAGACTCAATTAAAGATGCACAAATTCAATATAAGGTGTCACACGCCATCTAATCTGTGTTCATCACACATGCACGCTTAATTATTTGACTCCCACATTCGGTTTTTAACCCCTCCATCACAGAGACCTGTTCTCCACAGCATTTCTGCTCAGTGATGGGTTAATATCCCTGAGTCATTACTGAATTAGAGAGGGGAGATGAGGGTTATCCACACTATCACAAGCCTTGTTAACACAGGGTGATTAATTGGTTTTTAATGCACAGCCATTAATAGCTGTGAATCGTGTGTACACACATAAACACTGAGGGGGGAATAAACTGAGCCCACAAAATGTGCTGTTTATTTGCACAAATTTGGTTGTAGTGCCCATTTCAAAAGCACAGTGTCTATGTGCTGCACCATTATTTGATTGCTCTCTGATGAATTACTGCTGCCATGATCACTAGAAGAAAAAAATCTCTTTAAAATAAAATAGTTTACCTCCTGCTTTCTGTGGGTATTAACATTAACTGTGCAAGGCAAAAGAGTTTATTGAATAAGGGTCAATCTCTAATTAGACAAATTTACATAAAAAGGGGTGTGTTTGTGCTAAAAAGAATGACACATTATATAATTTTACATAAAGTGCAGCGATATTCCAGTGATTTTTGCACCATTTAACTGGACTATGGGAGATTTGTACCTAAAATACAGGTGCATCTCAATAAATTAGAATGTCGTGGAAAAGTTCATTTATTTCAGAAACTCGTGTATTAAATAAATTCAATGTACACAGACTGAAGTAGTTTAAGATCTTTGGTTCTTTTAATTGTGATGATTTTGGCTCACATTTAACAAAAACCCACCAATTCACTATCTCAACAAATTAGAATAATTCATAAGACCAATAAAAAAAACATTTTTAGTGAATTGTTGGCCTTCTGGAAAGTATGTTCATTTACTGTACATGTACTCAAAACTTGGTAGTGGCTCCTTTTGCTTTAATTACTGCCTCAATTCAGCGTGGCATGGAAGTGATCAGTTTGTGGCACTGCTGAGGTTGGTATGGAAGCCCAGGTTTCTTTGACAGTGGCCTTCAGCTCATCTGCATTTTTTGGTCTCTTGTTTCTCATTTTCCTCTTGACAATACCCCGTAGATTCTCTATGGGGTTCAGGTCTGGTGAGTTTGCTGGCCAGTCAAGCACACCAACACCATGGTCATTGAACCAACTTTTGGTGCTTTTGGCAGTGTGGGCAGGTGCCAAATCCTGCTGGAAAATGAAATCAGCATCTCCTTAAAGCTTGTCAGCAGAAGGAAGCATGGAGTGCTTCAAAATTTCTTGGTAAACGGGTGCCGTGACGTTGGTTTTCAAAAAACACAAATGGACCAACACCAGCAGATGATATTGCACCCCAAATCCTCACAGACTGTGAACGTAACACTGGACTTCAAGCAACTTGGCTATGAGCTTCTCCACCCTTCTCCAGACTCTGGGACCTGGTTTCCAAATGAAATACAAAACTTACCCTCATCTGAAAAGAGGACTTTGGACCACTGGGCAACAGTCCAGTTCTTATTCTCCTTAGCCCAGGTAACCTCTGACATTGTCTGTGGTTCAGGAATGGCTTAACAAGAAAAATACGACAACTGTAGCCAAATTCCTACACACGTCTGTGTGTGGTGGCTCTTGAAGCCTTGACCCCAGCCACAGTCCATTCCTTGTGAAGTTCACTCAAATTCTTGAATCGATTTTGCTTGACAATCCTCATAAGGCTGCGGTTCTCTCGGTTGGTTGTGCATTCTTTTTCTTCCACACTTTTTCCTTCACTCAACTTTCTGTTAACATGCTTGGATACCAGCACTCTGTGAACAGCCAGCTTCTGTGGAAATGAATGTTTGTGACTTACCCTCCTTGTGAAGAGTGTCAATGACTGTCTTCTGGACATCTTTCAAGTCAGCAGTCTTCCCCATGATTATGTAGCCTACTGACCCAGACTGAGAGACCATTTTAAGGCTCAGGAAACCTTTGCAGGTGTTTTGAGTTGATTAGCTGATTGGCATGTCACCATATTCAAATTTGTTGAGATAGTGAATTGGTGGGTTTTTGTTAAATGTGAGCCAAAATCATCACAATTAAAAGAACCAAAGACTTAAACTACTTCAGTCGGTGTACATTGAATTTATTTAATACACAAGTTTCACAATTTGCGTTGAATTACTAAAATAAATGAACTTTACCATGACATTCTAATTTATTGAGATGCAACTGTATATAAAAAATTCAATGCAATAAGCAAAAAATAATATTTAATAAATAAATAAATAAATAAAAAAACAAGTAAATAAACTAAACAAACACAATCAAACAAGCAAGCAAAATAAATACTTAGCAAAAAGCAAATAAGAAAATAAATTGGTAAATGAATAAACAAATAAATAAATATCAAAAAGCAAACAAATAAGCAAAATAAAAAGCAAAAAGAAGAGCAAACAAGCAAATAAAGCAAACAAATAAATAAACCAGAAAAATAAATGAATAAATTCATTTTCAAAAAAAAAAAAAAAAAAAAGGTAAACAAAGCAAATAAAATTAGAGAAACAAAAAAATCAAACCAAAACTAAATAAATACATGGAAAAAAGTAAACAAGCAAGCAAACAAATAAATTAATTAAATGGCAACAAGCAATACATAAGCAAACAAGCAATGAAATGAATAAACACAAGCAAAAAAACAAGCATAATAAATAAATAGCAAAATGCAAATAAGCAAACAAGCAAACAAAACAAATAAGCTACATAAATAGCAAAATGCAAATAAATATGCAAAAAAAAAATTTGTATTGAAATAACCCATAAAGTGGATCTGTTCTATTCACAAACTACAAACTATGATGAATTTGACCCAAAATTATTTCCTAATCATGCATGAAATATTGAATTAATTACATACAGATTTTAACAGATTTCAAAATGTACTTAATGAAACAAAGTACACATTTGTTTTCGGTTTATTCAAGATAATTCTTTATAAAAGCCCCCCCCCCGAAAAAGTTTCACTGCACACTGCAGTTTTCTTTTTATTACATTAAAGTGAAACTGTCAAGTCAAATATCAATCCCTGCAATACCTGTCCAGCTGTGTGTCACTAGGTCACCGCTATTTCGAGCCACAGTCAGAAAATGCAGCAACTAAATAAACAGAAGTGGCCAAAACCACAGCTGGGGGCAACACTACACACACAGATTCAAATAAGCCGAGTGAGTCAATCATATTTGTGATCCCTTGAGCCCCGGCTGCCTCGTTCTGTTTTTGTGTGTGTGATGACTGTTAGATAGACTCTGAGCTCGTCCGAATCCCCCGTTGAGACCAAAACAGAAGTACTGTCACGGGGCGCTGTTAAACATAAACTGCTTTTAGTTTTAGAATGGAAAAAAACGGGAAAGCATCTAGTTTCTAGAATATTCCTTACAATTGAAGCCTAGCAGGCAACAACACAGTACTGTGAATAAATGGTTAAAATATGCAGGTATCACAGTGTTTTACAACCATAATTCTGAAACATTGTGTGTGGTTTTTTGCATTAAAGGAATAAGCCCTCTATTGCAAGTTGTGGATTAATTAATTAATTTATTTGTTAAGGAAATTAATGCTTTTACTCTGCAAAGACACATTAGATTGATCAAAATTGACAGTAAAGACACTTGTAATTTTACTAAATATTGCTATTTCAAATCCAATATTTGAATATATATAATTATATTATATATATATATATATTATTGTCTATATATATAATATCTGCATCACAGTTTCCCAAAATAATTGAGCAGCCCACCTGTTTTAACATTAATAACAAGAAAAATGTTTATAAGCATCAAATTATAATATTAGACTGATTTCTGAAAAGATCAGTGACACTGAAGACGGAGTAATGATCTGAAAATTCCAGCTTGCATCATAGAATACAATTAACTTTAAAATATATAGGAAATGGAAAAATTGAAAGCATGTTTCTGACACAGAATAAAAAAAGGGAATTGGACATTTTATACACATTATCTCAAAGTTCTACCTTAATATTCAGAATCTGAGTGTACATCTCGCAATCAGGGTTTTTTTTCGGACATGGTATAAATAATAAAAGGCAATTGTGATTTATCTCATAATTCTGAGTGTTTTTTTTTCTACAATTGTGACAAAATCAGACTTTTTTCTAGAATTCCAGTTAATGCATTGCATTTCAGACATTCTTTCCACAATTCTGCATTTATAGCTCACAAATCTGATAAAACGGTCAGAATTGTGAGATATAAACTCAAAATTGTGAGAAAAAAGCCAAATTGTGAGTGAAAAGATGCAATTACCTTTTTATTTTTGTTTTTATTTTAAAGGTTACTGCTTTACTGTAGTTTTATCAAAAATTCAGCCTTGATGAGCATAGAGGGACTTCTTTCAAAAACATTAAAAAAATCTTATCCACCCCAAACTTTTGAATGAAGTGTAGATCTTGCACAACTACACATCTATAACTAGTATCATAACTAGTTCACTGGAAAGTCACTTTAGTAACTGCTAAATAGATTTAAAAAAAAAAATTTAAATCTTCCTGCTGTTAACCCAGAATATACTTTTTAACAGTTTTGTTTTTAAGGCTAGATACATTCTTACTGGCTAAAAGACCATTTTCAGCAAATGACTACAAAAGAAAAGTTCCTTGTTCCAGATTGGAATTTTCTCTCTAAAATACTCTTTAAATGACAGGAGATCTCAGGGTCTGGGTAGGGAACACAGAATCCTCTTACAAGAGCAGATAACAGCTTGTGTTTTCTCTCACAGTGAGCTTTGTCTGGCTCTGGAGGAAGTGCTATATGATGCCGCTCCTTTATTATGGTGGAGAATAATTCGCTCTCTTGGATCCCCGTCATGTAATAAAATTCCACCTATTAAACGCAGCTGGCTCTCGTTAGAAATCTCCCCACTGTACGACTGCTTCTGTCACCGTCGCATAATGACGCAGAAGATATTCTGGGTTTAATTCTAGAGCGTGGATGAGGGAGGCGTTCGAAATACAGAGAGTGACAAGAAGAACATGAAGCTCAAAGAAAAAAAAGTGCACATCAATGTTGGATACCAGACTTGGAGATCAACCCGTGGATGTTATTGGATGCTATTAGAAACCCCTCGCTTGCTCACATGGGGAATAAATGTTGCAAAGCAAGTCGTGCAGCTTCAAATATTAGTATGTGCTGTGGATGATCCAGATATGAACACAAATATGCTGCATTATAAGTTCTCAACCAACCAAAAAAAAAAAGGGAATGAATAAATGAGCAAGCAAATGAATAAAATAAAACAGAAGTATTTTAACAAAACGTTTTTCACTTCACAAGTCGTTAACTGCTGAACTGGAGTGGTGTGGATTATTGTGATGTTTTTATCAGCTGTTGGGACTCTCATTCTGACGGCACCCATTCACTGCAGAGGATCCACTCGTGAGCAAGTGATGCAATGCTACATTTCTCCAAATCTGTTCTGATGAAGAAACAAACTCATCTACATCTTGGATGGCCTGAGAGTGAGAACATTTTTAGCTAGTTTTCATTTTTGGGTGAACTGTTCCTTTTAACTCAAATAAGTCATTAAAAACTTGATTAAGTTCATTACATGAAACATTTTCAAGGCAGACCTGAACATATGCAACAGAAGGTGACAGGATCTCTCAGTTTCAATGATATCACAAAATGAAATGCAACCAAATACACTACTGATATACAAACCCAATTCCAAAAAAGTTGGGACACTGTACAAATTGTGAGTAAAAAAGGAATGGAATAATTTACAAATCTCATAAACTTATATTTTATTCACAATAGAATATAGATAACATATCAAATGTTGAAAGTGAGACATTTTGAAATGTCATGCAAATATTGGCTCATTTTGGATTTCATGAGAGCTACACATTCCAAAAAAGTTGGGACAGGTAGCATAAGAGGCCGGAAAAGTTAAATGTACATATAAGGAACAGCTGGAGGACCAATTTGCAACTTATTAGGTCAATTGGCAGTGTCTCTCAGAAGTCAAGATGGGCAGAGGATCACCAATTCCCCCAATGCTGCGGCGAAAAATAGTGGAGCAATATCAGAAAGGAGTTTCTCAGAGAAAAATTTGCAAAGAGTTTGAAGTTATCATCACCTACAGTGCATAATATCATCCAAAGATTCAAAGAATCTGGAACAATCTCTGTGCGTAAGGATCAAGTCCGGAAAACCATACTGGATGCCCGTGAGCTTCGGGCCCTTAGACGGCACTGCATCACATACAGGAAGGATACTGTAATGGAAATCACAACATGGGAATACTTCCAGAAAACATTGTCGGTGAACACAATCCACCGTGCCATTCGCCGTTGCCGGCTAAAAATCTATAGGTCAAAAAATAAGCCATATCTAAACATGATCCAGAAACGCAGGCGTTTTCTCTGGGCCAAGGCTCATTTAAAATGGACTGTGGCAAAGTGGAAAACTGTTCTGTGGTCAGACGAATCAAAATTGAGTTCTTTTTGGAAAACTGGGACGCCAAGTCATCCGGACTAAAGAGGACAAGGACAACCTAAGTTGTTATCAGCGCTCAGTTCAGAAACCTGCATCTCTGATGGCATGGGGTTGCATGAGTGCGTGTGGCATGGGCAGATTACACATCTGGAAAGGCACCATCAAGGCTGAAAGGTATATCCAAGTTCTAGAACAACATATGCTCCCATCCAGACGTCGTCTCTTTCAGGGAAGACCTTGCATTTTCCAACATGACAATGCCAGACCACATACTGCATCAATTACAACATCATGGCTGCGTAGAAGAAGGATCCGGGTACTGAAATGGCCAGCCTGCAGTCAAGATCTTTCACCCATAGAAAACATTTAGCGCATCATAAAGAGGAAGATGCGACAAAAGACCTAAGACAGTTGAGCAACTAGAAGCCTGTATTAGACAAGAAGGGGACAACATTCCTATTCCTAAACTTGAGCAACTTGTCTCTTCAGTCCCCAGACGTTTGCAGACTGTTATAAAAAGAAGAGGGGATGCCACACAGTGGTAAACATGGCCTTGTCCCAACTTTTTTGAGATGTGTTGATGCCATGAAATTTAAAATCAACTTATTTTTCCCTTAAAATGATACATTTTCTCAGTTTAAACATTTGATATGTCATCTATGTTGTATTCTGAATAAAATATTGAAATTTGAAACTTCCACATCATTGCATTCTGTTTTTATTCACAATTTGTACCGTGTCCCAACTTTTTTGGAATCGGGTTTGTACATGGAATTTTAATTAGCATATTTAAAATTAATTTAAACCTCTTTTGAGCCACATCGACTCAGGAGACTGAAATCGGCCCTGGCTGGCAAGAATTCAAACCTGCAACTGCATGCTAAAATGAGATCCAATCAGCAACCTGAAATAATCAGAGGCACGGTTCCATTTCTTTGATGAGTCCTATGATAAATAGCATCTGTCTGCCTTGACATCCCTGACAAAGACACTGAACAAGCAAGTATCACAAAATGACTCATTTTAATCAATTAGTGACCCAGGAATTTATGCAAACACACAAAATTAACAGAAATAAATCACAGGATGTGCGTAACCAAAAGTCAATATTTGGAAAAAATATTATGTCTTAAAATTATTATTATTATTATTTTAAAAATACTGTTTTTGGGTCCAGAACAACATTGGACCCCTTTAACTTATATTGTATAGACAAAAAAAGAAAAATTAAAAACAATAATTTGCCAATATTGACTTCTTGGTTACGCAAACCACTGGTTATGTTCTTTTGCGTAACCAAAAGTCAATATTTGGAAAAATTATTAGGTTTAAAAAAAAATAATGTTGTCCATACAATATAAGTGAAAGGGGCAATGTGTTCTAGACCCAAACAGTTCAACATGTTTCAAAAGACACCAAGTATAATAATTTGTGCTCGCAGAAATGGTCAGTCGTTACTGGTTATGAAACAACAGGGTAAGACCAAGTTTTATTTCTATTGAGCTATGCCATTAAATTCATCATTAATTAGACTGTCCCCTTTTTATCTAAAAACCCCAACCTCTTCAATATTAGCATGCGCTTGGATGCTGGCGACATACACACAAAAAATTATTATTTAAGTTCTAAAGTCTCAAAAAAAATAAGCAAATGAAATAAATGAGCAAGCAAATAAATAAATTATAGCAAATAAAAAGCAAGCAAAAAGTAAATAACCAAATAAATAAAACACTATAAATAAACTATCTTACTATGCCAGATTTTAACATTTTAAATTTAAACCAGGTATACAATAGATTAAATATAATATATATAATTATATACAATAAATATAATATTCTGCACACTGAAAATAGACCACCCTTTATCCTAATCTCCGCATAACGTCAAAAAAACCACTGTCACTGACAACGATTGACATGCAAAGAGCGAAACACAGTCTAAAAAGCCTCCTACAGTCAGATTCCCGGCGATTTACAGAGGCCCGGGCAGTGACAGAGAAAAGCAGGGGACATCTAAGGATGCCAATTCAATCATTTTATGAATGTTATTCCATTTTTAAAAACTTTAAAACATGCCAAGCACCAAATCGAGTTGGGAAAAATAACTCTAGGGGTAAATTACAACTTACTGACCAGCTGTCTAGTCATGCACAACCAGACTTTTGACGAAAGGCAAGACTTAAATCTTTGGCAGAAACCGCCTTGTCTGACATATGACCATTTAGAGACAGGTCAATTGAATAGAAAATAAACTAAGATTTTTTTTTTTTTTTTTTATGTTTTAAAAAGTCTTATGCTCACCAAAACATTTTTTTTTTTTGTGAAAGATTACTACAATTTAAAATAACTGTTTTATATTTGAAAATATTTTGAAATGCAATTTATTTCTGATGTAAGTATGAATTGTCACAGTGTTTGCAAATGGTCATACAGAAAACACTAATGAAATCTGTCCAGAAGCACTGACACAGTCAGAAGAAGCAGGATATACAGTTCTGCTCATGAAATTGTCTCAAAACTGTCTTTGAAAGGCAAAAGCCCCCTGTGCACCTGTTGAAGATTGCCATGCGGGAATCTGATTGGAGCTTTTCACAAGCGCTTTCTCGTTTTCTGTGCAATAGTTCAGACGAGTGGGCGGTTTGTGGGCATGCGATCCGAGGCTGAGAGTAGCTGGCTGCTAACGTTTTTAGGAATTGCAACATAATATACGGTTCAAATTGCAACAGAAGAACAATAGTCTAAGCCTTGCAGTTTTTATCTGACGAGAGTGAGTCAAATCAAACCGATACACAAGGTCTGCTAAAGCTTAGTGTCTGTCAGTTGCATCTAATGCATCTTTATGAGCTTTTTTGCCTTTATAGGACACAATAGTACAGATAGAACAGGAAAATATATGGAGAAAAAAAATGTAATTGTAACAAATTTACATTTCAGTGAAGCACTGGTTGGTATGTGATGCATTAACCTGCATTATTTGCCAGACGTATGCAGTAATACAACACACACATTATAAATTAAAGATGTGCACAACTGCATATTGTCAGAAGCGCTAGTCTAGTTATGGAAACCTTGTACAATTAGGTAGGTTTTGGGTTCATCTGACCCTGATTACACAGACTACTAGACTGCATTTTGTGTTTGTGTAAATCTATTTTAACAATGTTCTTACTACGTTTCTGGGCCTTGACTGTGGTAGTTCCCTTGCTGTCTATGGAGGGTCAGAAAGCTCTCGGATTTCATCAAAAATATCTTAATTTGTGTTCCGAAGATGAACGAAGGTCTTATGGGTTTGGAACGACATGAGGGTGAGTAATTAATGACAGAATTTTGATTTTTGGGTGAAATTTCCCTTTAAAGAAAAGGGGGGAAAAAAGTATATCTCACCCTCCAATTAAAGGGAATGACTGCTCTGAGGTCTCCTCTGATTGACACTCGCACATGACAGGCTGTGATTTGCTTCTAGGCGGTGCTGGAAATTGAGAAATCCAGCAAGTCTAACGACTGTATGCTAATAGAGACACTTCTGAAGCCTTAGTCAGACCTTGTTAGGGCTGGGTTTGACAAAAATTTCACGATTCGATTCGATTCTCATTCACAAGCTAGAGATTCGATTCGATTACCAATTCGATTCGATTATTTTGGATATATATCAGGTACAGTACATGCCAAATTTTCTCAAGGAACTAATGTTGTAAAATATACATGAGAGTCAGTTGGTACAACATTACTATAATATTGAAGGTTAAATAATGAAGTCTTTACAATTAATAAAGTTATTTCTACTTCAAATCGTTTTTTTTTTATATAAACATTTAAATGGTGGCTGTCATAAAATTTGATGGATTTATTCAAACATAAATTAAGCATTGAAGAACAGTAAAATTTATAATGAATATGTTATATTGTGCATATATTTAGCAAAATGCTCCTCTCCACAGTTATTTTTTCTGACTAATGAGTTTATGGTCACCGTATATATGTTTTTTTCTGAGGTAAATGTGACCTTACGTGACATGTTGTTTACAAGCCGTTATATTGATGTCTTTGCGTGGAGGAAACACTGATTGAGCAATTACATTACAGACAGAATACGGATTGTAAAGTTGTACTCTTTCTTTTAACTTACCTTCGGATGTTCAGTCATGTTTATTTTGTGCTGAAGCTGGTATTAATGTGGAGAAGATGATCAGTTCACGTGCGCCTCGCCTCCCCCCCCGCGGCCGATTTTTATTGAACCGAGGCGCTACAGCGATCTGTCATCACATTAAACAGCGCCAAAACTGCATTTACTGTTTGAATATTGTAATAAAATGGACAAAAATTGAAATCTGAGACTTTGTTTCATATAAAAAGTACCAAAGCACAATGCTTATTGCGATTTATTGGATGGGAAGTGTGCTTCAATGTTCCGTCCATTAACTGAAAACAGGCTAGACTAATCGATTCTTGGGATTTTAACGGGGTCATATTGATGTTGCTAAAAAGAACATTATTTGGGTATTTGGTGTAATGAAAATGTGTTTTATCTGGTTTTAAGGTTCAAACAAACACATTTCACATACGGCTCATTATTGTTTCTCATCTATCCCCGCCTTTTGAACGCGGTCGATTTTCAAAGCTCATCGATTTCTGAAAAGCGAGGTGTGCTGTGATTAAGCCAGCTATCCAGTGCGTTGTGATTGGCCGAATACATCAAGCGTGTGACGGAAATGTTACGGTCCTCACATACTGTGATGCCGTGTCCCAGCAGGACGAGACAAAACCAATAAAACCCATTAAAACGAGGCATTTGTTGCATCCAGTGTGGACATAATCACGGATTATAATGACTTACACTGTCTTTTTACACGTTGCATTGCATCGTGTCTAGCTATTCATATAACATAAAACCATGTTTGCATTTGTGATCGGAGAAATTACAAATAAGCGCTACTCTACACTGCTCAAAACTCGGGTTTGAATAAATCAGTGGCAAATCTTTAAATATAAAAAACGTACTTACAAACAGTTTGTGAGTCAGAACAACCGGCATTGTATTCTACTCTACCAGGATCAGGAAACAGTCATCCATAAAATGTGCTGCACACATCTTAATATTTGGTTTGAACTGTTCTGGAACTGTGTTGTAAATATAACTTAACCACTGATTTATAGTCGTGTCCTCTTTTAGAAGGCCAAAAAAGTAGTTTCGCTTTCGCAACGAAACAACGCATCTCCACAACATGGTGGCGCAGCAAACCATAGTGTTACACTTTTTTTGTGTGAACATTTGGGCGGCGTTATGAAATCTTCCCACATCGTGAAGTAGACGTGGGGGCGTGTTTGAATGAGGCGTTTTAGGAGGGTCGTGAACCAGTCTTAACTTTCATAAAAAATATCTCTTTGGGTTTGAGACTTTAGTCTTTACAACTTTAGGGATCTTATCTATTCCCGAACATCTTGTAACACTCCAAAGAGAAAGGAAAACTTGAAATCGCATCATATGACCCCTTTAAGAATCGATATCGTTCCATAAAAATGAGAATCGATTAATATCGAGATAGATATTTTTTACCTAGCCCTACCCTGGATGCTAATCATGAAGCTCTGCGTAGATGTGACATTTGGTCTCGTTTACAAATAGAGGCCAAATATTCAAAACAGGACCGTGACACAAATTTCAGCGACTCTGATAAGTCCCACCACATCAGGCAATGTCAGCGGTGCATCATTCAGGTTTATTTACTGCCAAATTAGAAGAACAAAACGTGCTGTCACTGCTCAACTGCTGGTCCACAGCACATGTTGTGCTAAAAAGACAAGGGTAAACCAGCAGGTTGGTGGTTCTAACTGGTTTGAATTGATTTCCAGGCGAGTTTTAGTCACTCAGCATGGTATTATATTTCAGGGTAAATGCCTGAAAACCACTAAAGGGAAACCAGCTAAGACCAGCTCAGAGATTTCTATTGATCAAATGTGATGGTTTTAGACTTCCAGCATAAACTAGCTGTAAATTCATGCTGGTCTTTTTAACAAGATGCCTGCATGGAGTGGGTGGGTGTTTAACTTACTTCTACAGTTTTATTTTGGTGTTTAGTACAGCGTGATGTTGTGGTTAGTCAACAGCTTATGATAGCATGAGCTGAAAATGCTTTTTTTGTGATGAACATCGTTTGGTCATTAGCCTAAAGTTAATCAACAAACGCTTTAATGATTAGAAGGTTAAAAAAGCAAACTGTCACAGCATGGTAATTATTATATATTTAGAAGTCATCTTGAATCACATGAAATTATCTTCAGAGAGCACAAAGAAGCTGTAATACTGGAGGAAGGGGGCGGAACCAACCGGTTTTAGAACCGGAAGACAGGAAAAATGGAAATCAGAGGGAATACCTAATTTGTTTACAAGAAAAATAATAATAATAAAAAAAAACACTCATTCAAGACCAACACGGTGTAAGAAAAACCTTACAATTCACCATGCTAATCAGAGTTTCCTCTAAAATAAATAAATAAATTATATTAAGCTAGGTAGTTGCTTTTTAGCCCAAAGCCTTGGGGTATGGATTAAAGGGTCTTGATTAAAGGATCACAAAAAAAAAAAATATCTATATATAGATTATAATAAATAACAGTATAATAATAATAATAATAACAATATATATATGTAGTACTTCTATTTGATTATTATTACTAAATAGTAATAATAATAAAATGAACAATTCTAAATTTGAGTGTATGTGTATATATAAATATAAATTATACAATATAATTAGAATGTATTTATTATTAAGACATTAAAAAACATACAAGAATATATAAACCAATTATAAATTCAATTTAAGACTTTATATAATTTAATGACATACATAAATCATATACACATATAATATATCACATATAGTATTTAAAGATAGATCGCAAACAAGAATAACAATTTCAGGAATAAAAATATAATTTTAAGTATTAATATAGTAATTAATACATTAAACCGACAGGACAGCCGACAGATTAAAAACATATTTTGAAGTATTACCATTTAATAAATTATAGCTTAATTAATAAATTACAGTATTTTTAAATTCAAGTAATTTCTGTAATACATTTTTATTTTTGATTGGGTCATAGCAACTACATAGCAGCCATCCACAACACCTTAGCAACTGCATAGCAATATGGGGGAAAAAAACATTCAGAACACATAGCAACATCCTAGCAACTATCCACAACACACTATAGAGAATAATCTTGCATTATGTATGGATAATATGACCTGCTGCGCACAGGATTTTAACATCAATCTGCTGGAATTTAGCAGTAAAGGACAAAAGAACAAAACACTGATTTTTGAGACACAATCACTACCAGAGGAATAGAAACAATAGCCATTATGATGAATTCTGCAGAAAAAGAGGAATGTTTCATTCTGACACTCAACATCAAATTAAAATGCTAAAAATATTACATGGCGTTCTTGCCTTGTTCTCGCTCAGTTCGTAATCAACAGAAAGCCACGGTGAGCCTCTCTGCATAAATGTTCTCATAAAGACAGCAGACACATTCAGTAGCGCAGTCTAATATTTCATGTTAACATTTCAACTCTGCCGCCGAGATGAAGGCAGCTAAATCAAGCATATTATTAGCCACTGTACTTTATTAATTTAAGAGCTGATTAGCATGTTCCTTTTAAACGTTATAATTATTTCTGGGGCAAATATCCATTCTGCTCACTAAGATTAAAGTTAAAGATGTGAAAGTTTCTCGGGTACAATTTCCTGACATTTCTGTATAATATCCTTTTCTGACTTGACGTTAAAAATTTTTTCTCAAATCTTAATTTTGTGCTTCACAACCTTTATGATGATTTTTTTTTTTTGCAGCTCCTTAGAACCAGAAGACAACGTAAAAAACAAACAAACAAAACACTTATTATTGATTACATTTATTTCAGTTTTTTATCTTGCTTCCATGCTAATGTCAAAAGTTTTTGTTCCGATGAAAGATGAAATTAAGTATGTTCTGTTGAATTGTGCACAATAAAACCATGCACATTTATTAAAGTACATCAAATATGGTTAAAAAACTAATTAAAAGATACAAATAATAAAAGACTACTACTTTTAATACTATATTTATCTGCTAGATGAATTGTGCACAATACCACCTTGAGCATTCATTTAAAAAGTACATCAAATGTGGTACTTTTACTACTATTTATCTCCTAAATGAATAACTGTAAATGTTATTGCACATTATTCAATGAAAGATTATGATTTATTTTAAAAGAGTCTATGAATTGTGCACAATAAAACCTTTCATGAAATTAAATAAATTATTTTACAAATTAATAAATTCTTTAAAAAAAATAGT
This sequence comes from Sinocyclocheilus anophthalmus, assembly GCA_018155175.1. NCBI lineage: Eukaryota > Metazoa > Chordata > Actinopteri > Cypriniformes > Cyprinidae > Sinocyclocheilus > Sinocyclocheilus anophthalmus. Next base: position 114,570 of record JADLZN010001296.1, read on the forward strand.
ATAACTTTTGTGTTAATTATTGAATGAATGAAAATGTTATTGCACACATTATTTAATAAAAAGGCTTTATAGACTTTCATCAAAATGTAGTAACTTACAATGACTTTTCTTTTTAGCTGACATCATGATCCCCTCTTACTTTTCAACTCCTCGAATCCAATCACTGGCCATATGGATAAAACCCACAAAAGTACACAGGTTTAAAAACTAAATGACATATTGAGTCTAATTAAAGAGAGCCACTTAAATTTCACCCAGCGCATTAGACTTATGAAACAAACCAAAACTCTGCATGTAGAACAGGAACTTGAATTATCAAACTGTTGTGGGACTTCACAACTGAGTGAGATCAGTAGCAGAAACTCACACAAGCCTGCAGCAGAAGCATTCATTTTCCCCAATAACTAAACTATCAGATGTATAGTGTTTTGAGAACTAAACCCAACAACATCTCGTCCTCCACATGCATATTTCTCAGATCCACCCTCGTTCACAGAACAATGGTATGCGCAGAGAACAAGGAAGAGCATGAATTTGGGAAAAGAAAAACACTGACGGAAAGAACAAATGTGAATGGGACTTGTCTTGAGTTTCCCTCTCCTACAGAGCAGCACAATCAGCCAAAATGAGGTGAAATTACCAAACAGTTGCAAAAGTAAACGTAATATCCATCACCAGCCTGAAATAAACAATCACAGCATGCAGATTAACAGCAGTGATTCCATTTAAAAAGCTTTCAAAATCAGCCACTAAAGAACTGGGAGTAATTTAGCAGAAATCCTTCACTAAAGCCTGCCGCATACTGTGCGATTTTCCTTGCTCTTTACAATCAAACTCTTTTTCATACACTGTGATTGCGCATTACTGAAGTTATTAACATGGTAACATTTTTTGTTGTTGTTGTTTAAAAGATGTAATGTACATTTATAAAACTATTACCTTGGCATTAAAGGAGACATATTATGCCCCTTTTTACAATATGTAATATAAGTCTCTGGTGTCCCCAGAATGTGTCTGTGAAATATCAGTTCAAAATACTCCCCAGATCATTTATTATATCATTTTAAAAACGCCTATTTTGAGTGGAAGCAGAAACACTGTTTTTCGGGCCTGTTTCTTTAAATGCAAATAAGCTATTGCTCCCCGCCCCCTTTTCCAGAATAGAGCTGCGCCATTACAGCTCGAACCTGCTAAAAAACTTCTGTTTTGGTTCTGATTATCATGTTTATCGCGCTGAAATCATGCGTTTTAAACCATATTAGATTCAACTTCTGATATACGGTTTTCTGAGAGCACACGCACAGGAGAAATGAGGATGTCACAGCATGTGAGTACTAAACTAAGCTCTCATTCACACACAAGTTCACATTAAAAACACACACACGAGTTACAAAAACAGTCGACTATGTCTGTGAAGGTAAACAGCTGGGAAAAAAATAGCATGTTTATATTAGATCTGTGTGGCAACAGCATAATATACAGTAAATAAATAAATCCTCTGCTCTCTTGTCTCGTCTGAGGCTGGGACTCTAAACAGTGTTCTGTGCTCGTCTGTGCAGCCAAAGACAGAATAGTTCGCATGTTTTGCTCAAACTTTCACCATAGCATTAGAACTAGTACACCGTTGTCTCTTGTGAAAAAACAATAATGGCGCCTTGGGTGTAAATTTACAGATTAAGAGGCGGTAATATTATAATTAGATCTGTTTGCCACATCACCAAGGGAGCGAAATCAGACGCACTTGTTTTTTCAGACGCTTGCAGAAAAAGGCATCCCAAAACAAAGTTACTGGGTTAACTTTTCCAGGTTGCCTGGTTGGTAGATGCACCGGGGCAATTGGACCTTGATTATAGTACTGTAAAACCTGGAAAGTCGATTTTATGATATGTCACCTTTAAAGACAGGAACTGGTGCAATGGAGATTCCTTAATAACAGTGAAGGGCGTGAAAGGAAATTTGACATCTTTCTCTCTTTCTAATCAATCTTTCACTCATTTTCAAAACTGTTGTCTTTGGAAAGGGAGGAATAGGGCTGCACGATTTAATCCAAAGGCAATGGTCATGCCACAATTTTTTAGTAAAGCGGTTCTTTACAGTTCAGTAAATCTCCAGAACGTGCTTTCAGATGGAGCGCATTTAATACACAGAGCCATAGATCACTGACAAGCTACACAAAAAGACTCGCGACGATTTTATTGTGCGATTCTGAAATCGAAGAAATCGTTCGCGGTAATGACAGCTGTTTGCGTAGCTTCTTAGTGAACTACGACTCTGTGAAGTAAAGGCTGTTCCATCTGAAGCATGTGAAAATACCACATTTAATACATTTTTTTTACTCCAAACTCACTTCATAACATCAGTTGAGTGTTTGAGATGATGTGGCTTCTTACACAGATTAAGGCATGCAACATATTTCATAGTATTAAGCAGTGATAAAGGCATTGCATTAAAAATATACTTTATTTTAATGAAAATAATAATAACTCAGACAAACCATATATTGCCATAGTCGTGTGTTTATTAGTCACATTGAATCAATGAAAGCAGTTGAATCTACTGTTTATTCAGCTGCAGCTATAGGCATTTTCTGGGTTTCTTCTGCGAGGTGTATTTGGAGTTTCAGCGCGAGAGCGCCCTCTGGTCTTTGGATGGAGATTTACTGCTGATCACAGAACTGTGCTTCACTGAAAGATACGCATGAAAATCGCAGCTTCTGTCGAATCGCGATCTCGATTCCATTTCGATTTATCATGCAGCCCTAGTAGGAACACTATAGTGGATTTTTCTTCTGCGAAGCGGCAAAAGGAAACATACAAATTATATTTGTTGCAGTTTCTGTTCACCACTATCCAAATTTACCCAACTATGACAACGTCCACTTGTGAGAACCTCAGAAAACTCAAGGTCAGTTTGATTGTATGACCATAATCCGTGAAGGAATGTCTAATAAGATGTTGCTAGAATACATATGACATCATACAGACACACTAATTATTGATTAACTGATTATGACCATTAAAAACACTTTTTGGTTAAAGACGACGACTTAAAATGTCTGACACTGTCAGGCCTTCATCGACTGCTAAGATTCAATACAATTGCAAATAATTAGCCATTGCTAAACACGTCATACTTAGCGATCAAAAACTGATGATTTTGCCCTAAAACAAATAAGGAAGATTTGAAATGAATAATCTCTTACTGGCCTGTTAAACCAAAATGTACATAAAACAAACAAAACAAGCCCTACAATTTAATAAAATAACACGCATCATACAGACTCTTCACATTTAGTGGTACTGGATTTGATGATTGCGTTTAATAGATTGTGCTTTCAATAAAACATCTGCAATTGTTTTGAAATAGTGAATCATTTTGCAAAGCAATTGGTTTAGTTGGTTCAAAGTTCCTACCATTACTTTTAACATCAAAGTTAATTCAAATTTGAGGTACAGTGGGTATAGAAATGAATCAGCCCCTTTAAAATAATCACATTTTGTTGCTTTGCAGCCTGAAATGAAGATGGACACAGTTTTTGTTTTATCCAGCTGCATTTACTCAGTGCAAGTTATAACATCCAAGTGAAAGATATAACACCAACATGTCAAAAACAGGGGGTGATTCTTTTCCATATCCATTGTACAATCTTTTAGACAAACAAAGAAGGTTCATAGACTAATTTCATGCTGCTATGGATATGAAATCAACAGCACGTGTGATTCAATAAAAAGAGGATTTTATCTTACCAGAGGAAACATGCCACTTGTGGAATAATGAATGAGGGAAAACACATCACTAAATATAGCTGCTGAAGAACAGGAAGTCACTTTTTAATTACACCTGCAGTTTTCAAAATGAGCGCATGATGAACGGACTTCCTGTTCTCACAAAGTACAAACACTACATTACCCATAATGCAGCGCAGCAGGGTCAATTTTGGTGCCTTCAAGTCCTATTTGGTAGTTACACATATTCTTTCCTCTCTTTTTTATTTCTCAAGAAAGACAAGAAACTATAGCTAAAAGTTAAATGTAAATGTTGTGTAATTCATGCTTTGTGTATATTTAAGCATGCTTGCACTTGTGCAAAATTAGATTTTCATTTTCGTGCAAGCTTCATTGCTGTTTTTCAACAAACAATATACAAATTGCATTAAAATTAATTAAATCTGGTGGCGTTCATGTGCGTTTACCTTTTAAATACACTGTCTGTTGAAGTTCGAGTCATTTTCCAAGAAAACACCATTTCAGTCTTTCTACTTAAAATGTTCAACATGTTACTTGGTGGTGAAATTTACTAACAATTTCTGAGTGAAAACGGTTTCTACACCAGATTTTTGTGGCATTCTGGTTTTGAATTCTGGCAGCTTTTTGGTTTGGCTTGACAAAGCAGGCTGGAGTAAGGTGAACTTCCAGGAGCAGATTCGCGCAATCTTGGACTGAAGAAAGACACGAGCAGTGTCAGATCTTACCGTACAGATGTCTTGGCGTGATCAAAACACCTGTCCTCCTCTGCTACAGGTGTGCTGGCAAACTGTCGCACTCATGAACAGAAGCTGGGGATGAAGATGGCATCTGGAAGCAGCTGAAGCTGTCAGGCTTCATGTCTCCATCCTCCCCTGAGGGAGGACAAGAAGATGAGTGTCACCAATCATCACTCCTTCAACATCCTGACCATCATCTTCCTCGTTCTGTCTACTACAGGTAAGAGGACGTGGGCAGATGGTTTGGTTGGACGTACATACGCAACAGCGGTTCATTATGTACACTCTTAAAAATAAAGGTGCTTCAAAAGGTTCTTCAAGCGATGCTATAGAAGAACCATTTTTGGTTCCACAAAGAACCATTCAGTCAAAGGTTCTTTAAAGAACCATCTCTTTCTTTTATAATATGAAGAACCTTCTTTCACCACAAAGAAGCTTTTGTGAAACAGAAAGGTTCTTCAGATGTTAAAAGTTCTTTAGGAACCATTTAGACAAAAAGGTTCTTCTATGGCATCGTGAAGCACCTTTATTTTTAAGAGTGTACCTGCTGTCTGAATTCTGCTGACAGAAGCAAACTGAGGCATCAGAAACCCTGAGAAATATCTAAAACTGACATAATATTCAAAAGCACTTGGATGTTTCTTCAACTATAGGTACTTTTGGGCCTGTGAAGAATTAGAAAGTAAACAATATTATTGATTAAACTGTAAATATAATATTTCCACACATTTGGATTATTTTTAATTATTTGATAATACAGAATATACACTAAAAAATGCTGGGTTAAATATAACCCAGCGCTGGGTTAAAAAGGGACAAAACCAACCAGCGTCAAAACAACCCAATAGCTGGGTTTGTCTATTTTTAACCCAGCATTTTTTAGAGTGTACATATTCACTTGATTTAATTAAAAATGCCAAAATATATTTATAAAATATCTTGGATTAGGTGCAGATAACATTTTGTGGAAAACTGTGTATTAATTTGTTTTATTTAATCACAGTAAAAAAAACATTTTCATTTCGTTTTCATTTTTTGTGATTTTGAATTCTTTGTATCGCTTTAAAAATGTAGTAATACCATTTATATAATTTTGGGGGGAAAAAGGCATTAAAGACGGGTCAAGACGACAACCAAAGTTGAGTTTTATCATTTGAATTTTCACTTTTGGATACACTTTACTTTGATAATTTAGTAATTTTATTAAATTGAAAATCGAATTGTTATAAGAGCATTTTTAACTTTGTTAGGTGCAAACTGATAGATTTTCTATATTTTTAGCAAACATTTTTGTATTATTTATACTTGATTTAAATATTTTATAATAACAAATATACATTTTAAAACTATAATAAGGAATTACATTCTAATAATATAATATATATTCTTATATTTAAGTCTTATAGTTTTAAAAATCTAATTCATTTTTATTATGGGGAAAAGGGGTCAAATATTAAATAGAAAAAATAAATGATGAAGACATGGTTTAAGACCGATTTAAAGTGACCACAACAGAGTTGAAATCCATTTGTTTCAATAAAAAGCAACCCGTGGGACATAAAAGGTGCCTGTAGATGAAGAAGCATCCTCTTATCAGATTTAGTGCTCTCATGCGGCCATTCTTTTCCCAGAATCTCTGTGCGGTCCAATTTGTTTCATCCATTGTCCATCTGTGTCTCACTGAGCTTTAGATGGTGTCTCACTGTGAGTTCTGCCTCCGCTGGGAGACTGAAGCTTCCATAACATTGATCGGGTGTGAGATTGTGTGAGATTACAGGTCATAAAGCTGGATCAAATCGAAAAACCTCTTTAATTATTAAAGACAGGCGTGAGTCATTCTCTCTGCAGCAGAGTTTAAAGCCTTGGACAGCAAGGAGAAAATCCTCATGAAACAAACCACGATGGTGTCACGACTCTTTAGATATGCGGCGTGGTGAATATCAAAATATCATAAAAAAATAAAGCCACGCATACACACACACATATACATGGATCTAAAGCGAGACATCCTGTGATTCTTAAACAGAGTCTTTTAATGTCATCTAATGATTCTGGTTCTAAATATGCCTGATTTGTAGTTTGCATATTTATATTTTTTTGTTATATGAAGTATTGTTACACTGAATGACATCTTTTCTGTAAATCATGTTAAAAATGCATGATAGTCATGCTCAGAATTTTTTTTTTTTTTATTAAATACATTCTAATTAAAGAACATTTTAAAGAAAAATGAAACAAATTTAAAGCTGTATTAAACTTTTGTTTTGATGCTTTAAAATCCCTTTTTGTCTTTGATTTAATATTTTTGTCTCATATATATATAACGATTATATTATATATCGATACGATTATTAAATATATATATATCTTTTTTTAGGGCCTCAAAGCTAGATTCACTAGAACTTCACAACATTCACTAGAAGTGTTAACTTACTTAAGGACAAGCTTTTTTTTTTTACCGTTTTATGACACTTATAATATGAAGTGAAGTTAAATATAAACTGAAAAATAATGCCAGCACTTATGTTTTGTTCATAACGTATGGTTATAAGGCATATTGTTGCTATGGTTACCTCCTCAGGCGAACACGACTTCTGTTTCTTACTAACTTGCAATCAAACTTTGATTACTAAAATATTGTTTGGAAATGTTCATTATGTTTTACATAGGAACTGTTTAGTACTTGTACTTCTTAAGATTCTCGACCCTTTGTGTTTGACTTCCTTTTGGGGGTCTTCACGACTTAATTAAACTACCTCAAAACCCTCATAATTCGCACCCGTCTAAATGAGTTTTGAAGCTCTAGCTCTCCTCACTTTTCCTCTCACATTTGTCTAATTAAACAAATCGGGTTCAGCCTGAAAGAAATAGAAACTCAAGCTGAAGTTTGCAAGTTTTCATGAAGAAGTGCAGATTTATCATAAAGACCTTAGTCTGTGAGGAAATCAAGGTTTTGTTTAGTACGTCTGCACCACCTATAAACGTATCCGAGCTATTTAGGCTGAAACTCTTAGTGATTGAGATTCAAAACAAGTGCATGTGGTGCTGAGCGAGAAGAGAAGTAGGCTTTCCTATGCGATGTCTGTGAGCTGTTGTGGCTGCTGTCATGTCAACATGGGTGAGTCGCTCAGACCTCGCTGTCACTCTCGGTTTTGAATTCAGAGATGAATCATGAAGCAGAACTATGACTGTCAGTCATACAATAAAAACAAGCCTTGTAGCATGGCTTTTGTGCATGTGCTCGAATCAGTGATAAAATTATTACAGGCACGTTTTTACGCTTCAGAATAACATCCCGTTTCTGAGAGCTCCACTAAATGTGGTGAGCATCATTAAATCAGGGTGAATTATAACTGAAATGTACTAAAATGCATCTCTTATTAATTAAAAGACTTGGCTGAAGATCAGCCGTTTGAAATTGAACTGCTAGCTGAACTGCATGCAACAAAACACATTAAGCTGTGGTTCTCATGCAAGCGATGAATGTTCGAGTCCAGCCTGCAACATCCCCATGCCATTCATGTTTTACAATTGAAGCAAAAATGCCCAAAAATAACAAAGTAATCATGAATCTGACATTTGACTTCTTATATTATATCAGATATATATTATATTACATTAACAATCTCACATCACACGCTAACTGTCCTATCTATCATTGTCTTTCCGCACAGCTCTCTCTGCTCATTTTCGGGTGTGTGAGCCTTACACCGACCACAAAGGGCGCTACCACTTTGGATTCCACTGTCCTCGTCTCTCGGACAACAAGACGTACATGTTCTGCTGCCACCATAATAACACGGCCTTCAAGTACTGCTGCAACGATACTGAGTTTCAAACAGTCATGCAGGTCAACCTGACCACGTCTCCAGACGGCTACGCTCACAAGTGAGTCTCCTGCCTTCAGCTACAAACACAGTGTTGACTTGACATTATCATACCAGGGAAAAGCTGTACAAAGTAATTTCTATCTTATGATTCAATATAGTGATCCTGGAGTTTATATTGACACCAGCCTGGTTGCAACAGCACACACACAATATGATTTTGGTTACCAGTGCCAGTTGTATGTCTCAGCTATTATTTTTCCCCGATAAAAGGGTCCAAACAAGTAAAGGGTTACAGACAACGTGAGTAGTATACGGTGGTCATGTGATCTCAACATAGTACTATAAATAAAAACAACAGAATTTGATTGGATTGGATTGCTATTACTAACATTACTATTACATATGTAATGCATAATGTACAAAAAGATCATCATATTTCTAGTTATTACTTATATTATGTACCCAGCTACCTAGATAGCAGCAAACTTCAAAAACTTTTATATGAAGAAGTTCCATAGTACTCATATTCGTTGTAATATATCTATATATATATAGACTATATATTGACTAAAGTAGATTGGATATATATCAGGTATATATATATCTATATAGTATAAGTATATATATTATATCTATATAGGGTTTAAGTCTGTATTTTGGGCAGTAATGTTGATCCAGGACAACAAAAGATGGAACCAGGAATGTCTACTGGACTAGATCACGGCGACCATATATATAGATGCCCATCATATATGAAAAAAAGCAAGACATTGGACCCACTGTGTTTTTGTCCTCAGTCAAATTTTTTTTTTGGCAGCAGTATGTGACACCAGTTTAAAATTATTATTTATTATATTAATAAGAATAATAATAATAATCACAATCTCAATACGTTTTTAATATTGTAAGAATTAAAGGTATCATTTAAATATTTTTACTATAAATTGATTTAATACTATTTCCTGTTTATATAAAATATTGTCTAAATTATATTTTAATTTGGGGTAAAAATACTAATCCAAATTGTCTTCACAAAATATAATAATTAACATTACTCTATAATTCATAATATACTTGATGAATATTTCTATTTGTAATTTATTACCTTTCGTTGAGTGAGGATGATTGATGACCGATTGATTGATTGAGGCAGATAATGGCAATTGTTTATGACACATTTGTGTGAGCCACACGCGACACAGACATTTCACAGAACGTACTGGATATAAATGAATAAGATGGACAAGAAAGATTAATTGTTTAATTTTATGAAGAAGGTTAATATAAAAGAGATTGAAAAATAGGCCACTGCATAGTGAAACCATTGTAGGGACGTATTATACATAAATTGGCATCAGCTAAGGTGACCAATAAGAATGACGTATTACAGAGCTCTGCATATATTGGGTTAATGGTTATCAACAGAAAAATTTGTTTCAAGGTAAAAGATTTTTGGAAAGATTAAAAGAACAAATTGGTTGTTGCCCAGAGGTCAGCACACCCATTTAACTCAGGGTTAATTTCTGAAACGTATGAAAGGCTCCCCTCATCAAAAATTAACTGAACTACTAACTGCTCCAGGATCAGGTAAAGCCTCACACTGTCCCTCTGAGGCCAGGTATCATGGACAGAGTAGATGATGTGGGAAATGTCTGGGGGCCGCGCCGGGATGTGCTGCCTGCGCTCTACAGGAAGGATTGAAGTTACTGAAAGGCGGTCATCCTAGTGGGAAGCCCTTTCATTATCGATCTGTGGTCAGAGCAGATTGTAGCCAGTGAATTATTTTTTATGATGGCCTGAGGTCAAACCACCTCAGGAAAGCAGCCGAGAGGACAGGATATCAGCAATCATTGGACGTTCGACATATAAAGGCAGTATCTGGTGCAAGAATTTGAGTTATTGTGATCAGGCGTATTGTGAGTCAAGTATAGATAGAACAGTCAAACAACCAGGAGAAAAGGTCGTGATTACGGCCCAGAATCAACAGAATTTGTTAATTATTTATGGTCTAGATTAGTAGAGATTTTAGAATGTCATATTTAAAATTTTAGAATGTTAGATTTAACAAGAGCATTTTAGGAATGTTATATTTAACACCTAGATATTTTAGAATGAGTTTAGGACACGAGATTTTTAGACTGAGATGTTTGAATGTTATTATTAACAAAGATGATTTTAGCCTGAGATTTTAGCGACGATGATTTGTAGAGACTGAGATTTGAGAATGTTTATGTTTAAGAGATTTTGGAAGTGAGATTGTGAATGAGATTTGTAGAATGTTAGATTTAACAAATTTTAGAAGGAGATTTTAGAATGTTAATTAACGAGATTTTAGAATGTAATATTTAAAATTTTTAGAATGTTATATTTAACAAGAGATTTTGGAATGAGATTTTAGACGAGATTTTAGAATGTTATATTTAACAAGAGATTTTAGAATGAGATTTTAGACAAGAGATTTTAGAATGTTATATTTAACAAGAAATTTTGGAATGAGATTTTAGACGAGATTTTAGAATGAGATTTTAGAATGAGATTTTAGAATGAGATTTTAGAATGAGATTTTAGAATGAGATTTTAGAATGTTATATTTAACAAGAGAATTTAGAATGTTATATTTAACAAGAGAATTTAGAATGTTATATTTAACAAGAGATTTTGGAATGAGATTTTAGACAATAGATTTAAGAATGTTATATTTAACAAGCGATTTTAGAATGTTATATTTAACAAGAAATTTTGGAATGAGATTTTAGACGAGATTTTAGAATGAGATTTTAGAATGAGATTTTAGAATGAGATTTTAGAATGAGATTTTAGAATGAGATTTTAGAATGAGATTTTAGAATGAGATTTTAGAATGAGATTTTAGAATGAGATTTTAGACGTTATATGTAACAAGACGATTTTAGAATGTTCTATTTAACATGAGATTTTAGATTAGATTCAATAGACAAGAGGTTTTGAAGAGATTTTTAGAATGTTTATGTAACTAGATATTTTGGAGAGATTTTAGCCAATAGATTTTAGAATGTATATTTAAACACGCAGATTTTAGATGTTATATTTAACAAGCGATTTTACATGTTAATTTAACAAGAGATTTGGAATGACGATTTTTAGACAATAGCTTTTAGAATGTTATATTTAAACAGAGAGTTTTTACGAATGTTATATTTAAAATGATGATTTTAGACTGAGATTGATTAGACATCCAAATTTAAGATTGTTATATTAAACCAAGGATTTTAGAACTGGTATATTGAACAAAAGATTTTGAATGGATTCGTAGACAAAAGATTTTGACTGAGATTTGTAGAATGTGATGTTTAACATGAGATTTAGGAATGTTATAGTTAACATGAGATTTGTAAGAATGTATATTGTAACAGCGATTAGAGGGTATAGTAAACAATGAGATTTGGAATGAGATTTTAGACAATAGATTTTAGAATGAGATTTTAGAATGTTATGTTTAACATGAGATTTTAGAATGTTATATTTAACAAGATAATTTAGAATGTTATATTTAACAAGAGAATTTAGAATGTTATATTTAACAAGAGATTTTGGAATGAGATTTTAGACAATAGATTTTAGAATGAGATTTTAGAATGTTATATTTAACAAGAGATTTTAGAATGTTATATTTAACATGAGATTTTAGAATGAGATTTTAGAATGAGATTTTAGAATGAGATTTTAGAATGAGATTTTAGAATGAGATTTTAGAATGAGATTTTAGAATGAGATTTTAGAATGTTATATTTAGCAAGAGATTTTAGAATGAGATTTTAGACAATAGATTTTAGAATGTTATATTTAACAAGAGATTTTGGAATGAGATTTTAGACAATAGATTTTAGAATGAGATTTTAGAATGTTATGTTTAACATGAGATTTTAGAATGTTATATTTAACAAGAGATTTTAGAATGTTATATTTAACAAGAGATTTTAGAATGTTATATTTAACAAGAGAATTTAGAATGTTATATTTAACAAGATAATTTAGAATGTTATATTTAACAAGAGATTTTAGAATGTTATATTTAACAAGAGATTTTGGAATGAGATTTTAGACAATAGATTTAAGAATGTTATATTTAACAAGCGATTTTAGAATGTTATATTTAACAAGAGATTTTAGAATGTCATATTTAACAAGAGTTTTAGAATGTTATTTAACATGAGATTAGAATTGTTAATGTAACGTGGAGATGTAGAATGAACTGTTTATATTTAACCAGGAGATTTTAGATTATTGTTAATATTTAACATGAGATTTTAAGAAGGAGATTTTAGACAAATAGATTTCTATGAATGAGGGATTTTAGAATGTGATGATTTAACAAGGAGCATTTGAATGTTATATTTAACATGAGATTTTGAAATTTTTTTACATATTTTGTAACAAGAGATTTTTAGAAGTTATCATAACATACGCGATTTTAGAATGTTATATTTAAAAGAGATTTCAGAATGTTATATTTAAACTATAGATTTTGCGAATGTTGAAATATTCCCATGAGATTTTAGATATGAGATTTAGCCAATAGATTTTAGAAGAATTATAGAATTATATTAAACAAGAAGATTCTTACAATGATTAGGTATTTAAATATGAGATCTGTACAAATGTTATATTTAACATTTGAGACTTTTAGAATGAGATTTAGACGAGATTTTAGACGATGAGAATGTTAGCAAATAGTTTTATATTTAACCAAGAGATAGTGAGAATGAGATTTTAGAATGTTATATTTAACGAGATTTTAGAATGAGATTTTAGAATGTTATATTTAACTAGATATTTTGGAATGAGATTTTAGACAATAGATTTTAGAATGTTATATTTAACAAGAGATTTTGGAATGAGATTTTAGACAAAAGATTTTAGAATGAGATTTTAGAATGAGATTTTAGAATGAGATTTTAGAATGTTATATTTAACAAGAGAATTTAGAATGTTATATTTAACAAGAGATTTTAGAATGTTATATTTAACATGAGATTTTAGAATGTTATATTTAACATGAGATTTTAGAATGAGATTTTAGAATGAGATTTTAGAATGTTATATTTAACTAGATATTTTGGAATGAGATTTTAGACAATAGATTTTAGAATGAGATTTTAGAATGTTATATTTAACAAGAGAATTTAGAATGTTATATTTAACAAGAGAATTTAGAATGTTATATTTAACAAGAGATTTTAGAATGTTATATTTAACATGAGATTTTAGAATTAGATTTTAGACAAGAGATTTTAGAATGAGATTTTAGAATGAGATTTTAGAATGAGATTTTAGAATGAGATTTTAGAATGAGATTTTAGAATGAGATTTTAGAATGAGATTTTAGAATGAGATTTTAGAATGAGATTTTAGAATGTTATATTTAACATGAGATTTTAGAATGTTATATTTAACATGAGATTTTAGAATGAGATTTTAGAATGAGATTTTAGAATGAGATTTTAGAATGTTATATTTAACAAGAGATTTTAGAATGAGATTTTAGAATGTTATATTTAACGAGATTTTAGAATGAGATTTTAGAATGAGATTTTAGAATGAGATTTTAGAATGAGATTTTAGAATGAGATTTTAGAATGAGATTTTAGAATGAGATTTTAGAATGAGATTTTAGACAATAGATTTTAGAATGAGATTTTAGAATGTTATATTTAACAAGAGATTTTAGAATGTTATATTTAACAAGAGAATTTAGAATGTTATATTTAACAAGATAATTTAGAATGTTATATTTAACAAGATAAGTATATATATATATATATCATTAATAACTAATATATATATAATATCTGGATATATATATATAATTATATGACAGAGCGGATGTGGCGGAAGAGCAAACTTGAAATTCACTATAGCATATATAAAGACAGCCTTCGTGCTTTTAATGTGGAACTAGGCAAAGCTAGACAGTCTTTCTTCTCAAACCTTATAAACAGTAATTTAAACAACACTCGCACTATTTTTTTACTGTTGAGAGACTGACAAACCCCCAAAATCAGATTGCACAGTGAAATGCTCTCCGACAGCAAATGCAATGAGTTTGCTTCCTTCTTTTCTGAGAAGATCCATAATATCAGGAAGGCGATTAGCACAAAATTATGCAGAGGTCAGACAGATTCAGCCACAATACCAAAAAGAAGGTACTATGTCTGCGTTTGAAGAAATTGATAGCAAAATTTTAGAAGAAATAGTACAGCAACTTTAATCGTCAACCTGCTATCTTGACACACATCCCACATATTTTTTCAAAAGGGTGCTTAACTGTTGGGAAGCAGATCTCTTAGAAGTGGTGAACGCCTCACTTCTTTCTGGGACTTTTCCAAACTCCCTGAAAACTGCAGTTGGTAAACCCATTCTGAAAAAGAGCAATCCTGATAAAACCATATTGAGCAACTATAGACCAATAACAAATCTTCCTTTTATAGGAAAGATTAATGAAAAGGTAGTCTTTAATCAGCTGAAAAAATACTTAAACTCAAATGGATACCTAATTTTCAATCTGGTTTCCGACCGCAACACAGCACAGAGACAGCACTCATTAAAATAATAAATGATATTCTCTTAAATTCAGAATCTGGCAAAATAACAGTGCTGGTACTACTAGATCTCAGTACTGCATTCGACACTGTCGATCATAACATACTTCTAAAGAGACTGGAAAACTGGGTCAGGCTTACTGGTATGGTAATCAAATGGTTCAGGTCATAATTAGAAGGGAGAGGTTATTATGTGAGAAAAGGAGAGCATAAGTCTAAGTGGACGTACATGACATGCGGAGTCCCACAAGGCTCAATTCTAGCACCGCTCTTGTTTAGCCTGTATATGCTGCCACTAAGTCAAATAATGAGAAAGAACCAAAACGCCTATCACAGCTATGCAGATGATAACCAGATTTACCTAGCCTTATCACCAAATAACTACAGCCCCATTGACTCCCTCTGCAAAATGCATTGATGAAATTAACAGTTGGAAGTGCGAGAACTTTCTTCAGTTAAACAAAAAAAAAAAACTGAAGTCATTGCATTTGGAAAACAAAGATGAAGTTTTCAAGGGGAATGCATACCTTTACTCTAGGGGTCAAACAACTAAAAATCAAATCAAGAATCTTGGTGTGATTCTGGAGACAGACCCTAGTTTCAGTAGTCATGTCAAAGCTGTAGCTAAATCAGCATACTATCATCTAAAAAACATTGCAAGAATTAGATTTTTTGTTTCCAGTCAAGACTTGGAGAAACGTGTTCATGCATTTATCACCAGCAGGGTGGACTATTGTAATGTTCTCCTCACCGGCCTTCCCAAGAAGACATTAGACAGCTGCAGCTCATCCAGAAACCTGCTGCCAGGATTCTGACTAAAACCAAAAAAAGCTGAGCACATCACACCAGTCCTCAGGTCCTTACACAGGCTTCCAGTTATATTTAGGATTGATTTGAAAGTACTTTTACTCATTTATAAATCACTCAATGGCCTTGGACCTAAATACATAGCAGATAATGTTCACTGAATATAAACCTAACAGAACACTCAGATCATTAGGATAGAGTCAGTTAGAAATACCGAGGGTTCACACACAATACAAGGGGAATGTGCTTTTAGTTATTATGCCACCCGCAGTTTGAATCAGCTTCCAGAAGAGATCAGATTTGCTAAAACATTAGTCACATTTAAATGAAGACTCAAAACTCATCTGTTAGCTGTGCATTTATTGAATGAGCACAGTGCTATATCCGAAATGATTGCACTGTATTTCTGTACAAAGTTTTTCGTAAATTCATTTTAAACCTCGTATAATCAATTGTTTACTTTAATAATTTCAACACGCTTTTAGTTAAAATTCCTTGTTTTATTGTTTGTGATTATTTTTTATGATTATTTCACTTCCTTTTATGTAAAGCACTTTGAAATACCATTGTGTATGAAATGTGCTATACAAATAAAATTGCCTTGCCTTGCCTTGCCTTACTGGTACGGAAAGTAATTTCCGACCCCCCTAATTTTTCCATTCTGGTGGGTTTGATGCAGCCATTTGCTAAAATCATTTAAGTTAACTTTTTTTCCTCATTAATGTACAAACAACACCCCATATTGACAGAAAAACAAAGAATTTTTGACATTTTTGCAGATTTAATAAAAAAGAAAAAATGAAATATCACATGGACCTAAGTATTCAGACCCTTTGCTGTGGATAACACATTATTTAACTGATTGGTGCTGTCCATTTCTTCTGTCATCCTGGACGGTTTTCTAATTAACCTGACATTTGAGCCGCAAGCGCACATTGTGCTTCTACTGATTGGACTTGATTAGGAAAGCCTCACACCTGTCTATATAAGACCTTACATTTCACAGTGCATGTCAGAGCAAATGAGATTTATGAGGTCAAAGGAACTGCCTGAAGATTTCAGAGACAGAATTGTGGCAAGGCACATATCTGGCCAAGGTTACAAAAACATTTTTAAGGTTCCTAAGAGCACAGTGGCCTCATAATCCTTAAATGGAAGACGTTTGGGACGACCAGAACCCTTCCCTAGAGCTGGCCGTCCGGCCAAACTGAGCGATCGGGGGAGAAGAGCATTGGTGATGAGAGAGTAAAGAAGAACCCAAAAGCTCCAGAGATGCAGTCGGGAGATGGAGAAAGTTGTAGAAAGTCAACCATCACTGCAGCCCTCAGCCCAACCAGTCGGGGCTTTATGGCAGAGTTGCCCAACGTAAGCCTCTCCTCGTGCAAGACACATGAAAGCCCGCATTGAAGTTTGCTAAAAAACACCTGAAGGAATCCAAGATGGTGAGAAATAAGATTCTCTGGTCTGATGAGACCCAAGATAGAACTTTTTGGCCTTAATACTAAGCGGTATGTGTGGAGAAAACCAAGCACTGCTCATCACCTGTCCAATAAAGTCCCAACAGTGAAGCATGGTGGTGACAGCATCATGCTGTGTTGGTGTATTTCAGCTGCAGGGACAGGACGACTGGTTGCAATCGAATCGAGGGAAAGATGAATGCGGCCAAGTACAGAGATGTCCTGGACGTAAACCTTCTCCAGAGTGCTCGGACCTCAGACTGGGTTGAAGGTTTACCTTCCAACAAGACAATGACCCTAAGGACACAGCTAAAATAACAAAGGAGTGGTTTCATAACAACTCTGTGACTGTTCTTGAATGTCCCAGCCAGAGCCCTGACTTAATTGAGCATCTCTGGAGAGACCTAAGAATGGTTGTCCACCAACGTTTACCATCTAACCTGACAGAACTGGGGAGGATCTGCAAGGAGGAATGGCAGAGGATCCCCAAATACAGGTGTGAAAAACTTGTTGCATCTTACCCAAAAAGACTCATGACTGTATTAGATCAAAAGCGTGCTTCTACTAAATACTGAGAAAAGGGTCTGAATACTTAGGACCATGTGATATTTCAGTTTTTCAATTTTTAAAAAATCTGCAAAAATGTCAAAAATTCTGTGTTTTTCTGTCAATATGGGGTGTCGTGTGTACATTAATGAGGAAAAAACATTTACTTAAATGATTTTAGCAAATGACTGAAATATAACAAAGAGTGAAAAATATAAAGGGGTCTGAATACTTTCCGTACCAACTGTATATATACACAAACCATTATTCACCATTAATTAATTTAATAATTAAATAATAATTCATTATATAATTATAGTAGATTATAATATATATAATTTTGGCCAGTTTCCAGTTTCACTCCCGTTCTGCAAACACTCCTATATGACTCTGGGTCCCAGCATCAAAGAGATCTGATATCACACACATGGCGTCTGTTCCGCTTTGCTCTCGTCTCTAATAACACAATACATTATCGAGACCTCAATATTGTCCCTGTCAGTTGTGGCCTTGTCTGACAGCACAAGGCCCGTGCTTCACCAAAAAGGGAAAGTTTCGCTTTTACTGCAGTTTTCTGTCAGTCTGGGCAGGAATTTATACTCGGAAGGAACTGTAAAATGGTTTATTAACACTAAATGCCTCATATAACGCTAATGAAGTTTGAATTTATTGAAGTACTTTAGCTTTTATAAGACTACTAGTGCTGCTAAAGAGTTTCCATCCACTTTGCAAGGCTTTTTGACACTGTGTATCAAAAAAACGTTTGTTTATGGCCACATCAAATGTTAAGTGCATCTAATTCTTCCACGTTTTCTCTGTTGCAGCAATTACTCTGCATTAATCGGCGTGTGGATCTACGGATTCTTCGTCATGGTGCTGCTAGCGCTTGATTTTCTGTATTACTCGGCCATGAACTATGAGGTGTGTCGAGTTTATCTGGAGAAGTGCGGGTTGGGCGGCCGCTGGCTGAAACAGGCCCGAGGTCAGTGGCACGGAGACGGACGGCCCGCTCAACCCGCAGCTCCGTCACAACCTCAAGAGCAACATCATGAACACAGCTGCAGTCAGATCAGACACAGCCTGACGAGCCCGGGACAGACCGCACACAATACCACAACAGCCTGGTGAGTGAAACCATACTGTATGCAACATATACTGAGTGCATCTTAATGGAATATTTCTGAGTTCAGTACAAGTTAAGCTTACTTTAGAAGCACTTGTGGCTGATTACCAAGAAAATAATTTCCATAGGCAAAAATCTGGGCTATAGTGAGACTTACAACAGAAGCGAATGGGACCATTATGTCAATGTTAAAATACTTGTTTCAATAGTATAGCCCAAAAATAAACAATAAGCATGAATTGAATGTGAAACTTAATTGCTTACCAACCAAAACCTCCCCAAAAATCCAATTTTACAACTTCAGCGCAACACCACAAAAAGCCTAACAACCTACAATGACTGTAAAAATTAGCATTTAAATATCTTACAGTTTACATAATAGATGAATAATAGAAAAAAGTGCTTTTCAAAAATATAAATATTCATGTTTCTGCTTTTAAGGCACCATCGGTCAATCAATCAATCACAGATATCACCTTACTTCCCCAGTTGATTAATCACAGTAATTGAAGACAGTTTTGTATTACAAGTTTGTTTGTTTTTTAAATATTAACCATGCAGATGAGGTATTATCTAATTAAATATGCACTAATTTGCATAAACTTCCAGAACAGAAATCTGAACATTTGATAAAGCCAGGTTCAAAATTCTTGTTTCAATTTGTAAACCGTTTTAATAGAGGGGATTTTGGTTATCTCTTTTTATCACTCCATAAAATGGAAAATACTGTCAACAGCCATAAAAAAAATGTTTTAGGAATATAATATACGAATAAACCCCTCTGTAAAAACCTTCAGAATACAGAATTGCCTTTAAAAATATGAATTGTAATTGAAATCTACAAACGCAAATAGATAAAGTTTAATAACAAAAAATACTTGATGTGTATTTTGGATATTTTCTTTCCACTACACTCTTAAAATTAAAGGTGCTTCACGATGCCATAGAAGAACCTTTTTGTCTAAATGGTTCCATAAAGAACCTTTAACATCTGAAGAACCTTTCTGTTTCACAAAAGGTTCTTTGTGGTGAAAGAAGGTTCTTCAGATTATAAAAAGGTAAGAAAGAGATGGTTCTTTAAAGAACCTTTGACTGAATGCTTCTTTGTGGAACCAATGGTTCTTCTATGGCATCGCTTGAAGAACCTTTTGAAGCACCTTTATTTTTAAGAGTGTAGTCTGAAAGAAGATAAGTTATGGAAGCAAAATAACCAAATATCTCAAAATTGACCAGTGCATGAAAAAACAATGGACCCACATTTTTTTGGGCAATTTAAGGCAAGACACTACAGGGATAACCATTCACCTCATTATAACCTCCAATTGTGCTTTACGAGGGAAAAGTCAAAATCATTATAGTGGATTTTGGTTAAATTGTTCGAAACTTGGAATATTTTAAGCACGCACTCTTTCATAATCCTCACAAACTTCACAATCCATGTAAACTAAACTCCATGTCTTCAACACACACACTAGAGGGGTTTACTCAAACTGGCGGGTGTATATCCTCTCAGGAGAGGCAGCGCAGTTACACATAATTGGCCATGAACCAGATGCATCATCATCATCCTGAGCTGCAGATCCAATGCTTTATAAACACCTTTTTCTAGCTAGCAGAACTAGGTCACAATCAAGAGTTGTTTTTCTGTTGCTAGAGAGCTGTCCTTGATTCTGACATACACAGGTTAAAATCGTTAAAAAGTAAACAAAACGTCACTATAGAGCTTCTTTAGTTGAGGAAACTTCAAGTCACAAGGTTTTGTCCAGATCCTATGAGTGAGGTTTTTACACATTTGTTTTCAATTCATTGTAAATGAATATATGAAATATTATCATTTACTGTATCACGGTATTACTGTATGCGGGCAACTAAACAGTGAGTCAAAGTTTCATGAATAGATCAACCAGCATTCTATTGTTTTCTGTCATTTTGAAAAGACAGTAACATATTCAGGTTTTAACCAGCTTTGGATTTAAATTATGGTTGAGAAACATTTTACACTGCAAAAAATGTTTTCTTGCTTCGTATTTATGTCTTGTTTTTCAGTATGAATATCAAAATGTTAAATCATTGGTTGTTTGGTTTCTATTTATGTGGTTGTGCTGGGTGGTCAAAAACTCTGTTCTGATTGGCTGAGATTCGGTTGGTTTGTACAGCATTCTTGCTTTCAGTGGGAACAGAATGAAAAAAAAATAGTTTTTTTACTCGCATTTTTGTCGTTTTCCAGTTCATATCTCACAACGTTTTTAAATCAATATGACCCACATTTACTTGAAGCAAAATTAATAAATCAAATATTATTTTCCGGGGGGAAAAAGCTAAATTCATAAATCAAATGTTATTGTACTCAAGCATGTTTATACTTAAAACAAGAGAAAATTGTATAAGGTCATAACAATATAAAAAAATGTTGTACCTCATTGGCGGATGATTTTTCTTGTTTCAGGCATAAACTCACTTAATTTCAATTAATTTTTTCAGAAAACAAGACTTAATATCTCAAGTAATTTTGCTTGATTTAATAAAGTGTAGATATTTGTACTGGAAAACAAGACAAAAATACTGAGGAGGAACATCATTTTTGCAGGGGACATGAGGGGTCCATTGACTTTTCAAAAATATGGACAAAATTAGTCCAAACATTTTTCAGAATACCATCTTTTCTGCTCCACATAAAACCACACAGGTCTAGAATGAGTAAATGATGGCAGAATTTTCATTGTGGGTCAACTGTCACTTTAAACAGTTTGACAGGCCTTTTAGTGTCTCAAACACAACTCTTGAACATCTTTCAACTATCTGATGGCGTGAACCTCACTAACTCTGTGAACTCCAGCGACTGGTCCGTGGGTGTGCTGTCTGAGGAGGAACACATACACACTGTTCTCTTACAGTGCACAAGTGTGTCAGCAAGACGCTGTAGCCATGTTAGTCTGACTGAATACCCATCTAATTAAGCCTGTCGTTTGTGCTGAACCCCCTCATTAACAATCACAGGAGTCTGTGAAAGCTTCAGCCTCTGAGCGGAGACTTTGAAACCCTGCGCGAGACAGGTAAACGAGATGAGTATGACGCTGAGATTTCATGTGTGAGCTTTAAAGCAGGCACGACTCTAAAAAGCTTCAAGCGATAAATCGCGTCTTTATGTAAATAAATCTGAGTTTAACATGTTTTCTATTATGTGGTTGTGCTGGGTGGCCCCGCCCACTGTAAAATTTCATTGGTAAAAAACTTGATCCATATAGCTGTGTTGTTATCAAGTATGTTCTGATTGGCTGAGATGACCGATTGGTGCAGCATTTTTGCTTTCAGTGGGGACAGAACTGAAAAGAAAAAATATCAATATACTATATTTATAACTTTACTGTATATATGTATGTGTATATATATATATATATATACAAACCCGATTCCAAAAAGGTTGGGACACTGTATAAATTGTGAATAAAAACAGAATGCAAATGATGTGGAAGTTTCAAATTTCAAAATTTTATTCAGAATACAACATAGATGAAATATAAAATGTTTAAACTGAGAAAATGTATAATTTTAAGGGAAAAAGAAGTTGATTTTAAATTTCATGGCATCAACACATCTCAAAAAAGTTGGGACAAGGCCATGTTTAGCACTGTGTGGCATCCCCTCTTCTTTTTATAACAGTCTGCAAACGTCTGGGGACTGAGGAGACAAGTTGCTCAAGTTTAGCAATAGGAATGTTGTCCCATTCTTGTCTAATACAGGCTTCTAGTTGCTCATCTGTCTTAGGTCTTCTTTGTCGCATCTTCCTCTTTATGATGCGCCAAATGTTTTCTATGGGTGAAAGATCTGGACTGCAGGCTGGCCATT
This sequence comes from Sinocyclocheilus anophthalmus, assembly GCA_018155175.1. Lineage (NCBI taxonomy): Eukaryota > Metazoa > Chordata > Actinopteri > Cypriniformes > Cyprinidae > Sinocyclocheilus > Sinocyclocheilus anophthalmus. The sequence continues at coordinate 137,240 of JADLZN010001296.1, forward strand.
TCAGTACCCGGATCCTTCTACGCAGCCATGATGTTGTAATTGATGCAGTATGTGGTCTGGCATTGTCATGTTGGAAAATGCAAGGTCTTCCCTGAAAGAGACGACGTCTGGATAGGAGCATATGTTGTTCTAGAACTTGGATATACTTTCAGCATTGATGGTGCCTTTCCAGATGTGTAAGCTGCCCATGCCACACGCACTCATGCAACCCCATACCATCAGAGATGCAGGCTTCTGAACTGAGCGCTGATAACAACTTGGGTTGTCCTTGTCCTCTTTAGTCCGGATGACATGGCGTCCCAGTTTTCCAAAAAGAACTCAATTTTGATTCGTCTGACCACAGAACAGTTTCCACTTTGCCACAGTCCATTTTAATGAGCCTTGGCCCAGAGAAAACGCCTGCGCTTCGGGATCATGTTTAGATATGGCTTCTTTATTGACCCATAGAGTTTTAGCCGGCAACGGCGAAAGGCACGGTGGATTGTGTTCACCGACAATGTTTTCTGGAAGTATTCCTGAGCCCATGTTGTGATTTCCATTACAGTAGCATTCCTGTATGTGATGCAGTGCCGTCTAAGGGCCCGAAGATCACGGGCATCCAGTATGGTTTTCCGGCCTTGACCCTTACGCACAGAGATTATTCCAGATTCTCTGAATCTTTGGATGATATTATGCACTGTAAATGATGATAACTTCAAACTCTTTGCAATTTTCTCTGAGAAACTCCTTTCTGATTTTGCTCCACTATTTTTCGCCGCAGCAGTGGGGGAATTGGTGATCCTCTGCCCATCTTGACTTCTGAGAGACAATGACACTCTGAGAGGCTCTTTTTATACCCAATCATGTTGCCAATTGACCTAATAAATTGCAAATTGGTCCTCCAGCTGTTCCTTATATGTACATTTAACTTTTCCGGCCTCTTATTGCTACCTGTCCAACTTTTTTGGAATGTGTAGCTCTCATGAAATCCAAAATGAGCCAATATTTGGAATGACATTTCAAAATGTCTCACTTTCAAAATTTTATATGTTATCTATATTCTATTGTGAAAAAAATATAAGTTTATGAGATTTGTAAATTATTCCATTACTTTTTTTACTCACAATTTGTACAGTGTCCCAAATTTTTTGGAATCGGGTTTGTATATACTGTGTATATATATATATGTGTGTGTATATATATATATATATATGCATATTCATCGTATTTAAACTTTTAGAAAAACATTTAATAATACGTATTACTACATATTGTTAATATCTATATATCGGCCTATAAGAACTATATTTTATGTGTGTGTATATATTATTGTAATTACATTATACATTATTATTATTACTAAATCACATAAATTGTAAGAATACTAAAAATATTTTTCATATCTATCTATAAAGTTATTGTGTGAATATATATGTTATTAACATTATTATTGTATGTATATATATATATATTATGATAGTCACGGCAGAACAGGGTGTGGCGTCAGGCCTCGAGAGGGCTTTATCACAAGAATAACAAATCAAATAATCTTGGTCCAGGGAATCAAGTGTCCAAAATAAACAGGGTATATGGTGTCCTCGTCGTGCTGCGGGGTTTGTGCAGGGAAGGGCAGTGGTCAGGAAGGAGGGGTCCAGGTAAGGGGCAGAGTCCGGCGGCCACACGCGCTCCCCTCTCCAGTCCGGGACGCAAGGGGCGGCGGCTTCGTCCAGCGGCTGCATCCTTCTCGCCTTGGCCCCGGCATGGGGAGGGGCTAGACGGACGGCATCCTGGCCCGACGGCCGTGTAACATGTGCGGCCCTCGTCCGGACAGCGGGTCCGGTAGCTCGCATCATCGGCGGCACGGAGATCCCTCTATGCACACCTCCTGGACCCACAAGGACACCAGCATGCATGCACGGGGAAGAGACCGGTCTCCGAGGAGAGGCGCGCCTGGCATTTAAACAGCGGCGGTGATGAGGCTCCATTCGGTTCAGGTGTGCCTCATCACACGCCGCCAGTCCTGGCTGTTTCAGCGCCCCTCCTCTCTCACGCACACCAATTATGTCGGGAGCCTGGCGAAGGGCGGCGCTTAAGGGACGGGGTGATGTGATAATTAGGGGGAGGGCCGAATCGTTTCACAATATATAAATATAAACAAATGTATTAATATCATAATAATAATAACAGATCTATAACGTTTATTATCATTATTTTACGTGTGATATATAATAAACAGTAAAAATATATAATAATAATAATAACAACAACAACGATAATAATACATAGCCAGCTAGAGTTTTGTTTTCTCTGCAGTCTATTCTAAATTAGGTCTAGTGGCAATGAAAAAGCACAGCATGTTATTGTATTAGCTGGAGACTTGAATAGCCTTTCATAAGAGGGCTCAGAGTTAGATGGTCGAGATTTTTAAAGCCCCTTCCCCAAGAGCATTGTGGGAATTTACTGAATTGAGTCCAGCACAGAGGGGAACATCTGTTCGAGAGAAAAAAAGAAAGAAAAAGATGACCACAAATGGAGGTCCCTGACCAAAATAGAACTAAGTTAAATTCCTGCTTACAGTCTATTCATAAAGCCGTTTATATGGGTCAGATCACTCTCTGCCCATTTACTGTGTTTTTATTTGAGGGCTACGTGCCGTTTTCCTCCTGCTGGCCTGAGAAAACACTGCCAGGGTCTTTAAATGGCATCTGATTCTTATATTGTGTGATCTAGAGAAGGGCAGAGGCCCGGGGGAATGATAGGGGAAGATCTTGTGTGTTCACTTTGCAACATCTGGTTTGACTGGCGTGTCATGCATGGGAATCAGCTTTAAAAGCCTATAAACAGGACACATTTTATTAAGAGCCATATTTCAGTGCCCCCTTAAGACACATTGAGCTTCTCTGATGGTTTATGCGATTAGACCCCGGTTGCTCAGCATGTCAGATTGATGTTTTTTTGGACATTGTCAAACACAAGAGAAAACCTTTATTGCTAGGCTGTTCATTATTGCTTTTACGACATTGCAGAAATCTCTTCTGAATCTAGGTGGCACACGAGGGATTGCAAGGGTCTTTTGTCTTTATTTCGCAGACGTTCCTCCTGACAAAAATGTATCCATTTGCTTTGTTTAAATGTATCGCTGTCATTGAGATACAGATGTAATGAAATTTAAAATAGCTATTCAAGTAGGGTTGTGAGCAAAGACAGTTAAACAAAAAATAAATACATGAAATACAGAATCAATTTCAATGGCTTTCGTTTCCATTAACATTCTCACACATGTATTCTTTAGCGTTCTTAAAATACTGCAAATGTGTGCTTTGCTTAATTATTGTAAGCGCTAAACATACTGAGTGATCAGTCAAGTCCCATTTCAGAGTTAATGATTCTTGAGTCGGTCCATTTTAGCGAATCACAAACATGCAGCGTGACCAGTGATGAGAATGATTCATATGAGCTGGTTCTTTTTAGCTAATTACAAACATGCAGCGTGACCAGTGAAGTCCAATTCCTGAGAGAATGATTCTCATGAGCCGGGTCTTTTAGTGAATCACAGTCACACAGTGCAGATCACTGACTCTTTTTAGTGAATCACAAACACTTATTAATCAATTGGAGCAGTTTCTCAATTAATATGACTCACTTCCTAAACTGCAAATCGTTTGTCCAGATTGATGTCATGTTATACGTCATTCTTAAGGTTTGTGAGACCTAAAACATTTTTTTTTCACATGATGTACAATTATATAATGTTTTGCTAAAGATATGCATTATATCAGTAGTAATGTACATTGACTGCATTATCAATTGTTAAGTTGTAGCGTCTCGACCAATCTGACACACTAATTTTTATTTGATTTAACAAATCAATTATTCATTAGATTAACAAATGGTAACAGGGTTCCCTCATGCAAGCGAATGGATGCAGCTTCGTTGACCACCATCCCCACCCCCCTTGGCACCATGAAAACTAATCCATTGATATCACTGGTGTTAGCCTAAAGGAAGGTAGGGGAGAAATCCCTATTTTAATCAGAGAAGGAAACACAATGCCAGAGAAATGGCTGTTCTCTAATTACTTCATAGGAAACCGTTCTTATTGAATACCCATATCCCTTTGCGTAATTGTGATACAATTACGTCTTGCGATATTGTTGTTGTAGTGTAGGCTGTTTAGTCATGTTTATCATAGACACTAGTTAAGATAACCTCACCTATTCTGTTTAGTATCGATGAATTTGCCTTCTTATGATCGAAACAAGTGTGTATATTATATGCTGATACCTATGCAACATATTGATGTTCTAATAATCTGTACTAATTCGTGCCTCAACACTCCAGCGAATTACATATGCAAAATACCAGGCTTACAGACAAAGAGTCATAAAAATCCCCAGTATTTCCAACCTCCCGCTTGGGATTTCAGCCTTCCTCATTGGACGAACCCATCTTGAGAGGCGTGAATCTCTGCAGGCTTTAAAAGGCCACACTCCATGTGACCCGCCTAGTCGGTGGTTCAGTCAGATGCTAAGATGAAGATGTGAGAAAACGCTTCAGGATACCAAAGCTCGTGCCAGGCTACGGCCTAGTCCTTTTCATTCATCAAGTGATTCTGACTCAAACTAGCTCTTTCTCATCAACCAACTTCAGCAAGATCTTGGGGCCTTAAGATTGCATCAGGAATCTTTTTCAGACATACGCAAGTATCAAACGTAGTCGATTTAATTGATGCATTAAGTATCAGTTACACCGTTTTACAAAGGTGTGTTTGAACTAAGAAACTGACGTTTCACTCAGGTGTAGATCTGCTGAATATGCAAATCGTTCCATAAATTTCATTCCTTATGTCTCTTTCTTAGTGCTAAACGTTAACACGTTATATACCAACTGTAGTGTGTGTGTGTGTATGTGTTGTTAGACCGGCTTAATGTGTTTGTAGTATGTTAGACTAGTTAAGTGTTTATGTAGTTAATAAACCTTACTTGTATCACACTTGACGTGTTCATTGTTTACTCATAACCGGAGTCAATAATCATGCAGATTTACGTTACAAACTTATAGAATTGTACAGTAAGAAAGTTATTTCCTTTAACCAGGAAATTAACGTCTTAGAATTGACAAGACGGTTGACCATGAGTGGTCAGCTAAATATCTACAGCAGATCTAAAAATATTCATAATTAATTATAACTAGTCATGGTTAATTATTCATATTTCCCATGAGATGATTCGTTACATGATTGGTGGACAATATGCAGGCATGATAAAACGAAAGTTATGAGTATAAACACTGGCAACTTAAAAGTGTGTGCTTGATAGCCCAGGTTTACAATAGGACGTGAGGCAGATGACGGTGTCCCTATTTGGTGGCTTGTTGAGATGCAGATAAAGTGGGGGTTTGAATTGGTACCGCTATTATAATTGTGAGAGTCTTTATGTATTTCATGCTTAATGGCATCAGAGTAAGGTTAATCTGATTTTAGCAAAGAAAACCTAATTTCAGTATTAAAGCATAAATATGTCCTGACAAAGCGTAAGTCTGAATATCAGCTCAGCAGCATGTCCAAACTGTACCATAATGAATAATCCTTTAGTGAAGAAATCACAAAATTGCAATATTGTTTAAATAGTTCCTTTGAAGAAGAAATCTCAGTACAGTAATATCAAGGTAGATTTGAGTGATGCTCCAATTTCTACAGCATAAAGGCCTTATAGTATATAATTAGATTGAAGCAATTCATCTAAACTTTGACTGCATATATACAAGCAACCTGGAGGTCATTATGTGTTTCACTCGCTGAGTGAAATTAAAGGTGTAATACTGTACTTTAGTACTCATACGTGAGGCAAACATAACTACATATATGATTAAACCGGTTTTAACTTACAGTAAAAACGTTTTGTAATTCTTTAAACAAGTGAAAGAAGTTTATTGTTACATTAGAGAAACACTCACAGAAGTGCTTATTTAATGCAAAAAGTCTAAAACTGTGGGCAACTTTTAAAATAGACAGACACTAAACTGCTTTAATTGCACTGACATGCATTGGTTACCATGACAACAACTTATCACAGGAAGCGCTAACTTCACATAGCACAACACGCCATGATTGTAAACAAACCATTTGAAGCAGCTAAGCTAACACGACTTAGCATAGTTTCATTTTAGGCTAAGCTACTAAATAGCTTTAACAATTAGGGATTAACACTCTTTAATTGAAGCTCTTAAATACAACATGTGTGTGTGTGCAGTGTGAAGTAATTTGAAATTAACCTAATCCATGGTTTCTGATTTTTCCATTTCTCTTCCTTCTTTTTCTTCTTTTTCTTTTTTTCTCAATCTTCAATTCGTCTCATCGAACTATTTAACTATCTTAGATGTATCCTTCATGAATGCTATTGCTTAGTTACTAGTTAAATAAATCTAAATTTAATTACATTTTAACTGTCTATCTAGAGATGAATCATTAAGTTCTTGGGTGTTTTTAGTGGCACAGTGAAAAACGCGCGAAGGAGGGCGGGGCCACACACATGGCATGGCCAGCAGGGGGCTGAAACGCACGCAGCTGTGACAGGACATGGGTGTGCCAAACAACAAATCAGTAATCACGAGTGTCTGATGGTTTAATATAAGATTGATTACCCTGTTTTAATAATAGAAGTCAGCTAATTTTATATCCATTTACATGTTATGCCCCCTTGTTGTTCTCTCTGAACCTAAAAAGGAACCAGAGACATTTTTATTTTTGATTTTTTTATTTTCAAAAAAAAAAATAATAATAGGCATAATCTGAATAGAAATGGTCTCCTTTTCCTTATGCTTTTCCCTTTTTTCCTTCATACCTCAGAGATTAAGCTTTTTTGGGGAACCGTCAGCAAATTCTGAGGGATAATTTGACAATAATTTGACAGTAGACTTAAATCATCAATCAAAATCCTGTTTACGCCCTTTCAGCAAAACATATGCTGACCCAAAACTATTTTAGAATTCACACTCTGTTTTGATCTTGTAGAAGTCTCTAGCCCTTACTCTCAACACAAATTTGCAAAAATGTTGCAGATGCTCAGACTAACAGCCCAGAATGCAGAACAGAGAGGGCTAGCCAGGCGTCGTGAGGAACACCCCCTACCCAGGGCCGACGACCACCTACTGAGCCGAAAGCAACTGGCCACAGAGAGAGAAGTGTACCTCAGACACAGGACTCAAGCGAGAGTTATGGCTAAAAAAAGCTCACCAAGGTCATCATCTTACTGACCCACAACCTAATGGGATTGAAAAAGGAGGGTATGATTCAAGCACGATCACAGCGGGTTAAGCCCCCAAGGCCCCCAGCAATGTTACAGGAGGAAATCAATAGATTTAAAAAGGCTCTGACAGTTGCTGAACAGCAAGAGCACCTGGAAAGGTAGCCAGAAAGGACCTGGAAAGGGAACACCCACACAAAATTACTATTAAATCAGCAAATTCTGAGCTCTTAGACAAATTTGCCAGTATTTAGACTCTGATCCAGCAGCTGAACAACTCTCAAGACAAGCTTGACATGGTCCAAAGAGATCTCAGGTACTCTTATAGGCTGCAAAAAGGAAACACAGTGGGAGAGACACCCTACCCCTGCATCCTCACTCAGCAGTGCAAAACTCCCTAAGGTGCACGAAGCTACGAAGGGGGGAGCCAGCACTTTCTGCCTAACAACTCAGCAGACAGACCCATAATACATCCAGCAACCACAGAGAGGAGGGGGTACCTTCCAAGCATCCCTGCAGCAGCGCAAGATGCGACCCCCAGAGACCTTGACAAGCTAAAATAATAGTTCCTACTTTATGCAGAACGAGCAGTAATTTAGAACGGTGGAGACGTTTTAAACATTGCTTGCAAGCAGAACCAGTAATCAATCTTATGTGTCCGTCTCATAAGTTTAGTAACTTCTTATCCATGCGCATACCAGTTCCTGATCAAAAACAGATAAAATTATAGTTTGAATGTACCTTCCGGCGAGCAGTAAGAAGTTTTCAGTGCTATAATGTGTTGAAATCGTACGATAAGAAACTAACCTGAATTTAGCGAAGAAATCCTAATTTCTGTGTTAGTAGAGAACAAGTCTATTTTCTGACGACGAAATCTCAGTATTAGCAGCTCATATAAATGGGGGGTCGGGCGGGTGGGGGGGGGTTCGCCGGGGATTTTTTGCGGGGGCAGGGCGGAGCTCCGGGGGGGGGGTACCAGAATAAATCGGTCTGATTTTGGGCGAAGAAATCCTCTTCTTCAGTACTGTGTAGGTGATCTTAGCGATGCTCCTCATTTCACTGATTTTAGGCCTTATTATGTGTTATGTATCATAGTATTCATATCGACCCACTCATGTGAAAAATTTACGTAACTCTTATACATGCGCGAACCAGGTTCTGAATATAATCAGATAAAAATATAGCTTGAATGTGCCTTCCTACAAAAAGTAGAAAGTTTTCAGTGCTATAATGAGTTTAAATCGTACGATAAGAAACTAACCTGATTTTAGCGAAGAAATCCTAATCTCGGTTGTTAGTGGAGCATAAGTCTATTTTCTGACGACGCAATCTCAGATTAGCAGCTCCTATAAATGGTACCAGAATGAATCGGTATGATCTTGGGCGAAGAAATCCCCTTTCTCAGCACTGTGTAGGTGATCTGAGCTATACTCCTCATTTCACTAATTTAAGGCCTATTATGTGTTACGTATCATTGTATTTCATTATTACTCGCTCATTTGAAACATTTACGTATAATTAATGGTGTTATTCTAGCGTAGCGAACTACGAATCCACCATTGCCTGTGAAATGAATGTGCTGTTTTGACTAATGAATGAATTTCTATGGGACATGCATGAGTTTCCCATGAATGCTCACAGCAGTGCAAGTCTGCTCCAACTGCACCTGTTGTGAGCTTGCATTGGTCTCCTATCAACACGTGACCCCGGAAGTGTGAGCGGACTCTTCCGGTTAATCTGACAATAGCATCCACTTCACAGACCTGTGGGTCAACAAAGAATTGCGTGTAACTAACGCTAAATCTTAAGCTAAGCCATTTACCTCAACTGCTAGCTGTTAGCAACTGGCTAACGCTTAGATAGGCGTGTAAAGTATAACTTTCTAACCACACCTCTCTCTCACTCTCTCTCTCCCTCTCTCTTTATTTTTGTTTTGACTTATTCTACCTCTTTTTAATTTTATTACATTTATTTACATTTGTTTAGCACAAACGTACCAATTCAGCTACATTGATTTGTATCAAATTTGAGATTTAATTAAATCAAATTCTTATTTATTTTTTGATTCCATTTTATTTTTCTTTTTATTTTGTTATTATTCCCCTTGTTATTTCTACGTTTTGACCCCTTTTATTTAATTATTTAATTTTTTTTGTTGTGTTTAATTTACCGTATTTATTATTGACATCACCATCGTCGTTTTTGGATCGGATTACAGTAGTTCGAGCAACTGTTTTTTCCTTAGCGAGTTATACAGGTTATTAATAGCATAATCCCTGTTTCCTCTCTACATCTCCTCACGCCTCAGTGCCAGGCCTAAAACGTTGAAGGGCAGCTACCATTGCAAAACAATGTAGGCTAACATAAAACTAGAAACAAATCCCACTGTTTCTTTTTCTTTTGACGAGGTATTTGGAGGGTCCCTGCTAGTTTAGCTAACAGCCTACCCCTAGGGTTATGAAGTCTATTGCAGAATCACACACAAGTGAAACCTGCTTAGACATATCTCTTAGAAAAAAAACTAAAAAAGGTAAAAATTTTCCCTTTTTTTTGAGTATCTTATTTATCAGTGTCGCATGTGACCAAACCGTGAACATACGTAGTATAGCCCGGTATCAGCACCTGACCCGGCTTACGGCCCTCAACCAAAGTTACTCAAACTTTTCCTTTGTGTTCAGAACAAAAAAAATAGCACCCTTAACATCAATAGCTGCCTCCCAAAGCAGTCATACGTACACGGCTACACAGCCGTTCCCTTAGAGATAGTTTAACACCTGTACGTACCGCATTGACTTGTTGTCTTTCTCTATGGTGTCCACAAGTGTGCGTAGTCGCAGACTTCAAAGACATCCAGCCTGGCAGGCACAAGGACCACTGGGACACTCAGTAGAGAACGTTAATGGCGCGTCAGTCAAGCAGCCAACGACCTGCATGGCAAAGAAAGGAAACAGCGAGATGCGATAAGGAAACGTGAACAGCATCATCTCTCCTCGGCCCACACCCTCAAGGGACTCAGACAGGAGGTATATGAGCTGAAAATGCAAGTCACAGAATTCTGCAGAGAACTGACACTTGCTCAATGAGAGAAAGCACAGAAAGGATGCAAAGAACCTCACAGAATGGTGCGACAGAACGAAATCACCAGTCTTCACAGAGGCTCTAACAGCTGCTCAACACCAAGCGCCGCTGGAAAAAGCCATCACACAGGACTTGAAAAGAGAACTGTTTCACACAAAGTCACTCTTAAAACAACATATGTGGAACTAAATGAGAGAGGCACCACATCTAAGGCCTTACAAGGCCACCTGCATACAGACAGAGCTGAGGTCCAAACCCTGACTCAGCAATTAGAAAGGAGCTTGACTTGGTTCAGAAAGAATTTAAACAGTCCTACCGACTGCGCATAGACTTAAGCAAAAGACAGCCGGCTGAATATCGGTCGCCAGCAGTGCAAGCCCTCCACGCCTGTGCACAGCTACGAAAGGGGGGAAAGGGAGCCAAAGCCTTCTGCTTGACACTCCACAAGTCAGACCTGAAACCTCTGCAGCTGCAACAAAAAAAATAATAATTTTTCAGGCGAACCGAAGCAACGAAACGAGGTGAATTCAGTGTCACAAATGAACGGAAATATGCTTGCAGACCACAAGGCGAACAGATAGGGAAAACAAGAAACAGAACTTCCCCTGACTAGCAGCCCCAGACCCCCTCAGCCAAGAGTCCGAACATGCGAGGGGGGGCGAGAGCCACTGTTCACACGTCACCAACCAGAAGCCACAAGGGGGTGGGGCAGGGACCTTTCCAGAGGATCAATGCAGACACACACACCGTGTGACCCCAAAGACCCCAACGAGCTGGCCAGAGACAAAACATCTGGCAACCTAAATACTCTCAGACCCAGAGTCTGAACACGGACTGATCGCGGCCCCAGACACCAAGCAGGGCCGGCGTGAAACTCCCCATGCTTACTACCACAGACTTTGACAAACTTACTCCAAAGCTCACAATTACCCTGGGATGGCGGAGGACACCAGCTGCAAGAAGGCACCTAGGCATTAGGGCCTGCCGCACAATGCCTAATCAACAGCTGTGTAACCTGACACAGAAGGACTTTAACAAGCAGCAAGGCCTCCACTAAGGGTGTTTGTCAAACCCCACTGATTCTGAAATTCACAACTCAGAATCCAAAGCGGGCACCAGAAGGCACCCAGCATTGCAACAATGCAAAACCCTTCTACAGAAAGACCCTAGCCAGAAGAGGACAGAGCCATCACAATGGCAACAGACCCAGGTTCCAGACCAATCACTGGGAAAAGGCGTCCTCATCCTGCAAACACCACGGTATGTCCAACAGCAGTCCACCACAACATCCTCCTCCACACAACGGAGGCTACACAAGGACAGCTGGAAACGCCTACTTCTGGGTTACAGGAGCTGCTGACACTCGCAAAGAGCTCCTTGAACAAAACTCAACTAAGGAGTACGGAGAAGGACAAACCTATGACTCCTTGCCTGCTGCATCACAGCATCAGGCCCCTCCAAGGGCGGAGCATCCCTTGAAACCAGTCGACAACCCCAGAAGCAGTCAGACAACATTGGATTGAGCAACGGGCCAACATGCCCAACAGCAAAACCTCTACCAACACAACTCAGACAAGCTCAAGTCTGTGCCGCCACAAGAGCCAAGCGACACCGCAAACGTCAGATTTCTAGTGACGTTCGAGCAAAACAGAGGGCTAACAACCACCTGCTCTCCTGCCATCATCACTAGGTCAGTCTGAAACTCTCTGCACGCTACAAAATCTCCTTAAACATAACCTGAATCCTGGAACCCCTGCACTCTCCCATGAGAGTCTAACGGCGTTCCACAGCGTGGGTACCACAGTGCCTCTGGATAAAACGCATCAACAAAACATCTACCGGACTAACTTACGTCAGGAACTTTTTCCCGCGACAGGTGACACAGCATCGACACCTGCTGCATAAGCTCGAGGACCTGCACCTTGCTACAGCATCCACCACGGCACCACAACCTCTCCTGGAGGCACCAACAGCCAAAGATCCGCCACTGGCTCCCAGCCGTGAGTGTCAGGTGTGTGTTTGATTGTTCTGCACCTTTGGCATCGCTCGTTGTTGTCTATTCTACGGACAACAACGCTCGAAAGGGGGGAAATATGTAGCGTCTCGACCAATCTGACACACTAATTTTTATTTGATTTAACAAATCAATTATTCATTAGATTAACAAATCGTCACAGTCCCCTCACACAATAAACTGGATGCCAGGATTTCTGATGAACACCATCCCCCCTTGGTCACCATGACAACCAATCATGATATCACTGGTTTTATGGCTTAAAAGGAATGTAGGGGAGAAACTCCATCATTTTACTCATGAGAAAGACACACAATGCCCAGTGAAATGGACTGTTCTCTAATTAATTCTTAGGAAAACCTTTCTTTGATTGAATATACATATCCTTTAGGTTATTGTGTATACCATTACTGTTCTTGTTTATTGTCTGTTGTAGTGTATGCTGTTTGATTCATGTTATCATAGACCACTAGTTACTATAACCTCACCTATTTCATGTCTAGTATCTATGAATTCGCCTTCTTATGATCGAAACAAGTGTGTATATTATATGCTGATACCTATGCAACATATTGATGTTCTAATAATCTGTACTAATTCGTGCCTCAACAATCCAGCGAATTACATATGCAAAATACCATGCTTACAGAAAAAGATTCATAAAAATCCCCAGTATTTCCAACCTCCCGCTTGGGATTTCAGCCTTCCTCATTGGACGAACCCATCTTGAGAGGCGTGAATCTCTGCAGGCTTTAAAAGGCCACACTCCATGTGACCCGCCCATGTCGGTGGTTCAGGGAGATGCGAAAATTAAGATGTGAGAAACGCTCCAGGATACCAAAGCTCGTGCCAGGCTCCGGCCTAGTCCTTTTCATTCATCAAGTGATTCTGACTCAAACTAGCTCTTTCTCATCAACCAACTTCAGCAAAAAATCTTGGGCCTTAAGATTGCATCAGGAAACTTTTTCAGACATACGCAAGTATCAAACTTAGTCGATTTAATTGATGCATTAAGTATCAGTTAAACCTTTTTACAAAGGTGTGTTTGAACAAAAAATCTGACGTATCCCTCAGGTTTAGATCAGCTGAATATGCAAAATGGTTCCATAATGTCATTCCTTATGTCTCTTTCTGTACTGAGTTAAGCTTTAACCCTTTCGTATACCAACGGTATGTGTGTGTGTGTGTATGTGTATGTTAGACCGGCTTAATGTGTTTATGTAGTATGTTAGACTAGGTTAAGTGTTTATGTAGTTAATAAAACCTTACTTGTATCACACTTGACGTGTTCATTTTTTACTATATCCGGAGTCAATAATCATGCAGATTTACGTTACAAACTTATAGAATTGTACAGTAAGAAAGTTATTTCCTTTAACCAGGAAATTAACGTTCTTAGAATTGACAAGACGGTTGACCCTGAGTGGTCAGCTAAATATCTACAACGGATCTAAAATATGAATAGTTAACTATAACTAGTTATGGTTAATTATTCAAATTTCCCATGAGCTGATTCGCTACATAAAATAAAAATAGAAATAAATAAAAATATAAAGGTGCTTCAAAAGGTTCTTCAAGCGATGCCATAGAAGAACCATTTTTGGTTCCACAAAGAACCATTCAATCAAAGGTTCTTTAAAGAATCATGTATCTACTATTTGTAATCTGAAGAACCTCCTTTCGCCCCAAAGAACCTTTTGTGAAACAAAAAGGTTCTTCAGATGTTAAAGGTTCTTTATGGAACCATTTAGACAAAAAGGTTCTTCTATGGCATCGTGAAGAACCTTTATTTTTAAGAGTGTAACTTGAATTGTTAAATGCATTACAATTCCCAAACCTATTTTGAAGAGACACTGATGTGTCTGGCTCTATGTTGATGGTTCTTTTGGGTTAATGTTACGCTAATGTTAGCACTGGCTAACCTCTCAGTCTCCTGCTGCTCTGGGAATGATCTCCCAGCATGCACTTTGCCCCGGTCTGGTCAGGGGTGCATATGTCTGCTTCACACACCAGAGACATGACCTGGATTCAGAGAAAGATCTCGGAGGCAGCACATGGTGTATTATTAGAGAAGGTCTGCCAACTCACTGCCTCTCCCTCTCTTGTACTGTGGGCAGATTTCTGTAAGAGCACACAGTGAAACCTGCACTTGTCATGTCCACTCTTGAGTGTGTGTGCTCCAAGAGCCATACCAAACACAGGCCACAGAGTGTGACATTTCTGTTGTCCACCTCTTCAGATACACACACACACACACAGACAGTTGCCAGTTACACAAATAGACAATGCTTCTGTGCATGTTACTCTTGGACTATCTGATGCATACTGCACTCAAAAATGCATTTATAAATTGCATTTAGCAGATGCTTTGCAGCGGTCCTTATATCTTATCTTCTACATCACCTCTTAGCATCAAATAAAGCAATCAAAACACTTTACACATCTTTCTCTCTAAATAGACAGTTCCTGGTCTGTTCAAGGCATGTGCATCTTTGTGTTTGCAATAAGATGCTGTATATAGTACAGTAATGAAATCGTCAGCTTCCAGTCAGGTGTCTTGTCTTGGTCTCGCCCAATTAATTCAGCAATAGAGTCCATATAGTGGGCTAATTATCTGTCAGATGTGTGATCCAGTGTTAGTGAACAGGCACATTTTCTCACTAATATCAGTCACAGATTAGTTATACAACAAAACCATAGAAGTTTCAAAAAAATAATATATACAGTCCCAGATTTTTTCAAATGTTTTTGGAAGTACAGTGGTCTCTTATGCTCACCGCATTTATTTATTCAGAAACAGTAAAAACAGTAGTGAAATTTTATTACATAAAATGTATAGCTGAGTATAGCTGCTTTCTATTTGAATATTTTAAAACAGTAATTTATTCCGGTGATCAAAGCTGAATTTTTAGCATCATTCCTCCAGTCTTCAGTGTCACATGATCCTTCAGAAATCATTCTAATATGCCGATTTGCTGCTCAAGAAACATTTCTGATTATTGTCAATGTTGTTTCTGATATTGTTGTGGGAACTATTTAAAAGTTAAGTAAAAAGAAGTTGAAAAAAAGAAAACAGTTATTCACCAAGGACGCATTAAATTGATTTTTAAAAATGACAGTAAAGAAATGTATCTTGCATTCTATTTCGGTTTCAAATAAATCCTTGTCTTTGAAATTTCTACTCTTCAAAGAATCCTGAAAAAAAAATAAAAATAAAAAAAGGCAAAAACCATTTCAGCTTTGCATCACAGAAACGACATTTGAAAAAAGTATTCAAATAGTAAATGGTTCTTTTAAAAATTGTAACATTTAATTACCATTGTTTTTGTTCCAGTTTTTTTTACTAATCAATTCCTTATGCTTTTTTTTTTTTTTTTAAACAGAGGGATGCCATATGTAAGGCAACTGTGGAGTCCCCCGGTGAGGAAGTGCATTATGGGAAACATACTGTAGTACATGCCCCTGCCATATGGACCTACATGTCACAGGGCCCGTTTGCCCCAAGCCTCTCGATGTGGTCCAAATCTCACAGGGCAACCTCTTGACAAACCCAGAACCTCAACTCAGAGCCAACTGGAAATGGTCCAGTGGTGGAACGAGAGATTCTGTAGAGCAGCTGCACCGAGATTTGTGGAACTCTGGAAGCAGAAATCAGACCAAAATGAAATGAACTTCGATGGACACAGAACTCACCCTGGACATCTTTGGATGTCCTATGTAGCCGTTTCTGCACCTTTTTGTGAGCTCTTCCAGATTAAACTCTCTGTAACTGTGCAGTGTCAGTTTATTTATTCGTACAGTAGTCAGGGAAAACGGTGAGTGATGAATGAAGTTGTCAAACATCATTTAAAACATCCAAGCACTCTCATAACTCAGTAGAAGTTAAATGACCTTTTTTGCAGTAAATATCAAAACTCATGTCTCGGGGGGTTTTGCGGTGATATCAAATGAAATCGTACGTGAAAGTCTGTTTTTAACTACTGTTGTGATTTGACATTTTCTCATCTGTAAGAATAAGTGAGGTGGCAAAATGTGTTAAATTAATTTTGTTTCATGCCCTGAAAAGTTCATTGTGAATGTTTGTCACATTGTTTAAAGATCTCTATTATTGATATCGATCGGTTGAGTTAATTTAGAATTTAGTTTCTGAGTGAAATGCCAAAATAAACACATGATTCCACACTCCTTTGAACAGGAGACACTTACAAAACTTTTTTTTTTATTGGCCTTTGTTTACCTTGGTTTTGCAAGGCATTACCCAGCTAACAAAAATAAGTTCTAAGAATGTTTTGCTAATGTTATTAAAAAAAAAAAAAAAAAAAAGTCACTTCTGCATGTTCTCTGAACATTCAAAATGTCCAAATGGTTGTGTTATGTGAACATTAAGGGGCTGATCACACAGAACTAAAAACATGGGATGCAGTGCTCAGGAATGGTTTTTTAAAAAAAGCGCAGAGGAATGCCGCCTCCGCCATGTTGCCATTAAATATTAAAGGGGTCATATGATGTTGCTAAAAAGAACATTTTGTGTATTTGGTGAAATGAAATATGTTTATGCAGTTTAAAGTTCAAAAAACACATTTTCCACATACTGTACATTGTTTCTCCTCTATGCCCCGCCTTTCTGTAATGCGCCGATTTTTAAAAAGCTCATCGTTCTGAAAAGCGAAGTGTGCTCCGATTGGCCAGCTATCCAGTGCGTTGTGATTGGCCGAATACCTCAAGCGTGTGACGGAAATGTTACGCCCCTTACCATACTGTGATGATGCCCTGTCCGGCCGGAGAAACGAGACAGAAACATTAAAACCCATTACAAACGAGACATTTGTTGCATCCAGTGGGGACAAAATTACAGATTATAATGACTTATCCGTCCTTTTTATGCGGGCATCGCGCCTCGTAAACATTAAAACATGTCTGCCTTTGTGATCGGAGAAATGACAAACGACAAGCACTACTCTACACTGCTCAAAAAAACTCACGTTTAAATCGTCAGTGGCAAATTCTTTATATAAAAAAAAATATAAAAGACGTACTTACAGTCTTTGAGTCATAACAGCCGGCATTGTAGTCTACTCTTACAGGATCAGGAAACAGTCCTCCATAAAAAAATCTGAATATTTGGGTTGAACTGTTCTGAACAGTGTTGTAAATACAACTTAACCATGATTTCTAGTTGTGTCCTCTTTTGGAAAAAACAAAGTAGTTTCACTTTCACAACAAAACACACAGCGGGCTTGAGTGAGCCGAGGCGGGCGGGGCTGAGAACAGGCTTGGGAACCACATGTGACGACCCCGGGCTGGAATCCGCTTCATCCACGGTGAAAGCCGATCTGCTGATCCACACCACGAAGTTGATATATTTCCTCAGCGACCAGCACGGATCACATCCAGGCATGATGAAGAAGATATCGTCCTCTTTTGGAAGACCAAACAAAGTAGTTTCACTTTCACAACGAGAAACAGCGTCTTCACGACATGGCGGCGGCAACAACAATACTACAGCGAGAATAAAAGTTATGCCTTCTTTCTTTGCGTGAACAATTGGGCGGCGTTATGCAAATCTTCCCACAACGTGGGAACGTGTTAGAATGAGCCGTTTTAGGTAGGCGTGGTTGATTCTTAAAGTTTATAAAGAATATCTCTTTGGATTTGAGACTTTAGTCTTTGCAACTTTACATATCTTCTTTATGCACCAAGAGCTTGTAACACTCCAAAGAGAAAGGAAAAATTGAAAATCGCATCTTGTGACCCCTTTAAAAAAAACAACAGTTGCCATGCCAACTTGCTATGGAGCTTGCAAGGCTTGTCCCGCCTCTGGGGTCTTCTGATTAGTCCACTCTTTTTGAACTGACATTGATGTTTGGCACTGTGTGTAAAAGTTGAAGTTCTTTTAAAGTGACACGCCTTCTTAACAAGCCGCTCGTGTGCAAGATGCTGCAGAAGACGTCGAACACATTTACATAGAAAAACAACAAAGCACCACATTGGACTGGAAAAACACTTTCTGTGTGAACGGCTCCTTGAGGATACATTACATTAATAATTTCCAGACATTCTGAGAACGTGACTTTTGTTTAAAAAAAAAAAAAAAAAAAAAAACACACACACAACAAAGATCCAACTCAAAGATTTTAGAATAAAATAATGTATAAATGTTTTTGTGCTAACATTGAGAAACATATAAAGATAGATAATCGAACAGTGTCCTATTAGTATTACTGGAAGAACATTTGTTCATAACTTTGAGAGAACTCTGCCAGAACATTAGCCAAAGTTCTGAAAACGTTCATTGTTAGCTGGGTATCAGCTTCTCATGCCTGTTGAAATTTAGCTAAACTCAATTTAGCCAAGTAGAACATGTTCCTTCATCAACATCATTGCTTGTGATGGAAGAATATTACAGTCAGCCAATCAGATTTCATATTTTAAGTTTAGGGCATTTTCATCACTCAATCATATCCCTATGATTTTAGGATTTGGTCAATGAATATTTAATAGAAATTATTAATTGAAGAGCAACAAAAGATCAAAGAACATCTGGAAATTAGCCAAGCAGATGTCATCAAAACAGAAAATATCAAACTTCAAAGTGTTCAAAGTTACAAACTTACTTCATGTGCACTGATGAGCAAGTATTTAAAACAAGCTATTCAGTCTTGGATTCCGCACCAAACTGATTACAGCGTGTTTTCAGCAATACATTTAGAATATGTCTGTTGGTAGAAGTCCACAGTGCAGTTTTTGGCAGACAGCAGCCCAATTAGACTCATGCAAAACAATGCTGCTGTGGCTTCACCACCTTTGGACTGAAGTAATTGGTGGTTCAGAAACGAGCTCAAGGTGGAGGTGATCAGATGGTTTGAGCAGGTGTGAGTTTAAATATGTCAGCTGGCAAGAGGATCGACTGTGATTCATCATCTATTAGAATATGGAAACTGCTAAAGATGTTTGGGCATTGCTAGGCCTGCATGAAATCACTGCCCACGGATTTCTGCAAAATTCACTCATTATTTACAAAGCTTGCATCCTGGTGTGTTTGTTTACTAAAAATGTTTGTTCATTTGAGAATTTGACATATTTTCCCAAATTAAAACCATTCCACAAAATTCAACTGATTATATAAAATGATTCTAATTACAATACAGTATTTTTTTACTTTATTGCAGTAAAAATATTAATTAAACTTTAAAATAACATGAAATGAAAAGCAGCACAATCATTTTTTATTGTTTATTTTTAAGTTTAAACAATTTTGTATAATTAAGTTTAATTAGGCTATACAAAATATAAGAAATCTAAATAGTTTTTAAATAAGCTTTGTTTTCTTTACATAAAATATAATTAATAATAAATATTATTTTCCTTTTGATTCTATTTGACATGAAAAATTCACCCATGAAAAAAGGATCCAGGAGGAGTTTGTATTGCGATTTCTATCTAGCGTGGCCATATATGTGGCCATCCAGACGACCCCGGGCTGGACTCCGCTTCGTCCACGGTAAAGCGATCGGTGATCCAGCGACGAAGTTGATGTATTCCTCAGCGACCAGCAATGATCAGCTCTATGCAGGACGAAGAAGAGATGTCTCTTTTGGAAGACAAACAAAAGTGTTTCGCTTTCACAACTAAACACACAGCATCGCCACAACAGGCGACGCGCAGAACAACATAGTGTGTACTTTTTTGTACAGAGAGGATGAGAATAAAGTTACGCCTTCTTTCTTTGAGTGAACATTTGGGCGGTGTTATACAAATCTTCCCACACAGTGCTGTAGACAATTTTTGGTTGGGGCGTGGTAACGGCATTTTAGGAGGGTGGGACAAAGTCGGAAATTTATTAAGAATATACTCTTTGGATTGAGACTGTGTCTTTGAAACTTTACAGATCTTCTTTATGCACCAAGAGCTTGTAACACTCCAAAGAGAAAGGAAAAATTGAAATCGCATCATATGACCCCTTTAATCAACATGACGTTTTAGGAAACAAGGAAAGTCATAATTCTCATAATTAGATTCTCACCACTATGGAAGCTTGAACTGAAAGCCGAGATTTGCTGCAAGCAATTGCAACTCTCAAGTCACTGCTGGAAAACCTTTTCACGTACAATAAATTACAGTGTTTACCTAAAAATCCAATGTCGCGCTCCTGTCTCTACATCAACAGTTGCCTTACTGTCAATCTTCACCTGTTCGTACGGCTTTGTGGCTTTTACCTCGCAACAGCTGGTCTGGTAAACTCTCGTCATTGTTTCACAAGTGGGTACTATATATACAAAGTAGCATTGTGTTATACTTTGTCAAATTTGTACAACACAGGAAAAATAAACTTTTAGACAGTTACATTTTTTGTTTGTGTTGTTCTTACCACAGTTTGGGTTTCTCAGTGAAGCATTATCTCCAGCAGTGACTCAGACGCCTTTCTTGCTCTAGGCATGAGATGATGAGACATCAGCAGGGAGTTTCAGTCATACGTTGCTGGCATCTGTATTCATTTAAACCATTCGTCCCCCCCATCAACCCTAGAAATTGCCCCACCAGGACATTACATGGTTCGGAGTGGACGCAGAGGGCAAACTGGACAGCGACGGATATGTTGTGTCTCACAGGGTGTCGTCTGGTCACTCGGGGTCATTACGTAGGCTGCTTTTAAAGTTACTAATGTGAGAATTTCCAGAAATTCTGTCCATCTGTCTGTCCAAACCACCTACATGTCTCTACTGCAGTCTGCTTTCTTACCGCTCGCCATCCTACAGATTTCATTCATTTTTATGACACTATCACCCACGGCAAGGGATAAGTAAGGCTGAAAAATTGCGGTTATGAATATAAACGAATAACAGATGGGCGTTAGGATGAAAAATGTCAGCTTCTCATAAATTTTCTGCTCGGTAACAGCAATGGTAAAAAAAGCACCCAAGGGCAATTCACCATTAAAACACCATCAGAGCATCCATCCACCCGCACCTCGAATCCCGGCCCATTCGCTGATAGGAGACTCTCTTAAACCGCCCATTATGCGTTTGCCATTTAGATTAAATGGAAGTCATTCACTGTATCCAATTTGAGAGAACACACATTAAGAAAATTTAATTACGGAGGTGGATGGAGGCTATTCTCAGTGAGAGATGCCCTTTACTGTTGACATCAAGAATATGAGCTTGAGTTCCTCTGAAGTTTAGAAATAATATGTTTGTAGTGTTCAGTTGAAATTTGTCCACACACTCTGACCAATGTTTAACAATATATTTATGGTTTTAGCAAAGTTTTTATAGCTAACGAGCAATGGAAAAGTACATTTTACCTCAGGATTTCCCTTTTTTCATTAATAATAAATAAATCTAGTTTTATAATAATAATAAATAAATCTACTGTTCTGCACATAGGAGTATATCCACAAATGGTTTTTCAAAGTGATAAAGCTTGTCACATAGGTGCACGCACACACACACACACACACACACACACACACTCACAAATTAGTCCAGTATTGAAGACGAAATTATGTAGTTTCAGAGCTGATATACGCGCCACTTTTATTCGAAAACAAGCTGCAAAGTCAACAGAAAACTGTTGAGTGATACATAAAGACTAATGCACATCTGTCCAAAAAGAAAAAAACCTGGAAAGTGGGAAAATGAAAAGGTGACATTAAATTGAAGCTGTCAGCATCCAAAAGCAATTTCCATGATGAGATGAGTGGCCATGTTCTCTCATTTTCTCTCTGAAGCCTCTTCTATGGATCAGAGACACTCTGTAGAATTGCTTCTAAAGTGTTCTAACACTATTTCATATTAAAAATATTAAAAAATATATTTGATTAAAACGTCAAAAACAGACCATTTTAAACAATATATGATATCAAACAGATGGCAGGAAAATAATGCTGCCTAATAAGATTTGAGTTTCTCAAGTGGTTTTGTTTGGGATGTACACACTCGACAACAAGGCAGCTCACTAGGGTTTAGACTGTCCCAAATTAATTACCTTGCGGGTCAACGGATTGAATCAGAAGTCCTCGGTCTATGAGAAGATCCAATGCAAGTGTCACATTATGCAGCTGCAACAATGACAAAAAGATCAAAATTTTTTAAAACAAACAACTAAATGTAATGTAAATCTGCAACACTGCGAGTTCTCTGGCAACCATAAGATCATTAGTTTTGATTTCTGTCTTTTGCATTACCCTCGGTTTCCTAACATGCCTTATGCTGCTCTGCTGTCATATCCACAATCATCCTAAGAGACGTTAATTATACAACGGTGAGACATTTCCTGGAGGTGCGTGTGAAGTTACGCCGATGTAAAATCCTATAAGCCTGGATTAAATTTTTCTTATTGTTGTAAAGCGAAATGGAGCTGACTAACAACATGGTTCTCTTGTTTCAGTGCAAATGCAAAACTCTA
Organism: Sinocyclocheilus anophthalmus; assembly: GCA_018155175.1. Classification (NCBI taxonomy): domain Eukaryota; kingdom Metazoa; phylum Chordata; class Actinopteri; order Cypriniformes; family Cyprinidae; genus Sinocyclocheilus; species Sinocyclocheilus anophthalmus. The sequence goes on from JADLZN010001296.1 coordinate 159,962, forward strand.
AGGTTCTCTCAGGTTCTCACCATTTCTGAGCTCCCGACAGGACAAAGAAAGAACTCGCAGAGTGGTATGAAGAAGTCCTCCAACTGACCGACCAACAAGAGCAGAATCACTCCATCTGCAAACTAACAAAACATGAGACGTCAAAAACAAGCCCATAAAAGGCATGCATTGTTAAATATATATATATATTTTTGTGATCATAATTCTAAAAAATCAATTTCCTGTTCTCCTCTCACTTCAAAACCCAACAGCATATTTGTTTACAACTGTTTCGGACTGTTTCCACTTGTTTTAAACGGTGCTGATCTGTGCGTATTTCTCTCCTGATTCAGACGAAGATTATAGATAGACAACTCAAATAAAGTATTAGCTGGAAGCAATGGTTTGAAGGTAAAAACATCTTAATGAAATCTGTTCTGATGAAGAAACAAACTCATCTACATCTACATTTTGAATGGCCTAAGGCTAAGTACATTCTCAGCAAATATTAATTTTTGGGCGGATTATTCCTTTAACCTTTAAGTTGACCTCTAGAAAAAAATGCACCATGAGGCTTTTAAACTAGGGTTAGCATACCTGTTTGTCGAGGTCTGTCACATTCAGTCCCAGAGATGACGTTCTTATTCACTAAGTGCAAAATGGCCTGTAGGAAAGAAAACTTAATGAAGCTGTGAAAGACATGTGTCAAAGGCTTCATTTAGAGACGTATCAAACTAAATCGCAACTTTTTCACGGTCTCAATTTTGTGAGCCTCCAGCTTGAAGAGCTCATCAATGGGACATTCCTCTGCAAAGACATTGCAAGAGAGAGATTAAGAAGCAAACGCTTTCTTCTTTATACGCCTCCACTATCTGAAAGTTACTGATGCTTATAAATATGGAAATGAAAAGGCTCAGAGTTCAGCCTCTGTTTGACTCACTGTTAGATTCTCTCTTAAGCACTTCACTGGAATTACTGCGGAGACAAACAACAGACCATGAAAACACTGGTTTGGATGGTGTCACAGAGATCCAAAGTGCAGTTGAATGTTTAATAGGGAAGGAGGTTCTTCACAAACCTTTGAAATGTGATGAATTCTGTCTGCCTTGATGCCACTTTTTGTGACCTGTTTAACAAATTAGATTTTAATGAATGCTGACAACGTGAATATTTGACTTCTGTAATGCAATTTAAATGCTCAGTGAAAATTCAAAATGAATAATGTGGGACTTGATTCCATTTGGATTTGATTGGATGATGGATATCAGGCTCTTATAATATTGGTTAATAAAATTTTCTCTTGATGTGCAGATTTGATACATGAGCAGGAAAAGGTTTTTTTTGTTTTTTACATGAGCAGAATTTTTTCCCCCTTTTTTATAAAATACATATACATTTTTCTAATAATATACAATGATGAATTGTGTTCCAAAAATTAAGCAATTTTTCATTATAATATGCATATGATTTTTACAAATATTTTGTAATGATAAACTGTAAAATTTTATGAAAAAATTATAATATGCATGCCGATTAAAAAAAAATGGAATGATTAATTATGACAAAATATGACATCATTTGTTTTCATTATAATATAAATATTGATTTTTTTTAAATATGCAGTTATGAATTGTAAGAAACAATGAAAACAAATGTTCATTATAATATGCATATTATTTTTTAAATAATATGCAATAATGAGTTGTGAAAATTATGAAAACAATTGTTCATTAAAATATGCATATTAATTTTAAAATGTTCATTTTTCAAATAATATGCAGTCACAAACTGTGAAAAGTTATGAAAACATTAAATCATTTTTTTCCATTATATTATGCATAGTAATTTTTCAAATATGCAATGACAAATAAATTGAAAATAATTGCTCTTTATAATATGCATATTCATTTTTTTTAATAATATGCAGGGATGAATTTTGAAAATTATATTATATTGGCAACACCCTAGCAACCACCTAAAACAGCAGTATTGTGGTGTTAGTGACTTCACAACCTCTTTAATATACGGCCAGTGTAATTTTGAAACATTTAGTTTACACATTTAAATAATTTCAATATTAATCACCTCACACTGGATGACCTCCACGCTGACATTTACAGGCAGGACTAGATCGGGTTGGAAATGCCTCGCCATAGCCACCAGAAGATGCATTGTAGCCAAAAGGTCTCTACTGTGAATGACTGACAGATGACAAGGCTGGAGAACGGTGGACATATACTTATAAATATGTAAATAGGTTAGTGACAAGATTTGATTTGATTGCCTCATGTTTAACATTCCATTTGGCCGTTTCCTCATTCAGCCCTAAGGTCTCGTTGAGAGCTGTCAGGATCACCTCTAGTTTCCGTACCTTGGCGTCAGTGCTCAATGCGATCTCCTCTATATGTAACTGAACCCCCGCTACCCTGCCTGGGATCAAAATATGCACAGACTGTATATAGAGGGTTATCTTTCACCTCAAAAAAGAAAAGAAAGAAGCCTTTTATTAGAAACATTTTTTGTATTTTGCCTTAATTTTTATGACAATTCAAGAATAGTTCACCCAAAAATGGAAATTTGCTGAAAAAGTACGCATCCTCATGCCAGATGTAGATGAGTTTGTTTCTTCAACGGAGCAGATTTGCAGAAATGTAGCATTACATCACTTGCTCAGCAATGGATTCTCTGCAGTGAATGGGTGCCGTCAGAATGAGAGTCCAAACAGCTGATAAACATCAAATTTATATATCCAACAAGAATCCCACCACTCAGTCCACGTTAAACATTTGTGAAGCGAAAAACCGTGTTTGTAAGAAACAAATCCATCATTAAGACATTTTTAACTTTGAACTGTTGCTTATGTCTAAAATATGATGCCATAATACATAATATTGCTTTCTTCAGTGAAAAAGTCATCTCATCTGAATCAGGAGACGAAGGTGTTGGGATGGACGCCCGTTACAAGCCAAACACAGGTCCAAAAACAGCTCTAAACAAATAGGGGTGGATTTTGATGTGAGAGGACAACAGGGGATGGACAAGGGATGGTCAGATGTGAAGTTTGAAGTTCAGCTTTAATGATGACTTTGTTTCTTACAAACATGCAACTTTTCACTTCACAAGACATTAATTGATGGACTGGAGTGGTGTGGATTACTTGTGGATTATTGTGATGTTTTTATCAACTGTTTAAACTCTCATTCTGACGGCACCCATCCACTGCAGAGGATCCACTGGTGAGCAAGTGATGTAATGCTGAATTTATACAAATCTGTTTCCCCCCCCTTTTTGTTGATGAAGAAACAAACTCACCTATATCTTGGATGGTCTGAAGGTGAGTACATTTTCAGCCAATTTTCATTTTTGGGTGAACTATTCTTTTAAGCATGTGAGGTTCACCCAATAATGTGCCTGTTCGTAATTCTCTTGCTCTGAGTCCATCATAAAAATCCACAGATATTCAGACACCCCTCAAGAAATGAGATTCTCATTGATATCAGAGGGGTGGTTAGTACAGTAACTAATGAATTAGTAGACGTTTTTAATAACTCAAACCTGAAATCTTCCAGTTATCAGCCCTGAGCATTAGCCACTATGCCACACCACCCTAAAAAGATGTTAAGTATCCCACCTCTTTAAGTTTGTTGAGTGTGGGGTCTTCTAAAGATGTCGGTTGAATGATCATTCTTCTCTCTGCTCCTTAAGACCCACAATAAAACACATCATTTGCCACATTATCAGGCTCTGGATGCTTATTTGCTTTCAGCTAAACACTGGGTCTGTCCTTCATAAAAGACTGTGACTGCATCCTAATTCACATACTATACTTACTACATAGTGTGAAAGATTAGGATTAGTGTGTTCTGAATCCTAGTATATTAAAAATAGCAAGCCAAATGTGCACATTGAGCTCGTTCTGATGCTTTTCAAAACTCATAACCCCTTGCAATGTATAAGAGGAGTTTGTTGCAAGTCTCTTTTAAAATTGTCAATTGTACATTTTTAAATGTAAAAAGCTAAAGTAAATAGAAAATTAATTAAAATGAGTTGCATGCAATTTCAGTTGTTTAGGCTTAATTAGACACACCCTTTCCCGAAACCACACCCTCCAAAGACCTGTCATCCAATCCAATGTCAGGAATCGCTTAATTGTAAAAGACATGGACAGAAAACATTTTCTGATTGGCTTCTTACTGTTTAAAAGACTGTAGCCTAATTCTACAAAAAATATGACTGGGTGTTTTTAATTCAATTTTGAGGAAAATTTTAGAGTCTTTACAGTTTGGTCAAATATTAAGTCAAAATAGACATATTAAAAATGAGGGCTGTAATTATTCCCAGTTCACGCATTATACTGGAAATGAGAGGTCAAGTTGAGCGCATTGCAATGTGAGATATACTGTTCGGTTTAGTGTGCTCTAGTTGTATAATACACATAATGGCATACGTAGAAAGGTATTCCATGCATATAGAACATTTGCATGTTTTGCACAGTATATACTGCATAAAAAGTAAATAGTAGTACTAAGACATGTGTGGTTTCTTAGAACATACATTTTAGTGATATAGGCTAGCCTATGTCAGGTATATATTGTGCCAACACTGGTGTATATACTGTAGCCAGTTTTGTTCTTTTCCATTATTAGCTAAGTACATACTTTAGGCCTACATTGAAGAATGTAAATTGGGAAGCCGTCCTGACATTGTCATGATGTTGTGATGATCGCTCACCCTGACGATTGGAGAATTCGCCCTTTTCCTCTTCAGCTGCACAGTCTGCCATTCTTTTGACTGTTTCAAAACATAGTTTTTGTCAAAAAGTGAACTGTATTAATAGTTTCACTCAGCAGACATTTGATTTCTAGTGCTTCTGTTCGAAAACCAAGTGATGCTCGTTCGGGTTCTGTCTGCGTGTTTGTGTCCAGAGGGAATTTCAAGGACGCGATTAATCTTGAGGTTTTGTTTTCGGATGGACATTTTTATGGCAATGATGAAGTACGGCGAACCGAAGCCGACTTCAAACGTCAAAACACAAGGACGGAGAATCTCCACAACACACAGCAGACATCTGCGGGAGTCGGCACTGATCTCACGCTGAACGGAGGAGAACACATGGAGCTCGGAGATTTCTGCCTTCCTGCATCACGCACGCCAGCCCACATTGACATAACACAGACTGACGGGCAAAACATAAACCTCTCTGACAACAAAAACATGCTGCGGGAGAGAAAAACAAGATGGAAAGAGAAAGGACCGTCTCAAATCTCAACCATCTCTTCCTCTTTAAAACAATAGTTGGCCCAGATTTACGGTCGTGGAACACAAAATCGTCCTTTAAGGTCCAGAAAGTACATAAAAGCATCATAATTCTCATTTTAGAGTGAACTGTTGCTTTTAATGTCTAGCAATAAGGTAAAATGGAAAGCAATTTGAAGCTTTAGCTTCACAGATGTTTCTCCTGAGAAGAAAAAGTTAAAAAATATCTCAATAATGTCTCAAACTGTGCTCGTATGTCAAAAATATCTCACTTTTATCTGAGATGTTATCCATATTCATTTTATATAGCTTTAATTCATGTACAATTTTATCCATTTTGATTCTCCAAAACAATTGGAGGAGAAACATCTGAGACATAAAAGAGAAATCCATGAAGTCTACTGCGATATTATGAAAGAGCAATACAGTCCAGCCTTGTTTGTTGTCAAAACTTTCACCTCGGCTCTCGCCACACTTCTGGAGAAATCCTTCTTCTTTCAGTGGGCCTGCAGACGAAATGTCATCCAAACGGTCCGTCACCTTTACTACAAGCATCGATCAACTTCTACAACACAAATGACCATCTTTCTGAATTGACTAAAAACAAAAACAAGTTCTCAGAACCAGACATTTTGTTCTATTTTGTAGAAGCATAAATCATGTTCTAAACGGTCATACACGGCATCAAACACACACAAGACCCTCTAACAGGCTGTGCACGGGGCCTAAACATGACATTTGAGTCAGTAACGCTTACTAGTAAACAACCAAATAGTGATCCAACGTTTCCTCTTCAAATAACATGCTCCAGGTTTGAGAGCAACAATTGCATATATTTTCCACTCTCTTACTGTGATGGAGAGAACGCCTCCCTTTGACTAGAAAAACCAGAGGTAATTTGGGCCGGAGGGTTACCATGGTTACCATCCCAATGAATTCCCCCATTAAACGCAAGTATGAATTCAGAACTGAAAAAAAGACCCTCAAAGGAGCATCTGAAAACAACAGGATTACTTAGATTCAGACTCACCCATCTGTTGATGTGTTTACATTCTGCGTCACTCTGAGAGATACAATCAGACTGGAAACTACGGTTTACGTATTCCCAAGAAAATGAGAATGGGGTTTGCCCATGCAAAACTAGCTAGGGTGTTGTTAGGCAGTCGCCTGTTGTTAAGGTGTTCTGAGTAGTTGGTTAGAATGCTGCTATGTGGTTGCTAAGGTGTTCTGAGTGTTCTTACAAGATGCTATGCAGTTTGCTTAGGTGTTTGCTAGAGGGTTGCTATGTGGTTGCTTGAGTGTTGTAAGTTGGTTGCCAGGGTGTTGCTGTAGGGTCCCTTATGAGTTCAAGACAGTTGTTAAGACAGTCCGAGTCTAATAACAACTCAGACTCAATCACTGATTGCGTCAGTATTCTGGGTTGTTGCTAAGGTATTGTTATTCAGTTGCGGAGGTGTTCTGGATGGTTTTTAGGGAGTTGCTATGCAGTTGGTAGGGTTATCTGGGTGGTTGCTATGGCGTTGCTTTTTTGATTGCCAGGACATTGCTTAGGTTTTCAGACTGTCTGTTATTATGTTGCTATGCGGTTTGTTGAGAGTTCTAGGTGGTTACTCGAGTGTTGATATGCAGTTGATTGGGTGTTGTGCGTTGGTTGTTAGGACATTGCTGTGTTGTTGTTATATGAATGCTATGCAGTTGCTAAGATGGTCTGAGTTTAATAACCACTCAAACTACATGCCTGGATATTTTCTGTGGTTTGGTATCATTCTGGATGGTTGCTAGGGAGTTGCTATGCGGTTTGTAAGGTACTGTGTGTGTAGTTGCTGTGTGGTTGCCAGGGCATTGATACACGGTTGCTAAGGTGTTCTGAGTGTTTTTACATGATGCTATGTGGTTGCTTAGGTGTTCTAGGTGCTTGCTAGAGTGTTGCCAGTGGTGGCTAAGGTATCGTTATGCAGTTGCTGAAGTGTTCTGGATGGTTGCTAGGGAGTTGCTATATGGTTGGTACAGTGCTCTGGCTGGTTTCTGGGGTGTTGCTGTGTAATTTCTTGGGTTTTGTTGGTGGTTGCCAGGACATTGCATGGGTGTTCAGATTTATTGGTAATGTGTTTCTAGTGAAGTTGCTTATTGGCCGAAGTCAAATTAACCCAACCCCAATATTCTATAATAGGACATCATTGAACCCCAGAATTTGAATCACTACTGTCTCCAGCACAAACTCAAAAAGTTACAAGTTTAATATGTATCATTTGGCTGTTGCAAATCTATAACACTAGGCGTGAGCAATACTTATAATGATGCTTCTTGTAGCAAACAGTTCTAAATAAATTAAAGGTACAGTGTAGGTCTGTCATAATGAATCACACCCACAAATGAATCTTTAAACCTGTGTGCATGAAGGTGAAATATCTATATGGACCAAGGTTTTTAAGTATGAATAATTCTGTGTATGAAGACGTGATACTCAGCTGCTTATTTTGATCAAAAAAACTCTATAAATTAATTTTTTGAGACCATCAAGACCCTCTGTTCAAATTCAGAGTCAAAATGTCCAAATGAATTCATTCCAGAATGTAGGAAGTCCTTGTTTATTTGAAATAATTACAGCATTCTATTAGAATAAAATACACAGTGCATTCCAGGACAAAAAGTCATTCCGGTGTAGTGCTTAAAGCAGTGGCAGGCCTTGTTTACGTAAGTCAAATGCGAGAAAAATAAAATATTTTAATGAGCTGCTACACTGATACATCATTAAGGCTGGATACATTCGATTCTGGGCATAAATAAGCCAAATAATACAAAATATTTCATTCTTATGTACAAAAGAAACACCAGAAATGTGTGAGCGCAGACATCCTGGCGTCAATGAGGCATGTAGCAACCTTCCTCGCATCGCTTTCAGTGTTACTCTGAGTTCTTGTAGTTGGTGAAAAGGTTGTAAAGCACCCTGAGTGTTGACTTCAGATTCAAGTTCACCACGTCTGCAGGACACAAACAACAGATTCGCTGTTAAACAGACAGGGGCTTGAATATGTTACCTGTCATTGTGAAGGAACACAGTATGTTTAGTGAGAGTCATCAGGGGAAGTACAGTGTGCTGCATCAATTGAGGAACATCTCCATCTAGTGGATAATGTGGTTAACACCATGAACAGGTGCAGACAACGCGCTAGTCTATGGGATGATATTAGACTCAAAATGATTAATAGATGCACGCACAATTATCCATGCACTGCATACATTTTATACATGTATCTTACTAACCACAAACAAATGCCTTTCAATCTGAGGATGTGGAATTCGGGATTAAATGATTGTCCAGCGATTTGAACAAATACAGACATGTTTGTGTATAAAAATGTTCTGTATTAATATATCATAAATTAATCATGCAAAAAGGAATCTGTGCATATATGGATCAGGTGACACGCATGCATTAATTGACGTCTAGTTCGAGTCGATCTTGTTCAGTTCATTTGGATTTTGAGACTTCATTTTCGCAGTTTACAGCATTTCACGTCCCCCCCACACACAACTACCAACTAACAAGGCCCAGTGCAATTCATTAACGTGTACACGATTTGAAAAATTCGCAAATGTGCGGCACTACACTGAAACAAATGCCTTTCAACCGGTGTCTGCAGAGTTAATAATTACATTAATGTGCAGCATTTTGTTCAAATAGAGACATATTTGTGAATACAAATGTTATGGTTTGTATTAAAGTATCATAATTTGTGCATGTAGCGATTAAAATGTGCATTTGTGCATCAGGCGACACGCGTGCATTCATTCACGTCTCTTCTGAGTCGATTCTATTTGATTCATTTGAATTTTGAGACTTTCATTCCGCCCTTTTAGCCTTGCGCAATCCACACACACACAGCTCGCGATCCACGAGCAGCTGAGACACAGAACATCAGCGACCACTAGATGGCACTAGCCCCAGTCACATGTGCGCGTTCCATTGAGTACGGTTTCATGAATGTTACATTGTGTTTTCTTTGTTTCTTTTTGGTTTGGCTATTCTCCTCTACCGTAGAAATACAATAAAGATGTTTTTTTTTACTTGTTTTTACATAACTTATCTTAAGACACAGAATAGCTTATATTAATTTTGCCAAACAAGAACTTCATGACGGAACCTTGGGTTTTTTCTTTCTTTCTGTAATTCAACGGCATGTTGTCAGTTATTCCTTCCTTGTAGTATTATTATTATTATTATTAAAAGAGATATTATAGTCGCTCATTTAAGCCATTAGTAACCACACGTTTATATTTAATTAAACTATTAAATTAACTTAAACTAAACTATACTAAACAAGTTTTATAGGCTATAGCCTATTCCGTGCTCAAGCGGATCGCATAAATAGCTAGAACATATTTTTCTTAGGCGACTTATTACTAAACTGTTTTCTGAGTCAGTGTCTGCAAAGATGAAGTTGCCTGTGCTGATGAAGGACTTTATTCTCGAGATTTAATTATTTGTATCCTCAATATTTTATTTCTAAATTTTTCTGGATATTTAATGAGTTCAATCTCGCATTATAGGCCAATGACTTCCTCCAATTATTCTGGAGATTTTTTTTTAAACTGTTTGGCCCTATAATCCTCTTCCTACTCTCTTATTTGGCACGAATCCAAATGTTTCCATATTCACAATATTGGCTATTTGAATTGGAATGCAACAGACTATTATTTATTAGGCCTACACAGTAAATTCCCGAGTGTTAAATTAACACTGCTTGGAGCATATATGGTCCCACTCTAAAAGAGTGTTGAAGTAACACTGAAGCAGTGTTAAAGTTAATTAGATAATTATGTGATTAATTAAGTGCTGATTGAGCATTAGTGATGAACAGCTGCTGTTAACAAGCAGAATCACAGAAGAAAAGAGCAATACAAGAACTACAACAGACTTCAGCCACAGCCTTAGATTAAATCAACTGAAACAAAGAAGACATTAAATCTCTCAAGATCTCAGCAGAAGATGATTAAACAACTCCACAAACAGCCCTCCAGCTTCATGCCTTATACAGTAGCCTTGTACTTGTGTATCATTAGATCATTCGTTTTTTTTATTTAATATTTAAAGTAGAAAAATTAGAAAAAGGCTCCTTTTTCGTTTTCCCGTTTTTTACCAAAACAGGAAAAACGAGAATTCAGCTTAAATTTTCGTTTTCGTTAATGGGTGGAAAAATGAATAAACAGCTGAATATTCGATTTCTACAGGTTAACACGCGGGATTTACCTGTGTAGCCTAATTAAAGAATAGTCGGTTGCATTAAATAGCCAACATTGTGAATATGGAAACATTTAGATTCGTGCCAAATGAGAGAGTAAGAAATAGGATTATAGGGCCAAACAATAAAAAAAAAAAATCTCCAGAATAAAGTCTTTAGCCTATAATGCGAGATTAAACTCATTAAATACCCAGAAAAATGTAGAAATAAAATATTGAGGATACAAATAATTAAATCTCGAGAATAAAGTCCTTCATCAGCACAGGCAACTTCATCTTTGCAGACACTGACTCAGAAAACAGTTTAGTAATAAGTCGCCTAAGAAAAATATGTTCTAGCTATTTATGCGATCCGCTTGAGCACGGAATAGGCTATAGCCTACACTGTAAAAAATTGTTAGTATAGTTTTATTTTAAGTTAATTTAATAGTGAAAACAGAAACGTGCGATACTAATGGCGTAATGAGCGACTATAAATCTCTTTATAATAATACATAAAATACTACAAGGAAGGAATAACTGACAACATGCCGTTGAATTACAGAAAGAAAGAAAAAACCCAAGGTACCGTCATGAAGTTCTTGTTTGGCAAAATTAATATAAGCTATTCTGTGTCTTAAGACAAGTTAAGTTAGAAGAAGTTCAACAAAACATCTTTATTATATTTCTACGGTAGAGGAGAATAGCCAAACCAAAAAGAAACAAAGAAAACACAATGTAACATTCATGAAACCGTACTCAATGGAACGCGACATGTGACTGGGGCTAGTGCATCTTAGTGGCGCTGAGTTCTGTGTCTCAGCTGCTCGTGGATCGCGAGCTGTGTGTGTGGATTGGCCAAGGCTAAAAGGGCGGAATGAAAGTCTCAAAATTCAAATGAATCAAATAGAATTGACTCGAGACGTGAATGAATGCACGCGTGTCGCCTGATGCACAAATGCACATTTTAATCGCTACATGCACAAATTATGATACATTAATACAAACCATAACATTTGTATTCACAAATATGTCTCTATTTGAACAAAATGCTGCACATTAATGTAATTCTTAACTCTGCAGACACCGGTTGAAAGGCATTTGTTTCAGTGAAGTGACGCACATTTGCGAATTTTTCAAATCGAGTACACGTTAATGAATTGCACTGGGCCTTGTTAGTTGGTAGTTGTGTGTGGGGGGGACGTGAAATGATGTAAACTGCGAAAATGAAGTCTCAAAATCCAAATGAACTGAACAAGATCGACTCAAACTAGACTTTAATGCACGCGTGTCACCTGATCCAGGTATGCACGGATTCATTTTTGCATGAGCAATTTATGATATATTAATGCAGAACAGAACATTTTTATACACAAACATGTCTGTATTTGTTCAAATCGCTGCACAATCATTTAATCCCGAATTCCACAGACTCAAACTGAAAGGCATTTGTTTGTGGTTAGTGAGATACATGTATAAAATGTATGCAGTGCATGGATAATTGTGCGTGCATCTATTAATCATTTTGAGTCTAATATCATCCCATACTAGTCTGTTATGATGTCTAAAGGTTGTCCCTGATGTAACATTGCTGGCACTGATTTTTCTGGTACCTTCTGGCCGCGCTTTGGGTTTCTGTAATCCACCATCTTGCATGAGCTCAAAAGCAAATGCGACATTATGCACCTAGAGAAAAACAGAGAGAAAAACCCTCTAGCAATCCTTTCTTTAGTAATTAGTAACAAAAACCGGTTTTATATGTTATAAAATAGAAAAGCTCAGGTAATTGTGAGTTTAATGCCATAAGGATTCCATAACCACCACATAATCAGACTTAAGAAGCCCCCATCTGACCACATCAGATTCCATCAGACTTCACGAGTTCACATCAGACCACAGACTCGTTGAGAAGTATCTACAATGTAATCAGACTGGCTCTGATAAGTTTTGATGTGGACTTGCTTAGTCTAATGTGGTCTGATATGTTGTGATGTGGTTTGATGCAGTCTGATGTGGATTCTTAAAGTCTGACAGGGTATGGTGCATTTTAATGAGGTATTTTAAAAACAAACCAGACGTCATCAAACTACATCAGACCCTGTCAGATTTAATGACTGCACATTAGATGCAAGTCCACATCAGAACATATCAGCAAGTCCACATCAAACCATATGAGACTCCATAAATACTAATTGTCTGATGTGGACTTGTTTAGTCTAATGTGGTCTGATATGCTGTGAAGTGGTTTGATGTAGTCTGATGTGGATTCATAATGTCTGACAGGGCATGATGCACTTCTAATAAGGCATTTGAAAATAAACCTGTCCTCATCAAGCCACATCAGACCCTGTCAGACTTAATGATTTCACATTAGACTCAAGTCCACATCAGACTTCATAAATACTATTCGTCTGATGTGGACTCATCGAGATTGATGTGGTCTGATATAGTCTGAACAGCATTCATGAAGTCTGATTGGTTCTGATGTGGTCTAGTATGGTGTTGTTTGATGTAGTCTGATGTGGATTCATGAAGTCTGACAGGGTCTGTTGCAATTGAATGAGGTATCTGAAAACAAATCAAACCGCATCAGACACTGTAAGACTTAAGTCCACATCAGACCCAATCAAACTTTATAAATACTATTCATCTAATGAGACTGATGTGGTCTGTGTGTGAAATCATGAAATCTGATAAGGTCTGATAATGGTTTGATGTGGTCTGATATGGTGTATTTTGGTCTGATGTAGGCTGATGTTGTTTGATGAGGTCTGATTTGTATTCATTGAAGTCTAATGGAGCTTGAACAGACTCAGATGTGGACTTGAGTCTGATATGGTGCATTTTGGTCTGATGTAGGTTGATGGGGTTTGATGAGGTATTCAATGAATACAAATCAGACCTCATCAAACCACATCAGTCCACATCAGACCAAAATGCACCATATCAGACTCAAGTCCACATCTGAGTCTGTTCAAGCTCCAGTAGACTTCATTCGACCCCAACAGAACAATTCAGTCCACTTCAGACCTCACCAGTCCATATTAGACCACCCTATGGCACACTTACCTTCTGTTCGAAGCTTTCAGGCGTGAGGTAGAAGTTGTACAGTGGCACAAAGTAATTTTCTAACAATCCCATCAGCAACACCAGATAGACACCATCTGCAAACTTCACACACACACACGAAGAGGTTTTTAAGCGGTTTTGATTGTAAAGATCTGTGTGAGAGTTAACAGATGATGTTTATACCTGTGATTCCAGCTCCGTCACCTCCAGGTTCAGTTTGTTCAAGTGTTTATTCACAAATGTAATCAGCGACTGAAGAAACAGACATTGAATGTTCATTTTGGATAATAATCAGTACCGTCCCATCCGAATCCAGTTCTTACCGTTTTCACTACGTTCAGTTTGTCAGGTGCGTGATCCAATAACGTGTCAAAAGCATCACGTTCTGCAAATGACAATAAAAAAAACAGTTTTTAGACAATTTTTTTAAAAGCATACAAACCATCATAATACACTTGTGGAAATTCCAGATAAAACCAACTCCTGATGTTCACTAGTTTTATAGGTTCTACTTGAATAAAACAGGCCATTTTATACATATAGCTGGTCTAGATGGTTGATTAGCTGGTCTACACTGGTTTCAATCTGTCAGATCACCTTGATCAAGCAGATTACGGCTGGTAAACGACCTTGGACCAGCAATGAACCAGCTACAATTTTCCAAAAACTAGACCTCTGTATAATCCTTAAGGAAAAACATGAAAATGTGTGTGAATACCATAGACTGTATAAAAACATGGACATAGTGTCCGTGACGTCAACCGTAGTTTTCCGAAGAGCGTTTTTGAAGCCTAAAGTAGGCGGAGCCGGCTGTCGCCATCTTGGCAGCGAGTCACCGCGCGTCACTCCCGGATAATCGAAAATAGGCAAAGAGGCGGGAGCTGGTTGCTGAAACCACGCCCACCTAGCTCGACCAATCCACCTGTCACTCAAGTGGCCACTCCCTTAATTATGCAGAACTTTAAGGCTTAATATAATTTAAATGGATGAGTTATAAAAACAATTCACCCCCCCTCACAGTTGTCGTGAAGGGCAAAATTAGCTATATAGACCAAAATAATTTTTTGAACCAGGCTGTAAACATGTTTTTTTCTGCTGTAAAGTTGGGCATTTTAACATGGGGAGTCTATGGGACTGACTCCCTTTTGCAGCCAGCCTCTAGCGGCCAGTTGACGAATTACAGTTTAAGTCACTTCCGTGTTGGCTTCACGAGAGAGAGCGAGAGGTTGCCGCTTGGTGAATACTCACCTGATCTTCCGATCATCATTCTGTTGGAAACAGTGAACACAAAGTCAGCATCAGATCACACATTCAAAATACATAAGCTACTTTTCTGTGTTAAAATCATCTTTCACCACTACTAGATGGCCACATTGGAGCGTCTTACTCTGTTGTGGTACTTGTGAGTTGTTTGGTCACATGAGCAGTCTGAAGGATTCCCTCTTTTTTCTGAGACAAACACAACCTCTGTAATTAGGCTGAACTTATTTGATATAACGTTCAATATCACACTTTAATAAACTCGTCGTACCTTGACCACGATCACCCTGATGGACACATGCTCAGGTAAGCGGATAGGAGCCGCGTAGTAGATGGCCAGCGCCAGCAGCAGGTACACGATGGACACCAGGTTCTTAGAGTGGATTGCTGAGGAAGAGATAGAGACTTAACATCAACAATAAACATTTTTTTTATTTTTGATAATGTATTTAAAGATTAATTTAATTAAAATCAAAATGGACTCAATTTACTTTCTTAATAAAGGTCTCTTGTGCACAATTTATCAGTGCATGTTACACGTAATAATAATACAATATACATATAGTTGTTTTCATAATATTAATTAATGCTTTTTTTATATTATAATTTTATTCCAGTTAGTAATTTTGTTATGTGCTTTTGTCCTTTTTTTGTATTTTTATTTATTTATTAATTAGGTTATTTATTTTATATTTCAGGATTAGTTTTTATTTAACCATTAAGAATGGAAAAAGGTCATGTTATTTTAGTATTATTTAGTATATTGTTTATTTGTTAAAAACAATATTAATATTAAAAATTTTCATTTTAGTTAAATTTGTAAAAATTGTATGTGCTTCGTCATTGTATTAGGTTTTTTTCTATACGATTTAGACGTAATTGACTTTTATTTCAGTTTTAGTTTTTATTATCTCCAGTTACTAATATACATATATATTTGTTTTCATAATATTTCATTTGAACCAATGAGAATGGGAAAACAAAAAAACGTCATGTTATTTAGGAATGTTTAGATTAGTAACTGTATATACATAGATTTTATTAATATTTTGAATTGACTTTTGTTTTTATATTTTCAGTTTTAATTTCATTTAGTAACTTTTTTTGTAATTGTGTCATGTGCTCTTTGTCATTAGTATTAGTTATAAGGGTTTTTTTTAATTACTATATAGGTTTAATTTATTTTTCTTTCCATTTCCGTTTCAGTTTTAGTTTTTATTTATTTACAGTTAGCAATTTTTTTACTTAAACTTATGTCAGTTTCTTGCCCATTTCATTTTAGCTTTATACCAGTTAACAAAAATGTTTTTAATAGTTTTGGTTAAATTGTACCCCTGGTACAATTTAATTCTTACTTATTTTTGGGTGAACTGTCCCTTTAAATGCGAGTGTGTTTCAGCACTCACAGTCGACACTCCACTCAGTGTTCCAGTCCAGCGGTCTGAGAACTCCATTAACAGCCTCCAGAACCGTCTGCAGTTTCTGCTTCTGTCCGATCTCTGACTGCGTCACTTCTGCCACATTTAGCTTATGACCCGACAGCTTCTCTGAAGGAGACGACACACACAGAACACCCTCACTACACTGAAAATACCACAGCAAAATGCCAAAACAGACGATGAACACAAAAAATATGAAGGGAAAGTTCTTTGCTAACCGAACAGTTTCTGCAGCACCTGTCCATCATACAGATCTTCTTCAAGGTCTTTCACGATGATTCGGTCCTCCTCAAGTTCACTGTTGATCCAGTCAATGAGAACCTGAGAGGAAGAGAGAATAAGGATCAGTGGGTAGAATGGGAATTATGCCAAATGGGCGTGGCTTATCAGCCCAGATGTTCACTCTAATTGGATGGGTGTGATAGTTTTTTTTATTATCATTTGTGATTTCTGTTAAGGTATATACTGTTATTTACTGTTTAATCATCAACATTTTTCACTCCATGTTTATGGTCTAGAGCAGTGGTTCCCAACCCTGGTCCTGGAGGCACCCCAACACTGCACATTTTGCATGTCTCCTTTCTATGACACACCAATTTCAGGTCTTGAAGTCTCTACTAATGAGCTGAAGACCTGAACCAGGTGTGTTTGATTAAGGAAACATGCAAAACGTGCAGTGTTGAGGTGCCTCCAGGACCAGGGGTGGGAACCACTGATCTAAGTCTAGGCTGGTTGGTACTGTTAAACTAAAACTAAAAAAAGTGTTTAAATATTTTGTTAATTCGAAATAAAACAAAGAAAATAAACATATTAGTATTATATAATTTCATATTGAGAGGAAACTAAAAAAATTGAATGTTTAAAAAATGAAAATGCTGCCTTGGCACAACTAACTGAATTAATGTTCAAGTTAAACTTTACCAATTAAAAACTGAAACATTAAATGAACGAAATATAAACTACTAAAGATTAAAGCACATAACAAAATTACTAAAATTAAACATTAAATGACCAATACTTAAATTGAAACGATAATTACTAGTATAAAAATAAAAGCTTATTTAAAATATTAATGAATGCCATAGTCTACAGTAAAACTGTAGAGGGCGCTGACTAAACAGATTTTAATGTCAAATTTAAAGTTCCATTGGTGTTACTGTCTTCATCTGCCATTTCTGTTTTTCTTTTCCACGGCATTAATTCTGAAATATTAGTGTAAGCAGTCAGAAAAGGTGTTTTGTACGGAAGTTCTAAGCGGCCATGCATTATTATTTTTTTTCCTTGTTTTCTCGTTATAACGACTTAATTTTCTCATATCGACATAACGAGAGTTGTTTTCTCGTTTATAACGACTTAATTTTCTCGTTATATCGACATAACGAGAGTTGTTTTCTCGTTATAACGACTTAATTTTCTCGTTATATCGACATAACGAGAGTTGTTTTCTTGTTATAACGACTTAATTTTCTGATGATCTCGACATGAGTTGTTTTCTTGTTATAACGACTTATTTTTTCGTTATATCGACATAACGAGAGTTGTGTTCTCGTTATAACAACTTAATTTTCTCATTATATCGACATAAAGAGAGTTGTTTTCTCGTTATAACAACTTATTTTCTCGTTATATCGACATAACGAGAGTTGTTTTCTCGTTATAACGACTTCATTTTCTCGTTATATCGACATAACGAGAGTTGTTTTCTCGTTATAACGACTTAATTTTCTCGTTATATCGACATAACGAGAGTTGTTTTCTCGTTATAACGACTTAATTTTCTCGTTATATCAACATAACGAGAGTTGTTTTCTCGTTATAACGACGTATTTTTTCGTTATTCGAAATACGAGAGGTGTTTTCTCGTTTTAACGACTTCAGTTGGTCTATAGTGCCACCTGTTGGCGCAGTTTTGTAACTTAGAGAACAACTTTTTTTATGCTGAGATCATGAGAAAATTAAATCGTTATAACGAGAAAACAACTCTCGTTATGTCGATATAACGAGCCAGTAAGTCGTTGATAATGAGAAACAACTCTCGTTAGTCGAATAACGAGAAATTAAGTCGTTATAGAGGAAACGAAAACAACTCTCGTTTCTTTGTTATGTGATATAACGAGGAAAATTAAGTCGTTTATAACGAGGAAAAACAACCTCGTATGAGATAACGAGAAAAAGTCGTTATAACGAGAAAACAAGAAGGGAAAAAAAAATAATGCATGGCCGCTTAGAACTTCCGTAGTTTTGTACCTTCTGAAGGTCTTTAAAATTGAGGTCTTCTCTGGACGTGGGGTCTAGAATGGTCCTCTCTGCATTTTCCTCTGCAAAAATCAAGGAAGAAAGAAGAAACTCTTTAACACACTGTTTTTTTTAAAAAGACAATTAGGTTGGATGATCCTCTAGAACTGTCTTGGGTGTGTGTGCATTTCACCAGCTATCTTACTCAGAAACCAGGGTGAGTAAGAGACATGGCGGAAATGGGAAGTGTCCTCCACACCCAACACTACGGTTTAGGAGTTCTTAGTAATGCACTGCTTAAGTGCCAGCTTTATCGCAGATGTTTCTCTTTAAATTCTTAACTAAGAGAATAAAAACAGACACACAAAAAATTAATATTTGCTCAAGATATACTCACCCTCAGGCCATTCAAGATGAAGAGTTTGCTTCTTCATCAGAACAGATATGGGGAGATTTAGCAACTACATCACTTGCTCACCAGTGGATGCTCTGCAGTGAATGGGTGCCGTCAGAATGAGAGTCCAAAACAGCTGATAAAAAACATCACAATAATCCACAGCACTCCAGTCCATCAGTTAACGTCTAGTGAAACAAAAAGCTGCATGTTTGTAAGGGCCAAATCCATTATTACGATGTTTTTAACTTTAAACAGTTGCTTCCAGCTAAAATACAAGTCCTCTATCCATAATATTGCTTCCTCCAGTGAAAAAGTCATCTCTTCTGAATCAGAAGAGAAATATGCTCAGATTAAGCACCATTTAAAAGTGAAAACAGTCCAAAACAGATTTAAACAAATATGTGTATGTATTTTGATGTGAGAGGACAACAGGGGATGGGCATTTCACTGGAGGAAGCGATATTATGGATTATGGACTCATATTTTGGCCAGAAGCGACTGTTTAAAGTTTAAATGTCTTACTGAAAGATTTTTTTTAAACACACAGTTTTTTGTTTCACAAGACGTTAATTGATGGACTGGAGTGGTGTGGATTACTTGTGGATTATTGTGATGTTTTTATCAGCTGTTTGGACTCTCATTCTGATGGCACCCATTCACTGCAGAGCATCCACTGGTGAGCAAGTGATGCAATGCTACATTTCTCCAAATCTGATGAACAAACAAACTCATCTACATCTTGGATGGTCTGAGGGTGAGAACATTTTCAGCAAACTTACATTTTTGGGTAAATTTTGATTTGCGTATACGATCGTTGAAAGTGAAAGTTGTGTTCATTTGTGAAGATTGAAATCATAAACTTTTGTGAGCATGTTTTCTGGAATAATCTAAAAGCCAATGGAATTAGGGTGATGCTAATTTACACAAATATGGCGTCACTACAGCCCTCTATTCTGACCACTAGTGGAGGAGTGAGACATTACATTGGGTTTAATGGATGAGAAGAAGTCAAATGTTACCAAGCAGCGTGTCCTCAGGGAGTAGCTCTGGGTCAGTGTGCAGTAGGGGGGCGTTGATGGCGTTCTTACCATCTTCCTGAAGGTCACTCACTAAGAAGACAAAAGAAGATGACTAAAGCATCATAAGCACCATATTTTCTATCTAGGACATGTACCATGATAATAATATTGAAGTACCTTGGAATATAGTAATAATTCAATACCATGGTAAATATCAAGCAACCATGGTACACAGTAAGGGTTCCTATGATTGTCTGCATTGTTTCAGGAAAATATCTGTGACAGGCAGAGTGGATAATATCACGTAACTCACTGCCGTTTCAATTAATTAGCCTAATCAGCTGATTCATGAGTGACTCTCTCTCTCTCTTCCTCTGTCAGATTATTACAGTTAATTTATAATGTGACTTGACCTCTCGTTCTATGGAAAACAGCCTCAGTTTAGTGCACTTCCTCTTAAATGCAAACAGTCATCAGGGTTGAATCCAACCATCAGAAAGAGTTCCTCCTGTATGCTACACAACACACCCACACCAACACATACAGAGTCAGCAAGGATGCATTACATGTATCAAAAGTGACAGTGAAGACATTAATAATGCAGCAAGAGATTTCGGTTTTAAATAAATGCTGTTCTTTTGAACTTTCCATTCATCAAAGAATCCTAAAAAAAAAAAGTATCACAGTTTCCACAAAAATAGTAAACGGTTTTCAACATTGATAGTAAGAAATGTTTCTTGAGCAGCAAATCAGCATATTAGAATGATTTCTGAAGGATGGAGTAATGATGCTGAAAATTAATATTTATGTGAAAAAAATATGACTGATTTGAATAAAGATTTTAATACGGATGTCTGAGTGTAAAACTGCACACATACCTATCATCACTTACAGGTGCATCTCAATAAATTAGAATGTTGTGGAAAAGTTCATTTATTTCAGTAATTCAACTCCAATTGTGAAACTCGTGTATTAAATAAATTCAATCCACACAGACTGAAGTAGTTTAAGTCTTTGGTTCTTTTAATTGTGATGATTTTGGCTCACCTTTTTGTTTTAGTGAAATGTTGGCCTTCTGAAAAGTATGTTGAGTCAACAGTACAGTCAAAAAATGACTTTAAGAGGATAATAAAAGTGTCATTCATGTTTTGTCATCAACCCCCCCATGTAAGTGGAAACTCGTATAAACATTTAAGGTCCAGAGGGACAGTTTCACATTGACAGTTCTTCATCCACCCTGCAGATCTACACAGAGCATGCAGCATCTTAAACCAAATCTGCATTTCCTGCAAGATTACGCTTCTGCTTTTCATCATAATTGTGCATTTCCCCTCTAGGGCACCATGAAACATGCCTCATTTTTTTAGGATTACAGTTCCGTCCATGTTTCACATACAGAAATAAATCCTCTAGGAACAGAAGCTATTTATAGTGATCAATGCTAATACTGTGTATTAAATACTACACAGTAATAAATACTATATATACTGACCATACATATATTCACGAAAACAAATGCATTTCATTTATATGAAAATACTGATATATGCAGTGTTGGGGAAAGTTATTTTTTAAAAGTAATGCATTACAATATTGCGTTACTCCATAAAAAAGTAACTAAATACGTTACTTAGTTACTTTTTATAGAAAGTAATGCGTTACGTTACTTTTGCGTTACTTTTAAAAATCTGGACAGGGCTTGCTTGCTTTGTTTTTAAAATAAAAAAGTTATATTTTTGGCAAATATAAAAGCCTTTTCACACCAAAAGTGAAAAATGAAAGCCTCAGGCTGAAGGGAAAGTAATGTCACTCCGTTACAGTAGAAGCAGAAGAAGACATTTCAACACACTTCAGCAATAACAAAGACAGATTTTTGCTTATTAGTACGGTGGAACTTGATCATCGAAGGTCAGAAGCAAAGACATTGTTAATAGAATGGGATTAAATACATAAACTATATTTGTGTTGTTTAATATTTAATTATTGCAGGTTTGCATTATTTTTATTCATTTTGAGGGATACTGAATCTGTGTTTTTTTTCTTGTGAGTGAGTGAGATAAATTAATGCATATTCATATTTATTTTGAACTACAGTAACATCTTCTGAGTTCTCTCAACATGGGGACAGGAGAGCTGTTAATAAATAAATTGGAAAAAAAAGTAACTTGAGTTACTTATTTGAAAAATTAACTCAGATATTCTCTCGTAAATTAAAAAGTATGGCCTTCTTAATTACTAGTTAATGTGTGTAAAAATGTAATTGATTACTAATCGCGTACTTGTAATGCGTTACCCCAAACCTGTCTATATGTATTTATAAATATAATTGTTATATAAATATATACATTATAAGGTTTCTTATAAGAAAATGATAATATATATAATAGTCTTAAATAATAAATGTATAAAGACTGTAATATTACGGTAAGGCTACCGTGTGTTACAGGCATATATATTCAGAGATAAAAAATACTGCATTGTAAGATATTGTACAAGTAAATCTAAATATAAAGGTCATAATTAAGAGCGATTGCATTATTTAACCATGCTTTTAAATGAAAAACAGCATAAAATAGCCATGTACTGATTGTTAACCATAGTGAACATGCATACACTGTACAGGTTCTTGTGCACCAAACAGACCTGCTATTATTATTACTTAACACAATCATACCCTATATAATAAATACTATAATATTTTATAATAATGTTTCAGTGTATGATTATCAAAGCATGTGCATTCATAAATAAATATATTTACTTTTATATTTAATATTTAACACGTAAATCTAATGTGGCAACGTACATCTGCATTCATTTAATTAAGATCTATTAAACTGCTGCACCATAAAACAGCCCAACCTTGCTTTCTTTTTTTCGTTCCACACAGTAGACCAGCCATGTCCTGTTAAACAGCGCTGAATCCCGCTAATGTCCTGCAGTGAGTCTCGGTGGCGTGTGTGTGTGTGAGTGAGTGAGTGAGTGAGTGAGTAAGGCCGCTAGTGTGGCTACAGCAGTCGCACCCGCGTCATCACGTGTTATTTCTGTCCCTTTGAAAGCCCCCACCCTCACTGCTCTTGTTTCAATGAGGACGAGAGGCTGCTCTACACTCCACTCTTATGGAGTCTTATAGATGCAACATGTGACTGTATGATGAGCATACTAATGAGGGACTAACCAGAATAACACTTGATGGAGAGACGATACACCTCTGCTTTTTATAATATTGTACATCTGCCTTCAATTTTTTTTATCGAGCACAATAAAATAGAAAATAGTCTATTCTACAATGGATTAGACATTCAAATTTTTCATGCAACACATGAACTCTTAATGTTCAAAGGTTTCCATATATTTGATTTGTGTTGTGTAATTAATTCTATTCTATAATCCTATATTCAAGTTTTTCTGCAACACACAAAATCTTAATGGATCTTTGAAAATCTCCAGATCTTAAATGTCCATTGTCTAATTTATTCTATTCTATTCTGGATTAGATATTCAAGTTTTTCTGCAACACATAAAATCTTTGTGACTCTTCGAAAATTTCCAGATCTAAGTCTGTCGGTTACTTATTTATTCTATTCTATTATATTCTATTCTGCATTATCATAGATAAACTAGTTTGACAAGACCAATATATGTGAAAATTAACATAATGAAATACTTAAAAAAAAAAAAAAATTTAAGTAATTGTTGTCGGAAACATTGACCCATCATTGCAATTTGACCAGAACGTATTGACCATAAACATTTTTGAAAAACATAATAAAAAAATATTTGAATTTCAATAAAAGCAAAATTTATGTACACCTTTTTTATTTATATATAGACCATTAAAATGTAATGGCATTGAATGGGCACACGCAAATTGGCTGATATTTTTATTTTTAAAAATACCGGTAAATGTTTTTGCTTTTTTCCTAAAAATTATAATTTTAAGTATTATCTGAGTGGTGATGATAACCAACCAACTTAATATATGTGAAAAAATGCTCCTTAGGAAATACAACAACCATTTCATACCTTCACCATGACTTTTTACATTCATAAGCACACATTTTATCATCATAATCAGTGTATTAACACTGACGTAACGGAATTGTATTTTAGGAGCTGAAAACTATCCATTATGACAAACTAGACTTCTGCATTCTGATGAAAGCTATTTTTAACATAGCAACACTTTACCTCAGATAGCTCTACACAAACACAGCCACACGTCACTGATGCTCAATGTTCAAACATAGACAAGAGTGAAACTTACTGAGATCCATGTTCCTCAACGCTCTGAACTCGTCTGAGGACACTTAACAAATGAAGGCAACAACAGCCAGATCTGTCAGTACTCATACATCTTTACTCATACACACCCAATAATATGCAAGTCAACATCCTGACAGACAAACAAACACTCACACACATCCTTATATCAGAGGGTTTTCTGATATCAGCTTCTGCACAGCAGGGATAGGAAATGCTGCTGTCAATCATAACAGCTACTACTTTCCTGAAGAAAACAAACCACTCTTTCTAACAAATGTCCTCTGGATGGCGCTATAAATGTCATGTTTACTCTTGTACATAAAACAGCATCACTGCTTAACTAAAGTCACTCATCTGTAAGACATTTGACCAGCATACCATCAAATTTTCATCAAAAATGTATGACTGTATTTCCTCTTAGAGATTTCAAACTACATCCACCAATCAGCAGAGTTCTGATTACAGGCCATGCAGCCAGGATACCTTAGCAACCAGCCAAATACACTCTAGCAACCATTCAGAATCTCCTAACAACAACCTAACAACCATCCAGAATAGCCTAGCCTCCAGCCAAAGCACCCTAGAAACACTATAACAACCATCCAGAACACCCATACGACACCCTAAAAACCATCCATAAGACCCAGGCAACACCATAAGAACCAGCCAGAACACCCTAGCAAACAGGCAAAACACCTTAGCTACACCCTAACAACCAACCAGAACACCATAGCTAACAGCCAAAACACCCTAACACCATTTAGAAAACCCTAGCAACACCCTAACAACCAGCCAGAACACCTTAACAAACACACTAACAAGCAACACCCGAAAAAACCATCCAGAACACCCATGAAACATCTTAACAACCAGCCAGAACATCCTAGCAACACCCTAACAGCTATTCAGAAAACCCTAGCAACACCCAAACAACCAACCTGTACAACCTAGCAAACAGTCAAAACACCCTAGTAACAGCTTAACAGCCAGCCAAAATACCCTAGCAGTACTCTAACAACCATCCAAAACACCCATGCAACACCTTAACAACCAGCCAAGAGACCCTGGCAACACCCTAACAACCATCTAGAACACCCAAACAACTATTAAGAACACCTTTGAAACACCCTAGTAACCAGCCAAAACAAACTAGTAACACCCTAACAACCATCCAGAACACCCATGCAACAACCAGCCAGAACACCCTAGCAACCAACCTGAACACCCTATCAAATAGCCAAAACACCCTAGTAACACCCTAACAACCAACCAAAATACCCTAGCAACACTCTGACAACCATCTAGAACACCCAAACAACTATTCAGAACACCCTAGCAACCAGCCAAAACACCCTATCAACCATCCATAACACCTTAGACGGACCAGAAAACACCTATTTGAACACCATAGCAACACCCTAACAACCATTTAGAACACCCTGGCACCCACTCAAAAGACTATATCAACCACTTAACAGGGCAGTCACTTCAAACTGCAAAAGTATTCGGAATTCACAAGCTCAAAATAACCGTCAGACTTTCAGCCTAAGCTTATCTTAGTTTATCAGGCCAGAATTCAGCGTTTCATGGCTGCTACTATGGCACTGAATACTGAAGCACTAAATAATCCATTAAGATTCTTTGAAAGTTCCCAAAAAGGATCCTCCTGAACAAAGAGTCACTAAAGAGCCTGTCATCTGAGTGACGGTTATTGAGGTTAGAAAAGACAACCAATCCTATTCATCATGACACACACACACACACACACACACACACATTACTGTGCAGCTGTTCACACAGATGGAGACTGGAAGGGGTGAGTTTGATAATACATAATAAAATACAAAAAATGCAAAATCACAAATACAAAATAACTCATCAAAAATGCAGATTTTTAACTCTTGAGAGTTGAAAACAATATAAGTAATCAGGACAAAGCAGTCCACCTCATTTTTATCTGAATAACCTTGAGCTCCTGACCTGAATATTTCTGTCCCAGGCAACAAACACCACAATATAGCTTATGTTCTGCTGATATAAGAAGAGTAAATCATAATCATTATAAAACTAACATTGCACCAGTCCAGTAGAATTATTTATATTAATATAAATAATACAACTGGTTAAATATCCTGCATTAAAAAAAGCATTTTCATAGATTCATAAATTCGAATATGAATCAAGTGCAACACCATGGACAGCGATACAAATCAATCACTGCATGATGTGCTCATCTAATTATATTATTTTCTCCTTTTCTTTAAGTTACAATATCCTGGAAAACATTACCTTCTTTCAGCTTCTTTTTGCGAACTAACGTCCCCCCCAGTTTTCCCAGCAGCGACTCATCCTTCTTCATCTTGCCCGGCTGTCCGGATGGTTTGGTGGGAGTCGCGGCCATCTGCTCCGCTGCGGCTTCACTCACAGAAACACAACGAGTGAGAAGAATGGAAATTAGACTGTCTGTAAGGGGCGGGGCATAGCGGCCCGAAACTTGCTAAAATAATTATTTTACTGTTTTAACTTTTTACGGTGTACTTTAAATTAATTAGGTATTAAATTTACTCAGTGTCATTTATCATGTGAAAAATATTGTCTAGATTGGTGCTAAAGATGAGCTGCGATGTCACGTGGTACGTGTTACTTTTCTCAGCGCTGTTCGACTAATCGGTTTACTTGAAAATGATCGGGTTTTTTATTTAATAGGGAATAAAGAACTTGTTTATGCACGTTTACCGGGTATTAATAAGAATTAATAGCCATCAGTCAGTGTAGCGCTGTTTAATGTTTAACAGGAATGAAAACGAGACTGTGAGGGACAGAAGTACAGTGTGTACAATTGATTGTAGTGTAGGTCAGCAGTTCAGCTGACAAAACATATTTAGTCTTTCAGTAGACAAAATCACCATAAAACAGTGAAAGTTGTTAGGTTTGAAAATCACGTGATATAGTACCTCTAGAGCAGGTGTGCCCAAACTCGGTCCTGGAGGGCCGGTGTCCTGCACAGTTTAGCTCCAACCCCAATTAAACACACCTGAAGCAGCTAATCAAGCTCTTTAGGCATACTAGAAACTTAAAGGCAGGTGTGTTGAGGCAAGTTGGAGCTAAACTCTGCAGGACCGAGTTTGGGCACCCCTGCTCTAGAGCGTAACATTGTAAAGTCATACAAAACATTGTGAAATTCAATAGGGCGTCTAACCTGATTAAAATCTATAGATTTAGGTGAGTATACTATTATACGGTAGCACAAATATCACCAGTAAGACAGAAAAAGTTCTAAATGCGATTCTAAATTGAGGATTCTAAAGATTTTAATCCAATTGGAAACGGCTATAAACTGGTGACATTTGGAAAAGCATCACATGCCATAAACAACCATTGAAAATGATAAAATGGGCATATCTCTAATACTATTTGATAATAACGGTCTTATAATGAAAAACAAAGATTCAGAAGATGAGAAAATATAACTTTGCATACTTACCCTTTGCTCTGGGTGTGGTGAAGAATTTAACAGAAAGCAGCACCGAGGTAGTGTAATATTAGTAATAAAAAAAAAAGGAAGTATGAGCAAATTTTGACTGTGGATATATTCCGAGTCAGGCATAGTCATATCTGGAAAAGTGCTGTAACATCTTGAGCCACACCCTTACAGTCATTCATAGAAAGAAACTAAACACACACACAACACACATCACCTAGTTAAGACATCTATTGTTATTATATAAAGCTAGTCATAATTATTAACCCTAAAAGACAACTTTCTGCATCTAAAAAAAATATTGATCTATTTACATTTATTCATTTAGCAGACGCTTTTATCCAAATGAGGAAAACAAGCAGTTTATAATACATAATTCAAAATGTATAACATTTAAAATGTTGCTTACATCCTCAAACGGAGGTACTGTCAGATTTAGATCACTTCTAACTAAACAAATCTTATACAAGCAACAAGGTCAAACAACCTGTAACAGGTTCATTTTTAATGCCATACGAAATTTACAAAATACAAAAAAGTGACTATTTTCCATAACTGAACATCAAAACGCAGGTGTTCAATGTTCCAGAGGTTTCCATCAGCTTTCCGAAACGGCACAAACAAAAAATAATTATTAATTTATTCATGTAAGAGTACATTAAGGCATTCTTAAGGTCACATAACACATATAATTCACCATGTATGAACTTTTAGATAAATATATGTGATGTATGTTTCGCAAAACTGCTCAATTACATGCTCCATAAAATATTTTTGTGAACTGTGGTATCAGTACCTGTGCACCGCAGCAGACCCCAACACTCCTGCACCAAACTCCAGCGTTTCTGTAGCCTCTGTCTCTGCTTTTCCATCATCTGAACATCTTCAGGTTTGGAGCTTCCAGGGGCCCGAGTGGAGGGACAGGGGCCCCAGAGAGGGCAGAGACCGTAACCGCCAGCAGATCTTTGTCACAGCCCTGAAGACATGCGGGTATGGCGATTTACTAGTAGCAAGCAACTCTCATACAGAAGATTAAGACGAGTAAAATGAAATAAACAATACACAAAACAAATAAATAAATTAATGTAAAATAAATACATTGAAATAAATAAATGCATAGAGTAAAAAATAAAATTGTAAATAAATACATGTCAAATAAATCAATACATTTAAAATGAATAGTTTTTAAAACAAATAAGCTATGTAAATACATTAAAAAATAAAACATTAGTAAAATAAATAAATGTAAAATAAACAAATGCATTTAAAATTAATAAATATGAATACATTTAAATAAACAATAAATAAATATATTGAAGGCAAATAAATACATTTAAAATAAACTATTTAAAACAAATACATTAATGTAAAATAAACACAAATATATTTAACACAAATAAATACATTTAAATAAAGACATTTGAAATGACTAAAATCAATAAAAGAATACATTTAAAAAATAATAATAATAAATTAAAGGGATTTTTGGAAGAAAGGTTTATAAATAGTATAAAAAACTGAGTTGACATGCAGTAGGGTAAGCGGTCGGTCCTCTGCCAGGGCCTTGGAGCAGATGGTCAGGTGAACCCGGACTGGTGCCAGATGAGTCTTGGCCCCCTGTCTTCAACAACCCCCCCGCACCAGCCCGGGTTAAATCATATATGCCCCGGGGAGGATCAGGCTCAGAACCGCTGCATAAATCCTGCCGTGAATCTCTCACCCTGAAGACGAGCAGAAAGAGGAAGTGACATCACAGAAATAGACCAAAACCTCCGGAGAACAATATCAGCTATGATCGCACACCCTCTCAGACACAAGGACAACGAACCCGTTCTTTCAGTCTTCAGCACAGATTGGGACTAGAAACACACTTCCTGAAGATGAGAAGACACCCAAGTGGCCAGGCAAGCAAATCAGTGTGATTTTTTAAAAATTACTGAAATTAAAACGAAAAACAGAAAATTATAAAAATATAAGCTAATTAAAATTTGTATAAAAAAACATATATAATGGATAAATTGATACTAAAAAAGCAAAAAAAAAAAAGAATCTAATATTAAAAATAAGTGTAATACAACATTAAATAATCCTTTTCAGAAAAGCTAAAAAAAAAATATATAGTTTTCCTAAAAAGTAAATGAATACTAAAAACAATTTCTTATTCGACTTGTAACATTATTATAATTTTAAAAATCTATTGTTTTACAACATTTGTTCTAAAGGGAAAATTCAGCTATTCCCTTTATACGAAACAAAAAACAAAAAATGTTCAACCAGCATAACAAAAAATGTTTCGGAAGACAATCACCTATTGCACCTTAAGAGTCAACACGCCTACCTAAAACGGCTCGTTCTAACACGCCCCCATATGTCTACGTCATGATGTGGGAAGATGCATAACGCCGCCCAAATGTTCACGCAACGAAAGAAGGCGTAACTTTTATTCTCGCTGTAGTATTGTTGTTGCTGCCGCAATGTCGTGAAGACGCTGTGTTCGTTGTGAAAGGGAACTACTTTGTTTGGTCTTCCAAAAGAGGACCCGACTAGAAATCAGTGGTTAAGTTGTACTTACAACACTTCCAGAACACTTAAACCAAATATTCAGATTTGTGCAGCACATTTTATGGAGGACTGTTCTTGTCCTGGGAGAGTAGACTACAATGCGGCTGTTCTCACTCACAGACTGTAAGTACATTTTCATTTAAAGAATTATCCACTGATGATTTAAACGCGAGTTTTTTGGGCAGTGTAGCGTAGGGCTTGTTGTTTGTCATTTCTCTGTTCACAAATGCAGACATGGTTTTATGTCTATGCGGTGCGATGCAACGCATAAAAAGACGTATAAGTCATTATAATCCTAATTATGTCCCCACTGGATGCAACAAATGGTTTATAATGGGTTTTCATGACGGGACATCATCACAATATGGTTGGGGGCGTAACATTTCCGTCACACGCTTGAGGTATTTGGCCAAAATCACAACGCACTGGATAGCTGGCCAATCAGAGCACACTTCGCTTTTCAGACCGATGAGCTTTGTAAATATCGACGCGTTTCAGAAAGGCGGGGCATAGAGGAGAAACAATAATGTACAGTATGCGGAAAATAATGTTTTTTTTTTACTTTAAACCGCATAAACACATTTCATTACACCAAATACACAAAATAATGTTCTTTTTAGCAGCATCATATGACCCCTTTAAGAAAAGCTAAAAAGCAAATAAAAGTGACTGAACAAACACTAACCTAAGTGTTTAAAACAGCTCCAGTATGATGATTGAGCGCTGCGAACATTTTGAATAGATTCTAGTGCACTGCAAAAAAAATTTAAATAAATCACATATTACTCCAGCTTTCTAGTGACAAAAACATTTTGTCAGCACATTAAAACGAAATCACAACCAATCTGAACATATTTACTGTTTGATGTCTGTAGGGCAGGATTTTAGACCAATAAGATCTGACTGTGGGCGGAGCTAACAGTGCAACTTAACTCAAGCAAACAGCTCAACCAATGAAAAGCACTTGCCCCATGATTGACAGCTCAATTCACCTCTCACAAGGGGCTGTGAGCCCTGACAGCTGAGGGGCCGGATCTCCCAGAAGGGTCTGGACGGTTTGGCAGACCAATTGGGCCAGAGAAGTCAGGTTATAGCCTCCCTAAAACAATGAAGGAAATCAGTAGAAACAATATGCACAATCTAAACATGATATCACAGATAATGGGGCTTTAAAAATGAAAAACGCTAGGATCAGCTTTAAAAAAAGATTTTAAGTGATAATGATAACTGACCTCCAGGACGACACACATTTTGCCTGCAGCCAAAGGCATTAGCAGTTGGGTGAGGTGGACAAAGATCTCAGGAAGAGCACACATTTCACCCTGAACCAGAACAGACAGCAGTGTTAACTGAGATCAACCCATACGGCCGGTCAAACATGGCAGAAACGTTTGGAAACACTGTGACAGATGCAGCTTTCAAGGATTAAAGGAGTAGTTCACCCAAAAATTTTAATTTATTGAAAAAACGACTTATTCTCAGGCCATCCAAGATGTAGATGAATTTCGTCACCAAAGCAGATTTGGAGAAATGTAGCATTGCATCACTTGCTCAGCAATGGATGCTCTGCAGTGAATGGGTGCCGTCAGAATGAGAGTCCAAACAGCTGATAAAAACACCACAATAATCCACAAGTCTCCAGTCCATTTGTGTCAATACAGGCGGACCGGCACCTGTTTGCACTGCTCTGCCACGCCGTGAGTCTTTAGTGCTTCATAAGACACGGTCAACCGCTCAGGCCCCTCGATCTCACAGACGGGACTGGACAGAGCAATAAAAAATAGATTCATGTGAAAATAAAAAACAGACAACAGCGATCCTTTGAGAAGAGTTTTGGGAGATTTTGACAGAATCTGATAAAAAAATCAGCTGATTTAATCAGTCTATCACTATCAACTATGGAATTAATAAATTAAGCAAATGTAGTAAATCAGTGATAGTGATATTAGTAACTAATACAATTTTATAATTAGGGTTGCAAAAAGGGGGAACATTTCCAGTAAAATTTGGAAACTTTCCAGGATTTTTTTGGAATATTCCAGGGATTTTTGGAAAGTTTCTGGAAATTTATCGGAAATGTTCCACCCCTTTGCAAACCTATTTATAATTGACTTAAAGGTGGGGTAAGCGATTTTTAAAAACGCTTTAGAAAATGACGGGCCGGCATAGACAAAACAAACTTGTAGCCACTCAGCAGTAAGGGGCGTGTCTACTCATGATGTGGAGGAGAGAACGTTTAGTGCATAGGACGGACATTAGCGAGCCGAGCGACAGAAAGATAGAGATGGCGGATCCCCACCAACCGCGCCACAAACATCTGCGGGGAACAACCCCCGAGACGTAAGGCAAGAAGTAGGACCCGTGTAAATATCGGATCAGCTTTCCAGCGCTGGAGAGAACTCAAGGAGCGGAAGGCCTGCGATTGTACGCCGAGGTTGCTTTGTTTCTTCTTGTGAGTAACACCGTGTCTGCGCCGCAGTAGCTAAAGTCTGTCTAGTACACTGGACGCGACAAAGCAACCGTTGAAAATCATTTGAAATTTGTGTCAACACGTCATAAATAGAACGCAGCAGCAGTTTTCTGTCGGGGATTTGTCGTGCCGCGCCACATCCAGTGTAGGCCATAGATATGTATATATATCTATGGTGTAGACAGCATCACTGATTATAATGAGTTCTATAGTATTTTGTCGCGCCGCGCCGCTCGCGTCCGGTGTAGACATGGTGTAACATTGGTTTTGCTTTGTTTCACAGAACTAATCGTTGCCTGGGTTGCGTACGTATGTGTGGGCCGGAGCTATCAGAATAGGGGCGTGACCCTTTTGGGGTAGGGGCGTGTTTTTAGTGATTTCAAATGTCAACATTGGCTACCAGAAATCACTTACCCCACCTTTAACTCTGCAATTATTACTCTTTGGTTACTAAAAACACATAATAACAATACTTTGTGTTAATTTAGTATCATTGAGATAATATTGTAGTTTTTTTTTTATATTATGAATTTGTTTTTATTTTTGTATTTTCCATTTTAATTTTAATTGGGGAATTTAGTGTTTTTGTCATTTTAATAGTTATTGTTTAATTAGTTTTTATTAATTTCAGGTTTATTTTTAGTTATTTTAGTTAAAATAGATGAAAATGAGCAATGGTGCTTTGTCAGCTAGCTGAAATAATATAAGCTTGTTTTTCAGTTAGCATTTATTTTATTTAAGTTAATGTTTATTTTATTTGAAGTTTTAGTTAACTATAATAACCCTGTTTCTCATTAATAAAATGTTTTTAGTATTGAAAATGCTCATTCCTGACATCAGATTGCGACTAGTACAAAATGCAAACCAAATATTTGTCATTTGGATTTAATTGTGTATGTCAGTTTCACATATCTTAACACATTTCAGAAATCGATTTTTAAAACGAGCCGAAAATATCTTGAAATGGCATTTAATTATAATAAATAACAAAATATGAAACTAACAGAAGGTTGAAACAAATTCACAGATATGAAAAACATAAAAACTGCTCTGGTACTATCATAATATCATAGTTTTAACATCCATCAATGTACACATTTTTTTTTTTCAGAAATCCACTAATATATTAAACACAATGTCATTTCCACATCTCAAATTATGTGAATTTGAACAGTAATGATAATAAATGAAGACAAGGTAAAAATAGTTTTTCCAAGAGTTTTATTGCACATTATTTAATTCACACATAAGTCACATGGTACCACTTACTTTTATGCTCACGGTTAGGATGATGTGGTTAGGATGGACCTAAATGACAAAGCACAATTTTCTGATGACAGAATCCCAATAAATAAAAACCTTTATATTTGTTAAAAAAAGAGTGACTAAAAGGTCCAGAAAAAAGGAAATAGGAATATTGGGTTCTCAGAGCAAAAGAGCAGTGGCATCTGAGGATTTATCTATGAAAAAAATTAATAAATAAAATATTTCATCAGTTGACCACAATTAGAAATGAATATTAAAAGGTAAGATCAGATGATTTAACAAGCTATTATTATTTTAACATTTAGATATGTACAGCAAAAGGCCATGTGACAGAAAAGATACTGAACGGGGTTCAGAGTTTTCCTCTTGAACCATTTTTGCTTAAAATACGTATCTACTAAACACAAACAAACAATGTACATGATAATCAAAACAAAGTTAACAAGTTTGCTGTCTTTCCTTTCCATCTACAAATAATTTCCCCAATTATATCAATTATGTTTATTTTAAAATGTTCTTAACATGCGGATTAATGCTAAATGTAGATGGAAAAAACCTGGTTTGAATGATCAGATATATTTGCAGTTGTTTTCTGCAGCGTTTTAGCAAAAGTATCAATGTATTTTGCTGCTCGCTGTGTTCCTGCAACTGTTGTAAAAATAACCGCGTCATCTGCAGAGCATACTGGCGCTTTAGTGTCTTTCTAGAGAATCAAAGCACACGGGAACAACCCTGAGCACTCATAGTGTGAACCTCTCTATGAACTTTATCTAGAAATGGTGCCTTCGTTGTCTCGCGGTCTGGTTGGAACCAAGCAATCGGCCATTTGAATATGCCTGATATATATGCATTCATATATGTATGTGTGTGTGTAGTTATATGGCAGAGGATATAGAAACACTGACGTCTTCAGATTCCCAGAGTCTCTTTGGTCACCTGACATCCGAGCAGGACATTCCCCACACACACACACTGAGACAGATCACCCACTGAAACACACACACACTCAAATCGTCAGTGTGTGTCAAAGAACTGAAGATATTTGCTCAAACGTCTCTTGATGAATGCTGACTGAATGAATGTGGCCTGGAATGGAGATCTCACCTTTCTGAGAGCCGATCCATGACGCTGCCTTCATGGCCACAAACTGCCACTCCACCTGCTGCTCTATTTTACAGCCGTATAACCAGATCAGAGCCAGAAGAGTGGCCCACACTGACCCATCCACCTGTGTACAAACCAGCATCCACTGCATTAGTTACTGGACACCGGACACGATCATCACTGTCTTATTATTTCATCACATCTCTCACCTGTGCTGGTTTCTGATTGGTCAGCTCATCCTCCGTCTTCCCAAACACATCAGCCAGTGTGGCGTCCAGATCCCAGCAGCCTGACGCCTTTTGGAGAGAAACCAGCTGCAGTAACGGGTCCTTCTGAGGCTCAGGAGCAGCTGAACACACACACACACAAACAAGTTTTACACTGCACAGTGTTCAGTAAGTAAGCTAGTACTTTCCAAACATAACCATTGTGTACATCTTGTGTGTGTGTGTGTGTGTGTGTGTGTGTGTGTGTGTGTGTGTGTGTGTGTACCATCATTCTTGCTTTCAGAGTCCGTCTGATCAGATGGGGAGGTCACAGTCGCAGAACCACGGCGGAAGAAATTCTGGATCTCTGCAAATGACAACAATGATCATTAACCGTGCTGCATTTGTGTTTTACATTTAGTGAGCTTTAGTGACGCTGCATATTCATTGTGTAACTTGTCATGAATCTGTTCTTCTGTCTGGGTGCAGTCACGGAAAAAAAAAGAAAAGATCTCTAAAATATTACTCTTTTTAGAACAAAGATTAACATTAACAAAAGACAGAAAATTTCCACAGATATGAACACATTATGACTGTGAATGTTTATTTGAGTTGTTACTTGTCTGCTTTTCCTTCACTATTTTAAAAACATATTTAAAAATGATATATGTAGTTTACATATGTATATACCGTATATGTGTGTGTGCGTACAGTATCTCAAAACTTGCAGTAGTGTAAATGACCGTTCAAAATGAGTTTAAGCCTGTCTTCCTACTCGTTTTCAAACTCAAGTCATGTGAAAGGGCCTTTCAGTGATTTATTCTGTACATCCGAGTATGTCTGGTTCACTTACCTTCTGGTACCCAATTAGACATTTTTAAGAAAGCTCGCTCTGTGAACGTTCTCAGGGTCTTCTTTTTTGAGCATCGAAACGATTGTTCATCTGCAAAGCCTGTCAAAACATTCAGACATTGAGGAATAACAAAAGAGAACAAACACTAAGAAATATATATGTAAATAAGCAAAACAAGCAAGCAAACATTAAAAGCTCTTTAAGACTTTGTTCGCTTACATGCAGAATATTGTGACGCGTGGGTTCCTAGTTCAGCTGAAGGAAAAATAACACACACAAAATTATATTATATATTATTTGTTTACAAAACTTAAATTATGACAAACAAAGTGTGTCTGAATTTCTAATTTAATCAGCTGGTAGTGTGTATCATTACAGTAAAAGCGATTTATACACACACAATGAGCAAATTTACATGCGCACTAATACGCTGACGACTACCATCATTTTACTGAAAAAAAAACATGGTTTACATGTTTACATGCAAATCAATAACCCAGCAATGCAAGTAAACCACATTTACAAGACTTTATTAAAGTCCCTCTGCAGTCACTAATTTTATCCATTAAAACTCATCTTTGATAATTAAAGGGGTCATATGATGTTGCTAAAAAGAATTTTTTTTTGTGTATTTGGTGTAATGGATTTGTTTATGCGGTTTAAGGTTAAAAAAACCCATTATTTTCCACATACTGTACATTATTGTTTCTCCTCTATTGCCCGCTTTCTGACAACTTCTTTGTTACAACGCTCAGCGGTCTGAAAAAGCAGGTTTGCTGTGTTGGCCAGCTATCCGGAGTGCGTTGTGATTGGCTGAATTCCTCAAGCGTGTGATGGAAATTTTACACCCCTACCATACTGTGATGACCTGTTCGGCCGGAGCGACGCGACAAAAACATGAAAACCCATTATGAACAAGGCATTTCAGTGGGGACATAATTACTGATTATATTGATTTATACTGTCTTTTTACGCGTTTCGTTGCATCGCGCCGCGTCAACATAAAACCATGTCTGCATTTCTGACCGGAGAAATGACAAACAACAAGCACTAATCTACACTGCCCAAAACTCGCGTTTTAATCATCAGTGACAAATTCTTTAAATATAAAAAACTTACTTGCAGTCTGTGAGTCAGAAAAGCCGGCACTGTAGTCTACTCTTCCAGGATCAGAAAACAGTCCTCCATAAAATGTGCTGCCCACAAAACGGGCTTGTGGCAACCACATGTGACGACCCTGGGCTGGACTCCGCTTCGTCCACGGTGAAAGCCAATCTGGCGATTCACAGCACAAAGTTGATGTATTTCCTCAGCAACCAGCACGGATCAGCTCCATGCATGACGAAGCAGGATATCGTACTCTTTTGGAACCAAACAAAGTAGTTTCACTTTCACAAAAACACAGTGTCTCCACGACATGGCGGCAACAATACTACAGCGAGAATAAATTATCCTTCTTTCTTTCTTTGCTTGAACATTTGGGCGGCATTATGCTAATGTTTTCACATAGTGAGGTAGATATGTGGGGCATGTTAGAACGAGGCGTTTTAGGTAGGCGTGGTTGGCTCTTTAACTTTTATAAAGAATATCTTTTTGGTTTTGAGACTTTAGTCTTTGCAACTTTACAGATCTTCTTTATGCACCAAGAGCTTGTAACACTCCAAAGAGAAAGGAAAAATTTAAATCGCATCATATGACCCCTTTAAAATAACATATTTGAATGTTTATTTTTCCTGTGAAAAATCAATTCTAAAATTTCTATGACTGTACCAATTGTCCTATGGCAGCACGATATGAGAACATATTTTTATAATTTCTTGGGTCAAAAAAAAAAAAAAGAGTTGGAAGTGTGAGATATATTTCCTTCTCTCCTACCGCAAAACACTCACTGTGGCTGAATGTGCTTAAATTTGCCACAAGGACGCTTGCCTGTCACATATCACACGTACACTTCAATAAGGCGATGGAATGCAGGTGAAAACAGGGTGATGAGCAAAAATCTTTATGCTTAAATAACAGATTATTGTCTGTCTTACCACAATTTGCTTGCATCAGGGCAATTACTAAAGACAAATCTGAAAAACATTTGATTTCATATCTCAATATGATACATTAAATCAGTCAAATGACAGTAAAATCAATTTATATAACACACACACACACACACACACACAATGAGAGCACTAACCGCGTGTCGGCACTCTTCTCTGCTGCAGGGGTCCTTTCACAGTCTGTCTGCTGTCTTTATTAACAGCAATGAAGGCTGTATGAACACTGCTCACTCCTGCCTGAACACTGAGCTCCACCATCCTGCTCCTGATGCCCTCAACATCTGCAGCACCCGACCTCTCCTCCTGCTCCAGAGAACGGATCAGGGTCCGAGCCGCCAGCCGGTGGACCGACAACCTGCAGAAACATGGAGGAAATTTGTGGAATTATTATTGGCTTAGAAAAGCAAACAGCTGATTCAACTGCAACTGAAAAATAGAATATATTTTTTATATTTTTAACAAAAAACTAACATTTGATACAATGTGTTGAGGATAAAAGTAATGCACTACTATATTGTGTTACATACTATAAAAATAACTCATTAAACTATTTTTGGAGAGATGATTCAACAGCTATGAGTAGGAAGGGAGCCCTTTTCCATTATATCTCTCAGTAAATAAACTAAATAAATAAAGCATTATTTATTTAACACTAAGTAACTCAGATAGGGAAGCACAGATATTCTGTATAAATAAGACAATAATTATTATTATCTTACAGCTGAAAACCACTAAATTGCTGATATTAAAAAGCAGTCAAAAATATGGGTAACTATTCATTTTACACATAAAAAGGTTTAAAGAATTACAACCCCAGTTCCAAAAAAGTTGGGACGTTTGGCAAAATATCATAAAATCAAGAATATGTGATTTGTTCATTCTCTTTAACCTTTATTTAATTGTCAAAAGTACAAAGAACAGATTTCCAATTATTTCACGGGCTAACTTAATTGTATTTTGTAAATATGAACAAATTTTGATTTTGATGGCTGCAACTCACTACAAAAAAAGTTGAGACAGAGGCATGTTTACCACAGTCATCTGGGAATTAAGGAATGCTAATTTTTAAAGTTTTGCAAGCAAAATTTTCCCCCAATCTCACATGATACAAAGACTCAGTGTGCTTCCTGTATGTCTCTGATTCTCTTTATCATGATGGGCAGTACATTTTATAGGAAACAGATTTTGACTGCAGGCACGCCAGTAAAGCAC
Source organism: Sinocyclocheilus anophthalmus (assembly GCA_018155175.1). Taxonomy (NCBI): domain Eukaryota; kingdom Metazoa; phylum Chordata; class Actinopteri; order Cypriniformes; family Cyprinidae; genus Sinocyclocheilus; species Sinocyclocheilus anophthalmus. The sequence continues at coordinate 199,308 of JADLZN010001296.1, forward strand.
ATTCACTCTGTGACTACAAAACCACGCTGATGTAGCCATGCAACTAGCGAACCTGGTATTGTCTTGAGCTAATAAGATGTCATCTTGATGGCAGTATGTGTCTCTACAATCCTAATATATGCCTCCACCTCACACATATGCAAGTCACCCATGCCGTTTGCACTGATAAACCCTCATACCATGACAGACGTCTGCTTTTGCACTTGTCGCTGATGAAAGCCTGGATGGTCCCTTTTGTCTTTGTCACTGAAAATTTGACATTTGTTTTCCCCAAAACAAGTTAAAATGTGGACTCATCTGACTACAGCACACATTTCCACTGTCTTTTGGACCATATGAGATGAGTTAGGATCCAGAGAACTCGTTGGCGCCTCTGCCTAGAATTGATGTATAGATTTCTCCTTGTGTAAATAGAGATTCACGTTGCATTTATTGAAGCAGCGGCAGACTGTGTGAAGTGACAACGGTTTTCCGTAGTACCCCCAAGCCCATGTAGCTATATTTCACACAGCAGCATGACGTTTTTCATGCAATGCCATCTGAAGGCTTAAAGGTCATGCACATTCATCTGAGGTGTCCTGCCTTGCCTTAGGCATGCTGAGATTTCTCTGGATTCCCTCAAACTTTTCACAATATTATGCATGGTAGGTGGTGAAATACCAAAATGCTTTGCAATTTTGTACTTAGAAATGTGATTTTTGATCTTCTACAATTCTGTCATGAATATTTGGCACCAAGTATAGCATGATCCAGCTTTCCTATTTCTATTACCAATTCACCTGCTTATTGTGGACTGATGATAAAATAAATCACTGATATGGTCCTATTATATTATGCTTCCATATTATTATGACATTACGGCATGAATTTAGCCATTTGTGTTACTTGTACTGATTATAATTCTATAGTGAAAATTACTGTTGGCAACAATAGGCTTTTTTTCTAGTTTGATAATTTAAAAGGTGTTTTAGAGGTGAGTTGGTCTGAAGCAGTGTTGCTGTCAGTGTTTTTACCCTGTTTCCTCAGTTGGTTTGAGGCAGAAGTGGAGCTGGTTTGTTACTGGTTGATCTTTCAGACTGTATTTGACTGTCACTGTTCCCTCAGAGCCTCCTGAACTCTATGAGAGAGTGAAAAGGCAGTTTCTTATAATCTAAACAAATGAGAGACACAAGTCTCTAATTCTCATTAAAGAAACACATGTAAAATCATCTCACCTCTCCTTTAAGTTGGGCATAAATGAGTGTCCTTTGACCCTGGAAGAGCACATTGATGGGTGGAGACAGTGTGTCAACAGTAACTCCTTCTGGAAGGGTCCAATCCACAGAGATATTAACCACAGCGGGCTGCAGCGCAAACCTGAGCGACTGCATCACCTGATAGAGTTTGAAGAGAAAGAGAAACCATTGAGACATTTGACTAGGAAACATTTGTGCCTGTGAAATCCAGTGGAGAGCTTTACTTTGGGCTGCATGCGCTCGGTGTCTGTGATGAACTGAGCGTGACCCGATCCCTCTCTGGCCATTCCTGTGATGAGGGCGGCACTTGCACCCTCACCAATCCCGAATGAGAAACACCTGAAGACACGATAAACTGCTACTGTTAGTGATGAAGATATGAATGATGCACAGATCAAACCCAGCAGACCTTTACCTGTGAGAGTGAGCGTGACTTTTCACCAGGTCCAGCACCTCTTTAGTGTTTCCCACCTCTCCATCAGTGAAGACGAACAGCTGAAGAGAGAAAAACAACTGAGTCTTAAGCCATGTTTATACTTTTACACAGATTCCAGAATGTCGTTCAGGTGTATGCTGAGGTGTCGTACCTGTCTGGGGTGATCAGGGTGACAGCGCTGACTGTAGATGTGTTTTAGAGGCTGTAAAATCTCTGTGCCGCCCATGTCTGCTTGCATTTCCTTCACTCTCTTCAGAGCCTGATCCATTGTTTTCTGATTGTACACGACACTCTGACTGCAAAGACACACAGAAACACACCTCATCTCCACTGACACATTTCAAATCTGTATATCTATGAATGAAGATCTACAGTAGTTACGGGAAGAAGGACTCAAAATCAGAGCCAAATCCATAGATATTGAAGTAGCATCCCATGGGCAGACTCTTCAACAGTAACAGCAGAGTGTCCTATAGAGAGACATGGATAGAAAGTGAACATGAGAACAAAACTCCAGAATTTACTACAGCATACAAGATGCAGTATAACTATTGTATTGACTTTCCTAATGCACATTCCTGGTTTTATTGTGCACAAAGAAAATATGTCTTTCATCTTTTATCAAAACATATGAACTTATTATGTCACCCACCAACCACTTGACTCGAGTCTGATATGAAATGTAGATGGATAAAATACAGACCCAGACTACAGTATTCTTCCTCATTAAAGTCCTGTTTTCCTCAGAAATGTCACAAAATAGAAGTAAAATTGGTTGTGAACCAAGTTTCATGATGACTTTAAATGTCTCATCTCAAAACATTTAAATAAATGCTGATCTTAAATCTTACCCTTGCACATTCAATGCGCATCTGTGCTCCTTTCCCATGATGCATCATGTCTCCCATACTGCCTGATCTGTCAATCACAAAAACAAACTCGCCTTGAGATGCCAGTGATGATATCACTTCCTCCGGGAACTCTGGGTACAAACTTATCATGACCACTGGGTCCCTCATCAGAGAGCCTGAAAAAGAGAGAAAGAGTTGGGGAAAGCTTGGTCACTCAATCCCATAATGCCAGTGAGCTGCAGGTCGTACCTGGCGGGGCAGTGGTCACTCCTGCCTCCACTATAGCAGAGGGCTGATGGGTATCCTGATAGAACACAAACAGCTCAAAGTCCTTATCAAACATGTGACCAGGACTCAGATCCACCTGCACACATAAACACCACATGCATTAAACTGCTCTGCTCACACATCCAGATAAACACATGAAGCACTGGCGTAGCAAGTCGGCCCCAGGCCCATATGCAAAAACATTTGTACGGGCCCCCAAATGTTATAGGTTAATGTGGGCTCCAACACTCCTTATGCTGTCTTTTCTGAGGTAAATAACATTACATTACTATTCACAAGCTGTTTTATTGACGGTATAAATGCTTGGTAATAATATTTAACTTTCATTATTTGTAGCAGCCACCTAATAATCGCAATAAGCATGTTTTGAATTTAATATAACACAAATCGTAGCCTTTAAGTTCTGTCAATTTTATCACGAAATACAAACAATAAATGTGTTTTTCCACTCTTTAATGTGGCGTGAGATAACTTATTTGCCTTAAGATAACTTAAAGCGGCCTATGAATCAATCATCTTTTCCTCTTTTCTATAGCAAGAAATGTTTTAAAAATTCATAACAACTTAATAAAAACTAATGCCTCATGTAATCAATCAATCAGTGTTTCGAAAATCGTCAATAATAGTTATTACAGTCGTAACATAACATTTACCTCAGAAACGCCAAAATATAACTTTGCCAACATTGTTTTATTATTTTCATAAATCAGTCAGTTAACCGCCACAGACCTTTTTATTTTTAGTAGGTTATCTTTATCAAGCAAATACCCACCCCACCACTATTCTCGTAATTTTGACTTTTTTTCTAAAAATATTATGGCACTAAACGCTGCCATATTTACTCAATTTGGCTACTTAATGCAAACACACTCTTGGCACAGCAGCCCAAAATGCAAAAAGAGGAAAAAACAAAAAATGACTCACATTTGAGTTGTAATTCATTTTCATTTAATTTAATTCTCTGGGGCTTTCTTTCAGCAAATTCATCCACAATGTCCTTGTTGTTTTTGAAGGCTTCGTGTATACTCAATGGAAAGAATTTCTACTTACAATGGTGTTTTGATAAAAGAGAATTAAAATGTAAGAAAGAGAATTAAAACTGTCCAGGTGTCGCTGAAGCTAGATGTGATATAGTCTTTTCAACTAGCTAGATACCAACCTCACACAGGTTTTTTTTGTTTTTTTTTTAATTATTTATTATTTTATTTGGCCGTGGCAATGCAGCACTTGTGCATAGTTTTAGAAAATGCGTGCAGTTCTCCAGTCCTACGGGAATTTGCCGCTGGCTCTTCTGTAGACGTGTTATGTGAGGTATAATTCATTTTGGTTACATTAAATGGGCAATCTTTGGTCTGATTAATCTATTAGTTGTTCCGAAGCAAAAGTTCTACGGCATATTTATAGTGGCCACTAATTAAGAATACGTTCGCTCGTTTTAATTAAAAGGTCCCACTTGGCAGGCCCCCAATCAGCCCGGGCCCATATGCACGTGCATACCCTGCATACCCAGAAGCTACACCCCTGACATGAAGACACACAGTACCGTAGCCTGAGTATGATCAGAGTGGAGGAACTCTAGAGGATCCAGAAAGCAGTTGGACTCTAGTTTGGAGATGGGCTTTGGAGAGCTCACATGGACACTGAGAGTCAGCGTATAGGGAACAGCTCCACATCTTGATGAAATCTCTGAGACGATACCAGCAGCTGAACCTGACACACACACACAACACACACACACACACACACACACACACACACAGAGTGTGTTAGAATCAGCTTCTCTCCTCTAATAAAGTGTGTGTCAGCAGCTGCTGCAGTACCTGCTGGTGTGTATCGGGGGTTGAGTACAGTCGGCAGACAGAAGCGCAGCGAGTGATCGGCCTGCACAGCGAGCTCGGTGACGTAGATGATGGTGACAGCAGCATTCTGACCCGCCGACAGACACCCGACACTCAGTCTGAACACATCAGGACTCTCTGCGCTCTCTTCCAACAGAAACGCCTGCTGACCCGAACTCACAGCATCATCATACTGATCCCTCGCCTGCAAGATACGGTTTTACGAGATGCACAGTAAAACTGTATGCAACAGAGCTGACGGTGTATATTTGGACTCACGGTTTCTCTGTCCTGCAGCTCTGCTACAATCTCCTGCTCTCCGATCTTGGCACTGAAGTGGCAGACAGCAGCATCCGCAGGCAGAGGGAAGACGAACAAGGCCTCCAGGGGGCGCTCTTCCTCATTCACATACTGCAGAGTGGAGGAGACTGTGGCTACATGATCCTGAACCAGAACCTGCACTGAGATGCTCTTCAGAGGCACTGAGTCACACAAACACAACATCACAAATACAGCGGAGCAGCATCACATATACTCCTCACATACAGCTCTCCGAGAGATAAATCGTGGCTTTAATAAAATAAATAACTGAATAGGAGAGCAGGGTGTGTGACAAAATGTTTAAAAAAAAAATCTTATCCTCTGAGAAAAAAATTAATTCTGTTAAATACTGAGATTTAAAACCCTCGCGACAAATTTCCCTATGTCAAAAACACCTCAGCTCTCCTACGTATTATAAACGTTTTAATTTAAGAAACAGGTGACAACAGCAAACAGGTGAATTCGTACCTGACTCATTTTTCTCAGTTACAAGACCGCAGATCTCCATTCTGACGCCCGATAGACGAAACTACGATTTTTCTTCAAATCGAAAGTGAAACTCAAACACCGAAACTACTGCCTTTACATCTGCCTTAAATATTCACAGATCTTCTCGTTCAAATTAATGATGAAGTCTGTTTCTCGACGTTTCTAATGCGGTCAAAGTCGCTGAATCACTGAAGTCATGCCTCATGAATATTAATTCTGCGTTGTGTCCGTGGTTCCAAACAACCAATAGCTCCAGTAAATCTTTGTTGTTTACTGCAATAAAAAAAAAAAAATTTAATAAAAAAAATTCAAATAATAACACTTGCTCCCGTAAATCTTTGTTGGTTTACTCAATAAAAAAAAATATTTACTACAATGTTGTTTTTAAAAACATAGCTCCAGTAAACTCGTTTGTTTTTACGGCACATAAAAAAAAATTAATAAAAAAAAACAAAAAAAATAGCTCCATTAAATCTTGTGTTTACCTACTGCCATAAAAAAACATATTTTAATAAAAAAAAAAATAAAAAAAACATAGCTCCATTCATCTTTGTTGGTTTACTGCAATCAAAAATATATATATTTTACATAAAAAATAAAAAATAATAAACAATTGCTCCAGTAAATCTTTGTTGTTTACTGCAATAAACAAAAATATTTAATACAATTTTTTTTTTAAAAACATAGCGCAGTAACCGCTTTGTTGTTTACTGCCATAAAAAATTTAAACTCAAAAATAAAAAAAACAATAGCTCCAGTAAATCTTTGTTGTTTACTGCAATAATAAAAAAAAATTTAATAAAAATTTTTTTACAAAAAAACAATAGCTCCAACATCTTTGTTGTTTTACGCACTAAAAAATAATCAGAAAAAATGTAAAAAAAAAAAACATACTCCATAAAGCTTTGTTTTTTAACTGCCATAAAAAAAAAATTTAATAAAATTTTTTTTTTTTTAAATAGCTCCAGTAATGAAACCCATTCATTTCAGTGCTTGTCAAGCACTCTTGGAAAGTTGAGGAAATTACAGCAGTTTTTGGCATTTTAACGCATTAGTTTACCTCTCGGACATCTGGCCAGTAGTTGTATTTTATTAAAAGCATTATAGTTAATGTTTAGTTTTAGATAATAGGCAGTTATGCTATATTTGCAGTTAGATAATGCGAGAAACACCTTAACAGCGATCATAACCAGATGCTAGTTGTCATATTGTTAAGTGTTTAGTCTTTCTGCAATCTTTCTCTCCCTGTAGGAAGTTGAATGAGTTTCAGTGAAGACTGCCCATTAAAGGAATACAAGAAAGAGTTTCCCTCAATGCTGTTGGTTGCCTTGTGCTTTTTTACATTCACTTATATTGTCTTCTTACATAAATGTCATAAAATAATACTGGGATGTGAGTAATTCATCTTTTTAAATTCAACATTTAAAAAAAGCAAAACTTATAAACATTGAGTGTTCGATAATGTCTAAATATACAATGCAATATAAATAAGTAAGCTATTATGACCGGTAAAACTCTTAACAGCAACTAGAGTAGAGCTAAATATATGTAGGCTATATTTATTAAACAGCCATACGGGCATCTAGTGGTTAAACCATGGCATTACATAGGAATATTATTTTTCTGGCCACCAAACGCCTCTATTTTGCCTCTTTGCACTGGCATTTAAAATCATTTGATCTATTTTAACCCTAAATACTACGCTAATTGTATTATAAATAATAAGCATATTAGAAAAAATATTAATGCTGTCTCTTCATCACTCCCCAGAATAAAATGTGATTGTAAAACGTAGTCAGCATAGTTATCAATACACAATCAATGCACATGATGTGTTAATAATCACTAGAAATTGCTGCAAATGTAGTGAAACTGCTGTCTATCCTACTTAAACCCATTCAAACATATTGACAGCTCCGAGTTGTTTGGAACTATTGAGAGCTCCATGAACCACGTGACCGCGTGGCGGCGAGATCAAAGCGTGTCGCAACTACTGATCTATAATAGAGAATTATTATATATAGATCTGTGGTCGCAACTCTGTTTCTCAACGGCTCTGTTTGCAACAAGAGCTTTTTGAGATCGCCCGCCTCAGCCTGATGTAGGCATGACGAAGCTATATCTCCTCTTTTGAAGCCCAAACAAATAGTTTAGCTTTCACACGAAGCACAACAGCTTCTTCACGCATGGCGGCGGCAACAACAATACTATAGAGTGAATAAAAGTTATGCCTTCTTTCTTTTCTTGAACATTTGGGCGGCATTATGCAGATCTTCCCAGATAGTGATGTAGGTATATGGGGGCGTGTTAGAATGAGCCGTTTTAGGTAGTTGTTGTTGACTCTTAACTTTTATAAAGAATTTTTCTTTGGATTTGAGACTTTAGTCTTTTTGCAACTTTACAGATCTTCTTTATGCACCAAGAGCTTGTAACACTCCAAATAGAAAGGAAAAATTGAAATCGCATCATATGACCCCTTTAATTACAAAATAAATGTAACTTTGTTTGGTCTTCCAAAAGAGGACGATATCCCTTCGTCGTGCCTGGAGCTGCTCCGTGCTGGTCGGCTTTCACCGTGGACGAAGCGGAGTCCAGCCCGGGGTCATCACATGTGGTTGCCGCAGGCATCACAGTATGTGAGGGGTGTAACATTTCCGTCACGAGCTTGAGTTATTCGGCCAATCACAACGCATTGGATAGCTGGCCAATCACAGCACACCTCGCTTTTCAGACCTATGAGCTATGTAAAAGCTTTGTAAAAATCATAGAGCTAGAGGAGAACAATTTGTAACAGTGATAGGTGGAAAATAACCCTGTTTTTTACCTTAAACCGCATAAATACATTTCATTACACCAAATACACCAAATAATGTTTTTTTAGTAGCATCATATGATGCCTTTAATCGTATCAAGATTCAACAGAATGGATAATTCTTTGGTAAAGGTAATTTTCCTCTCGTCTTTTCGAGAAACAGTCATTCTAGTTTTCATGTATATATACTTTAGAAAAGTTTCTATGACATCTCTTTATTTTTCCTAATTTTAAGCATGTTGAAATATTGAAAACCATATTTAGCACTCATGATTCTACACTCTCAGAAATAAAGGTACAGCAGCCGTCATTGGGGTGGTATCTTTTCAAAAGGTACACCTTTGTACCTAAAGGGTCCATTTTGGTACCTTAAAGTACATATTGGTACTTAAAGTGTACATATTAGAACCTAATATTTACAAAAGTGTACCTTTTGAAAATGTACCACCCCAGTGACAGCTGCTGTACCTTTATTTCTGAGAGTGTACTGCTGTGTGAAAGTATCCTGATTGAGTGATTGAAGACCAACAGCTTTAGTGAATCACTGACAGACAAACAAAAACCAGGAGAAATGTCATTTAAAATATTAATTTTATTCAACTTATTTTAAATTTCAAAACAGCAAACATTTTGGAAACATTATTATATATGTTTTTTTTTTACTTTGGTACATAAAACTCAAACGGTGCAGGTCACATATATAGAATTTGGTGTAGAATTGAGCAAATACAATTTTTCTAAACTAAATTTGACTGAAACAAGTAACAGGGTAGCAGTATCTGTTCTTTTGTCTTCTGATGGATCAGGATGAAGAAACACTGACGTCTTCAGATTCCCAGAGTCTCTTTGGTCACCTGACATCCGAGCAGGACATTCCCCACACACACACACTGAGACAGATCACCCACTGAAACACACACACACACACTCAAATCATCAGTGTGTGTCAAAGAACTGAAGATATTTGCTCAAACGTCTCTTGATGAACGCTGACTGAATGAATGTGGCCTGGAATGGAGATCTCACCTTTCTGAGAGCCGATCCATGACGCTGCCTTCATGGCCACAAACTGCCACTCCACCTGCTGCTCTATTTTACAGCCGTATAACCAGATCAGAGCCAGGAGAGTGGCCCACACTGACCCATCCACCTGTGTACAAACCAGCATCCACTGCATTAGTTACTGGACACCGGACTCGATCATCACTGTCTTATTATTTCATCAAATCTCTCACCTGTGCTGGTTTCTGATTGGTCAGCTCATCCTCCGTCTTCCCAAACACATCAGCCAGTGTGGCGTCCAGATCCCAGCAGCCTGATGCCTTTTGGAGAGAAACCAGCTGCAGTAACGGGTCCTTCTGAGGCTCAGGAGCAGCTGAACACATACACACACTTATATAAAAACAGGAAACATTTTTTTTGGTTCCCATGAGGAAAACAGATTATAACTCATACTACATTATATTTTTTTGTTTTGTTTTTGTTTGTAAGTGAGGGTTATGTTTAAGGTTAGTGAATACAATATACAGTTTGTGCAGTATAAAAAATATTATGTATATGGAAAGTCCTCATAAAACATTGAAACCCAACATAAATGGAAAAGATGAAAAACAAGACAATGCATGCCTCTACAGCAAAACTGAGCAAATACATTCTTAAAACCATCAATGAGTTCTCTAAAATGATTTTATGTTTCTCTTACTTGTTTCAGAGCAATGTTTATCAGTAAAAGACTGAAAATGCTCAAATGGAAAAAACACATTTACGATCAAAGCAAATAACAAACATTTGTTTATTAAAAATAAAGAGAGAGATTCTGCATAAATCTAGACAAATAAAGTACATCACAATGTCAGTTGATATGTGAAGGGGACTTCAGTGTCTATGTTTGGTTCATTCACCCTTTATTGCCAATGATGCAGAACAGATGTCACTGTCATAATAATCAGCCATCATCCTTGAGCGTCTAAACTTTTTAGAATCTGTCAAAAAATATGTTGCACAAAAAGTGAAGAAATGCAAATAATAAATAAGCAAACAAGAAAAGATCTGAAATGTGACCGCATTTTTATTTCTTGCAGATCCTCATAATACAAGGGATCTCACTACCACTAAAGAAAAAACAACATGCATTAAAAATTAAAACACCTAAATACATAAACACATAAGAGAAGACGAAGAGTAGTCAGTATGATTTATCTTACCATGATTACGAGACAGGGCTTGACCCAGTTTCCCTAAAAAGAAATTAAGTTCACATCTTGTTAACTGCTAAGTGACAAGGAGCTATTTAATGCTCTCTATTTAGTGCTGTGGCTTGGTAAGGCTTGTAAACCTATTTTGTGAAATGCAATGAAAACAATAAGTTCGCCAAATGTCACATTCTTCACTCTTTCACAAACCTAATATTACATTGAAGTGCACTTACCCAGCAGTGATTTAGACTTAGGACGTATAGATGTCATTTGCTGAACAAGTTCAGCGCCTACAAGCAAAGATCAGAACAGATTCAGACCTGGAGAAACAGCCGAGAACAGACACATCCAACAGACCTAACAAACAAGAAAAGCTTTGGAATAGGGAAGGATCGAAATGGACATTTTTGGCCTGAAACAGTTTTGCTATTGCCTTTGTATTGTTTTGTTTGTCAATGAATCCATAAAAAAGAGGTACACTCAGCACTTTTAGCACTCAGTCATTTCTAGTGAATGCTCCTGAATTGATGTTGTGACGTTTGTCTTATCAAATACCACAAACACATTCTTGTAGGTACAAGAAACCCACACTGATTGAAAATAACCACTTACCACATCCTCCCTAAAACAAAAAACTGTATATTTCACATCTTAATGAGGTCAAATCAACACCTCAAATTCAACTGTAAAGTGATGAGAAAAGCATGTGGAATACTTGCTGTTAGGGAAAATACAAAAAACACATGCATACAGACACATTCAGAGCATTAAAACAGCACTGACATGAGACTGAAAAGAAGAGTCTATATTATTTATCTTACAAGACAAGGCTCTATAATCCATCTCTAAAAACCAAATACATTTCAATAATCTGCTCATACTAAATGTAAACTGTTACATGACAATGAACTACAGTAGGTTGAAATGATCATTTTAACTGAATTTCACATTTTCTGAAGTAAATGTGAGTGGCACTTGTCATCTGTTTGTTGACTGATTTATTTGTACGGCGAAAAGTTGAGACATTTTTACTCAAATTGAAATTAAAAAGGCAAAATGTTTTTACTTTCAACATGAAAACTAGAAGCCACTCACATGAAACATAATGATTTTCACATGACAACAATGTATGTTTGAAGCATGGAATAATGCCTTTCACATACTATTTTTTTAAGAATAATAAGTAGTACACCGTGTATATTCAGTGCATAGTGAGCTAGTGAACTGGAATTAAATTCCAGTTAAAGGGATAGTTCACCCAAAAATGAAAATGTGATGTTTATCTGCTTACCCCCAGGGCATCCAAGATGTAGGTGACTTTGTTTCTTCAGTAGAACACAAATTATGATTTATAAGTCCAGCCGTTGCAGTCTATCAGTCATATAATGCATGGCAATGGTTTAACCAACATGACTAAAAAAACACGCAGACAAATCCAAATTAAACCCTGCAGCTCGTGATGACACATTGATGTCCTAAGACACGAAATGATCGGTTTGTGCCAGAAACCGAACAGTATTTATATAATTTTTACCTCTAATACACCACTATGTCCAACTGTCTTTGGGCGCGCGCACGGCATCCGGTGCGTGATGTGTGTATGCGCTCTGGCGTAGTTTACGCGAGCGCTGGAAGTGATCTCTTGCGCGTATACGTCACTTATTGTTTACATCATTACATCATACGTCATTGTAGGTACGACGGCTAATCAAAATGGCACTTACTTGCGCTTATCCGGATTGTTCAAACCGACTTAAACTAAAAGATTACGTTCTCTCGCGCGAACTCATTCGGGAGTGTATTCCCAACTTCTGAGCCTGCTCGCCTGAAGTTATGGTTGATTGCTCTTTAGCTGAATATCAACACACCCTTTAACGTAAACTACACCAGAGCGCGAACACACCTCACGCACCGGAAGCCGTGCGCGCGCCCAAAGACAGTTGGACACAGTGGTGTATTAGAGGTAAAAAATTATATAAATACTGTTCTGTTTCTGGCACAAACTGATCATTTCGTGTCTTAGAACATCAATGTGTCGTCACGAGCTGCAGGGTTTCATTTGGATTTGTCCGTGCATGTTTTTTTTTACTCTCATAGATTTTGTTACCATTGCCATGCATTATACGACTGATAGACTGCAACGGTTTAACTTAAAAATCATCATATGTGTTCTACTGAAGAAACAAAGTCACCTACATCTTGGATGCCCTGGGGGTAAGCAGATAAACATCAAATTTTCATTTTTGGATGAACTATCCCTTTAAGAAACATATTTCCAAAACAAATACAATAAATGACTTGTGTTTTCTTTCTTGATTCAGAACAAAGATGAATAGTAATAGACAGAAACATAAGACTAAACAACAATTCTAAACAAAAAATGTGCTAAAAGGAATGTTTTTTACTGCATGTTGTCATATGAACTACCAGTCAGTAACTACATTGATTTAAGTAGCTCAGATAGCTGTAGGCTGTATGTGTGATTCACTAAAAAGAACCGCTTCATTAGTAATTTGTTCTGGAATCAGACTACACTGGTCACGCTGTCTGTTTCATGCAGACTTGTGTCTTTGGCTTTTGTGTGGCGTCTCTCTGTTTTTCTCTGTCTTAATCCATGTGGGCTGCGGTTTTTAGATGTGGTGTCAAGATAAATGTACTTCAACATTTGAAAATGTCCTACTTTCTGTTTTACTCCGTTGCGGTTTGACGAGCTGGCTTTAAACACAAAAGCAGTTCCCGTGTGAATGTTTTCTTACTCATTCTGAAATCTCATTAGCTGTGTGGCTTGGGGAGGATGGTAAATCAATAATTAAACATGCCAATTTTGTAATACACCTTGAAAACAACATTTCATACTTCACAGAATTATTACATTGAGGTGCATTTACCTCGTGGTTGTGATGACCGTCTGGGCTACAGGCAATGAAACCAAAGGTCAGAACAGATTCAGATCTGGAGAAATAGTCAAGAACAGAAATATCCAAAAGGACTAACAAACAAGATTAGGTTTGGAATAGGGATGGATTGTTATGGAGACACAAGAAACCGCCACACACAACAGATAGAAAAGAACCATTTACCACATCATAATGTAGTCAACGCATCAAATGTCGTAAACTATGAAGTGACAAACAAGTGAAGTGTATTTGAAATCATTGCTGTCAGACAAACAGACAAAACACACATCTATACAGACACAAACAGAGCACTAAAACAGCACTGACATGCAAAGAACAGTCTATATTACCACCTACTGGGCAATGGTTCCCTAAAGACAGCCCTAAAAAACAAATTAATTTCATCTTAATGAGCTGTACACACAAAATGTAAACTGTTACATTGCATGACATTTTTTAATCCTAATTTTAACTGTATTTTAATATTTTCTGAAGAAAATGTGGTGCTTGAAAAGACACTGCCACATATTGGCGCTGTAGGACTCTATACAGTACATATCAAAACAAATTTGCTTTCAAAAGAACAAATTAAATGTACTGCAGTAAACAGTCCAGTCACTTATTTAAACATAATCAGAGCACTAAACGGTTCCGGAAATTTGAACCCTTGATTTTGATTAACTGTACCCAGCAAATATCTCAAATCTATGTGATAGTAACATTGGTTGCAAAATTATTATAAAAATGGTCACAGATATCCTCTCAAGTTCACATATAGACACAATGAGAGACTAATGTGTGTCGGCACTTTTCCCTGCAGCAGGGGCCCTTTCACAAATTGAATTATAAATTATTATTTGTTTACAAACATAAATTATGAAAACCTTAAGTGTGACTAAAGCTCAAGTTCAATTAACTTTTGGCAGGTAATGTGTATCATTACATACAAATGACAGACTGTTGTTTGTCTTACCACAAATTGGCGCAGTAAGTGCGTGATGGTAATCTGAAAGATCTTAAAGAGGTGAACACATCAGTGTAAACATCAAATAGTCAAATGACAGTAAAAGTGACTTATACACACACAATAAGAGCACTAACTGTATGCTGACACTCTTCTCTGCTGCAGGGGTCCTTTCACAGTCTGTCTGCTGTCTTTATTAACAGCAATGAAGGCTGTATGAACACTGCTCACTCCTGCCTGAACACTGAGCTCCACCATCCTGCTCCTGATGCCCTCAACATCTGCAGCACCCGACCTCTCCTCCTGCTCCAGAGAACGGATCAGGGTCCGAGCCGCCAGCCGGTGGATGGACAACCTGCAGAAACATGGAGGAAATTTGTTGGATTAGAAAAGCAACCACTGATGTCACTCCAATTAATGTCTTCCTGTACATGTATATGTGTTACCCTGTTTCCTCAGTTGGTTTGAGGCAGAAGTGGAGCTGGTTTGTTACTGGTTGATCTTTCAGACTGTATTTGACTGTCACTGTTCCCTCAGAGCCTCCTGAACTCTATGAGAGAGTGAAAAGGCAGTTTCTTATAATCTAAACAAATGAGAGACACAAGTCTCTAATTCTCATTAAAGAAACATTCTACATCATCTCACTTCTCCTTTCAGTTGGGCATAAATGAGTGTCCTTTGACCCTGGAAGAGCACATTGATGGGTGGAGACAGTGTGTCAACAGTAACTCCTTCTGGAAGGGTCCAATCCACAGAGATATTAACCACAGCGGGCTGCAGCGCAAACCTGAGCGACTGCATCACCTGATAGAGTTTGAAGAGAAAGAGAAACCATTGAGACATTTGACTAGGAAACATTTGTGCCAGTGAAATCCAGTGGAGAGCTTTACTTTGGGCTGCATGCGGTCGGTGTCTGTGATGAACTGAGCGTGACCCGATCCCTCTCTGGCCATTCCTGTGATGAGGGCGGCACTTGCACCCTCACCAATCCCGAATGAGAAACACCTGAAGACACGATAAACTGCTACTGTTAGTGATGAAGATATGAATGATGCACAGATCAAACCCAGCAGACCTTTACCTGTGAGAGTGAGCGTGACTTTTCACCAGGTCCAGCACCTCTTTAGTGTTTCCCACCTCTCCATCAGTGAAGACGAACAGCTGAAGAGAGAAAAACAACTGAGTCTTAAGCCATGTTTATACTTTTACACAGATTCCAGAATGTCGTTCAGGTGTATGCTGAGGTGTCGTACCTGTCTGGGGTGATCAGGGTGACAGCGCTCACTGTAGATGTGTTTTAGAGGCTGTAAAATCTCTGTGCCGCCCATGTCTGCTTGCATTTCCTTCACTCTCTTCAGAGCCTGATCCATTGTTTTCTGTTTATACACAACACTCTGACTGCAAAGACAGAAAATCATCTGTTCTCCACTGACACATTTCAAAACTGAATATCTATGAATGAAGAAGATCTAGTTAACTAACGGAAAGAAGGACTCAAAACGAGAGCCAAATCCATAGATATTGAAGTAGCAACCCATGGGCAGACTCTTCAACAGTAACAGCAGAGTGTCCTATAGAGAGACATGGACACATATTTAAACTCAACATAACTCTATGGGCTTTCATAACACACATTCCTGGGACCAGCTACATAAACATAGCCCCTTTGTTAAGTCTGTCAAGGGGTAATCAGTCTTATATTTCTGATTCAAATTAGACAAATCTACCTTTTTGTAACTGACCTTAAAAAGTTATAACGAATATTGAAGAAAAAAAATACATGACTAAGTTTTTAAGACTAGTGTAAGCTTTTTATGCAACAAAATCTTATTGTACACAAGTCATTGGTAATTTTTTCACAATTCAATAAAATCCCAAAACAAACTCAAGAGACCCATAATAAATCTATATTCTGACATGAAAACATCCTGTTATTGAATCTTAAATCTTACTTTTGCACTTTCAATGCGCATCTGTGCTCCTTTCCCATGATGCATCATGTCTCCCATACTGCCTGATCTGTCAATCACAAAAACAAACTCGCCTCGAGATGCCAGTGATGACATCACTTCCTCCGGGAACTCTGGGTACAAACTTATCATGACCACTGGGTCCCTCATCAGAGAGCCTGAAATAGAGAGAAAAGCTACATCTCAAATGACACACTCTACACTATGCACTCTGTACTCTACCTTTTACTTTTTTAATTTTGAGGTTATTTTGTCATCTAACATAGTTGTCTGATTCCCCCCTCACCTGGCGGGGCAGTGGTCACTCCTGCCTCCACTATAGCAGAGGGCTGATGGGTATCCTGATAGAACACAAACAGCTCAAAGTCCTTATCAAACATGTGACCAGGACTCAGATCCACCTGCACACATAAACACCACATGCATTAAACTGCTCTGCTCACACATCCAGATAAACACATGAAGATACACAGTACCGTAGCCTGAGTATGATCAGAGTGGAGGAACACTAGAGGATCCAGAGAGCAGTTGGACTCTAGTTTGGAGATGGGCTTTGGAGAGCTCACATGGACACTGAGAGTCAGCGTATAGGGAACAGCTCCACATCTTGATGAAATCTCTGAGACTATACCAGCAGCTGAACCTGACACACACACACGCACACACACACAGAGTGTGTTAGAATCAGCTTCTCTCCTCTAATAAAGTGTGTGTCAGCATCTGCTGCAGTACCTGCTGGTGTGTATCGGGGGTTGAGTACAGTCGGCAGACAGAAGCGCAGCGAGTGATCGGCCTGCACAGCGAGCTCGGTGACGTAGATGATGGTGACAGCAGCGTTCTGACCCGCCGACAGACACCCGACACTCAGTCTGAACACATCAGGACTCTCTGCGCTCTCTTCCAACAGAAACGCCTGCTGACCCGAACTCACAGCATCATCATACTGATCCCTCGCCTGCAAGATAGGGTTAGGGTTTGTTACGAGATGCACAGTAAAACTGTATGCAACAGAGCTGCGGGTGTATATTTGGACTCACGGTTTCTCTGCCCTGCAGCTCTGCTACAATCTCCTGCTCTCCGATCTTGGCACTGAAGTAGCAGACAGCAGCATCCGCAGGCAGAGGGAAGACGAACAAGGCCTCCAGGGGGCGCTCTTCCTCATTCACATACTGCAGAGTGCAGGAGACTGTGGCTACATGATCCTGAACCAGAACCTGCACTGAGATGCTCTTCAGAGGCACTGAGTCACACAAACACAACACAACAACAACATCACAAATACAGCAGAACAACATTAAAACAACATTACAAATAAATTTCAAATAAAGCAGAAAACATCACAAATAAACTTTCTGACTGATTTTTGTGAGCATTCTGTAGGTGCAGTTGATGAGTTTGAATTCAAAAATAAAGTTGGATGTATTTAGGAACATTTCGGATACTGTTGTCTCGTCCAAAGGTTGTGGGTTCGAGTCTCGTACCGGCAGGGATTGTAGGTGGGTGAGTGAATGTACAGCGCTCTATTCCACCTTCAATACCACGACTGAGTCTCTTGAGCAAGGCACTGACAGGGCCCGAAGCATAAATGGCTGCCCACTGCTCCGGGTGTGTGTTCACTGCTGTGTGTGTGTCAGTGTTGCCAAACCCCACCCTCAAAAGTCTCAATTTTTAACAAAAAGTCGCCAAATATGAAAACAAAGTAAATACAGGTAAATTTGGTAAAGGTAAAGGAAAGTAAATATATATATATATATACTTTACAAATGATGACAGTATAAAAAATATAACAAAAGATTAAATATAACAAAACGTTCTGAAGTGAAATTAGGAAATGCTTGTGATCTGCAAGAACATCAAACATGATGGAAATGATGGAAAAACACAAAAGACACATAATGTTGGGAATTTGTTTCATGTGTCACCAAAGTGCATCCCCGTCCTTCTCAAATACATCAGATAAGAGATATTATGATTCTCCAAAAACAAAAAAATTTATTCATACAAACTTATTTCAGTCAACACACTATTACAACAAAGTAAGTGCAAAATACTGCATCCAGCACACATGACACGATGATGCACCATGTCTCTCTCTCAGTATCTGGTTGACATGACTGTGCATGAATGAGGGTTACTTGTGTGTCCGTGTTAAAACCAAGATGTTATTTTTTTTCCTCCGGCCATCTTGATTGATGCTTATACCGATATAAAAGCCCACCGGAAGTGACTTAAAAACTGTAATTCATGCCCGCTGGCCTCTAGAGGCTGCTGCAAAAGGGAGTCAGTCCCATAGACCCCCATGTTAAAATGCCCAACTTTACAGCAGAAATAAACATGTTTACAGCCTGGTTAAAAATTATTTTGTATTTTACATTTTTGGTCTATATATCTAATTTTGCCCTTCATGACAACTGTAAGGGGGTTGAATTTTTTAGAACTCATCCGTTTAAATTATATTAAGCCAGCCTTAAAGTTCTGCATAATTAAGGGCGTGGCCTCTTGAGTGACAGGTGGATTGCCGCTGCTGTCACCGGCATCGATCTAGGTGGGCGTGGTTTCAGCAACCATTCCCGCCTTTTTGCCCATTTTCCATTATCCAGGAGTGACGCGTTGTGTGTGACGCGCTGCCAGATGGCGACGGCCGGTCTCCGCCCACTTTGAGGGCTTCAAAAAATTCTTCGGAACCTACGTGAACGTCACAACACTATGTGTCCATGTTTTTAGGTGCGTTCGACTTGAAGCACGGCTACAGACGGCAGTCAACGAGAGTAGCTGCTTGCAGTCGGGGGCGGATTTGAAAACGGAGCCGTCAAGCCGGACATTTTTCTGCTCCCGTTAGAGACGCTCACGTGGTGTTTTCATACTCTATCACAGATGAAGTAAATTAAATGCAATATTTGTCAAATACACAGACGTTTCAGAAACGTTTTCATGAGCAACAGCGCCATCCGTTCAAAAAAAAATAAAGTTCAACGTAAATTTATACTATTAAATACTAATAAAGTGGGGGTATATATGCTTTCATGATAAACGTGACTCAATATAACATTGCAACTACAGTAAAATAGTTTTTTCTGTTCTAAAAACACAGATTTATGAGCAGTATTGGATTTGAAGATGTTAGAAACACACGTCATTGTTGTCATGCGGTGAATCTGGCCAATCGTGAAACTGCTGTGTCGTCATCAACGCTCCTGCAGCCACTTTGGAGAAACTGCGCCGGCTGAGTCAGCCTGTTCTCGAAACGATATCGTGGTATTTTGATGCCACACGTGACAGTGACGTAGAGTTGGCGCCGGTTCAAGTCGGACTAAATTTCTAACCTATGTTTCTAACCTTACAAATGTGTCCCATGCCTTCGTCCTCAAAGATGTTATCTTTTATTATGAAAATCCAAAGCTATTATCGGTTGAATATATTGTTAATTTTCTTATATTGAATGCAAAATCCTTCATTCATAAGCAAAAATGGCTTAAAGGGGTCATATGATGCAATTTAAATTTTTTCCTGTTCTCTTTGGAGTTACAAGTGCTCGTGGTGCATAAAGAAGATCGTAAAGTGTGGCGAAAGACTAAAGTCTCAAATCCAAAGAGAGATATTCTTTATAAAAGTTAAGACTGGTTCACGCCCTCCTAAAACGCCTCATTCAAGCACGCCCCCACATGTCTATGTCACAGTGTGGGGAGATTTGCATAACGCCACCCAAATGTTCACACAAAGAAAGAAGTTGTAACTTTTATTCTCGCTGTAGTCTTGTTGTTGCCACCTCTGTCGTGACAGGCTGTGTGTATGTTTGTGAAAGCGAAACTACTTTGTTTGGTCTTCCAAAAGCGGACGATATCTGCTTTGTCATGCCTAGAGCTGATCCGTGCTGGTCGCTGTCGTAGTTCCCGGGAATACAACATGTTCTGGTGATGCCCTCTTGTTGATTTTCGTTTTTACCTCGCCGATCACACCCTGCAAGGAATCACAACGCACTGGATAGCTGGCCAATCAGAGCACACCTCGCTTTTTCAGAACGATGAGCTTTGTAAAAATCGACGCGTTTCAAAAAGACGAGGAATAGAGGAGAAACAATAATGTACAGTATGTGGAAAATAATGTGTTTTTTAACCTTAAACCGCATAAACACATTTCATTACACCAAAAACACCAAATAATGTTCTTTTTAGCAGCATCATATGACCCCTTTAAATCTCCTTTGTCTTTCCCCATTTTTGTTGTTGAATTGGACTCTCTTGTTTCATCTCTTACTTACTAATAACAAAAAGAGTGCCAAACTTTTGATGTATTATGACAACTTTTCTAAAAGAATGTAAGTTTATTTTTGCACTTTTATGTATCGATAATACTTATTTTGACATGACAATCCAGAATATTTGTTTTCTGTTCTTATTTTTATAATTGCTTTTTGTTGGAATATATTTATGTCTCGCTTCCCTGTTTCTGTATGTTTCTACAAGTTTTGTAATAAATAAAAAAATTAAAAAAAATAAAAAATTTCTAACCGGCATGCACTGCTTCAAGTCAGCCGCCGATCGGTCTGCGCAGTGCTGCATGAATTCGAACACACCTGTTGGCATGATTGAGAGCAAACGTGAGAGGTCACGGGCCTATAGCAGGGTGTGGCCAAGTAAAAAATAAAAAAAATCTAAAAAAATCGCTAGTTTTATTTAAATATAGCTAAAATAGCTCCTTGTCGCAAAAAAAAAAAAAGTCGCAGCTACAATGTGAAAGTAGCTAAATCTGGCGACAAAATCACCAAATTGGCAACTCTGCTGGCCTCATGTCATACTTGGCCACATGTCACTTTCACTTTAAATTTTATTGAGGCGCCAGGAATTGCATTAATAAGTACATATTGAAAAAAAGTTTATTAAATTCTCACATTATTATAAAAACAAGAACGTGTGTGTAAATAATTAATATTTCTGAGTTTAAGAAAACAAATGAGAAAAAGACGTGACAACAATATTTTCGGTTAAAATGACTTTCATTATAATACTGAGACAAATCCCTCCCTCGTGGGAAAAAATACACCTCTGCTCTCCTACATTAAAAAGTCTGAATTTAGGAAACAGGTAACAGCAAACAGGTGAATTCATACCTGGCTCGTTTTTCTGAGTCACAAGACCGCAGATCTCCATTCTGGCTCCTTCTGTTTACTTCAAATCAAAAGTTAAAGCTCAAACACCGAAACTGCTGCCTTGAAATCGGCTTTAAATCTTTACAGGCCGATTAAAATGTCAGGTAAATCAGTATTTTTGAAAGTTTCTAATAATAACAAATGCTTATGGAAAAGGTGAGATGATTTCCTCAAGTCGCTCAATGACCACTGACCAATAGCAGACCGTATAAAGTCGTACCTAATGAATATTAATCGATCCGTGCGCCATACAAACAGGTTGACTTCATGAATATTAATTAGGTTATGCTCAGAACTTTTGTTCTCCGCACAGATGTACAGATGGTTCTTTACATAAGGGTTTTTTTCCTCTGGCCTTTCAAAACAATCATTCTAGTTCCCATTACCTTAATATAAAAAACATTTAACAATCTAAACATTATTTCTGCTGTGTGAAAGTATCCTCATTGATTGAGAACCAACAGCTTTCATAAATCACTGATAGACAAAGAAAAAGAGAAGTTTTGTTTACTTTTTTTTAATCGTTGATTCAAATTATTTTCAATTTAAGAACAGCATTCCCTTTAAATTACTATAATGGAAACATTCTATAATTAGAAACTAGAGGCTATTTTTACTTTGATACACAAAACTCAAATGATAGTGCAGGTCACATATAATTACAATTTGGTGTTGATTTGAGCAAATAATACAGAATGTTTCATCGAAAACAAGTAACAGGGTAGGCCACGTTCACGATGAAGAAACACTGACGTCTTCAGATTCCCAGAGTCTCTTTGGTCACCTGACATCCGAGCAGGACATTCCCCACACACACACACTGAGACAGATCACCCACTGAAACACACACACACACTCAAATCATCAGTGTGTGTCAAAGAACTGAAGATATTTGCTCAAACGTCTCTTGATGAACGCTGACTGAATGAATGTGGTCTGGAATGGAGATCTCACCTTTCTGAGAGCCAATCCATGACGCTGCCTTCATGGCCACAAACTGCCACTCATCCTGCTGATCTGATTTAAACGCATATAACCAGATGAGAGCGAGGACGGTGGCCCACACTGACCCATCCACCTGTGTACAAACCAGCATCCACTGCATTAGTTACTGGACACCGGACACGATCATCACTGTCTTATTATTTCATCACATCTCTCACCTGTGCTGGTTTCTGATTGGTCAGCTCATCCTCCGTCTTCCCAAACACATCAGCCAGTGTGGCGTCCAGATCCCAGCAGCCTGACGCCTTTTGGAGAGAAACCAGCTGCAGTAACGGGTCCTTCA
Source organism: Sinocyclocheilus anophthalmus (assembly GCA_018155175.1). Taxonomy (NCBI): domain Eukaryota; kingdom Metazoa; phylum Chordata; class Actinopteri; order Cypriniformes; family Cyprinidae; genus Sinocyclocheilus; species Sinocyclocheilus anophthalmus. Next base: position 222,038 of record JADLZN010001296.1, read on the forward strand.
GGGGCTCAGGAGCAGCTGCACACACATATACATACATTAAGGACAAGGCAAAATAACAGAGCAGAACACTCACTCTCAATCACCCACACAACACACTCACACACACACACACAAACAGGGTTGTCAACTGATTACACATTAAGAAAATTAATTACGTGACATGTCTGTGTGATTTGGGGCACCATCCTTACTATAAAACACACTCATGGAAAAACACATAAAACCTTTACATATAAAAGCAACTTATTCCCATACAAACCCAATTACACACAACAAAAAACAAACAAACCCCACTTCTGTTGCCTGTTTCAAGCCATTTCTTTTTAGGTTCGGAGCTACACTGTAAGTGCTATGGGCCAAATCAGTCAGGGATTTCTCTCGGTGCTCCCGATGGCCAACCCGGACCTGGGTTACCATTTTGTGTAACATGACATGAAAACAACAATCAGTGCTTCAAACATTTCATTCCTTCACAAAACTAACATTGAGGCACATTTACCTAACGGTGACTTAAAGCATTCAAATGACTTTACAAGTGTGTCAGGATCCTGTCACTAGGTCTGTCATGTTTATTGTCATGTTATTATTATTTGTTTTACTTCAATAAAGCCCTCACACTTACTGACTCCTTGCCTCATCCCTTTCCCACACCTTACAATATATTCAGTATAAAAACCAATTCTTCCCATAGCAAACTACCCCCTACACACACACAAGCAAACACGCCACGACACCACACACACACACACACACACACACACACACAAAAAATGCAACAGACGGAAGAAAGTCTCAATATAATTTATCTTTCAAGGTGAAGCTTGTTCTTCTTATCTTGTCATTTTTTGTAATTAATCACTCTAAACTGATGCATTAAATAACAGTTTTAATATTATGAAGAACTTTAGTGCTCAAAAATTAATTAAAAGAATAAACAATTAAATTAACCAATAATTAAATAAACCAATTTTGTAATAAGTCATGAAAAACAACAATCACTGCTTTAAACATTTTATACTTTACTCTTTCACAAAAATGTTACATTGAGGTACATTTACCTTGCACTGGCAGCCATCCCAAAATCGGTGCATTATAGGCCATTGGCTGAGCAGGTTGTGCAACTACAGGAAGAGAAACTAAAGATCAGAACAAATACAAATCTGGAGAAACAGCCAAGAACAGACACATCCCAAAACATCTCTGGAAACCTACAGGCCCGACCTCAATAATATGTCATTTTGTCTATCATTCTATTAAATTATGATTATAATATACACTCCATCACACCCCATATATAGAGATACAAGAGCTGTTTTTAGAATTTTGTCATTTCTACTGAATGTTAATGAATCCGATGTGTTATAAAAAGAAATATTCAAATATGACATTTGTCTTTATGAGTTTATATATTTGTTCTTAAAAGAATAATTTAAAGACATAAATGATAAAACTACTAGCAAATATTTTCCAGACAACATTTTAATCACTTCTTTTGCTTTTAATACAATGAAAATATAAAAGCTATTTTTAAAATAATTTCATGCCATTTTTCCTCATACAATTAAAATGTCTTTACACACAAGAGCTGTTATAAAATATGTGAAACAAAAGACTAAACAATCAAAAAAACATTCTAGAATCACAGGTAGTTGTAAGCTGTACTGTATGTGTTTGATTGACTTTGTCAGAACTGATTAGGCTTCTCCAATAATTAATTGTACCAGTTTAGTAATATGCCAAAAAACATACATTGAGGTGCATTTACCTGCAGATGAATACAAGCTTCCAAAGGCAAGTGACTGAGCAGATTGTGAAGCTACAGAAAGAGAAACCAAAGGTCAGAACAAGATATTTGTACTTAAAAATAATAATACGTAAATTCAAATAATTAAATTACTAGTAATAAAACTAATCATAATATAACGGTATACATATAAATAAAACTACTAGTTAATATTTTTCAGACAATATTTTAACTACTTCTTTTGGTTTTAATACAACGGCAATATAAAAGCTAAATGTTTTTTAAAAATATATAATTTCATGCTTATTTTTTCTCATACAGATTAACTGTAACCGCTGTTATACAGTATATGAAACAACAGACTAACAACAATAGCATTAAGGGGTCATATGATGCGATTTCAGTGTTTCCTTTCTCTTTGGAGTGTTACAAGCTCTTGGTGCATAAAGAAGATCTGTAAAGTTGCAAAGACTAAAGTCTCAAATCCAAAGAGATATTCTTTATAAAAGTTAAGAGTCAACCACACCTACCTAAAACGGCTTGTTCTAACATGCCCCCACATACCTACGTCACAATGTGGGAAGATTTGCATAACTCCACCCAAATGTTCACGCAAAGAAAGGCGGCATAACTTTTATTCTCGCTGTGGTTGTTGCCGCGGCCGCCATGTCGTGAAGACGCTGTGTGTTTTGTTGTGAAAGCGAAACTACTTTGTTTGGTCTTCCAAAAGAGGACGATATCCGCTTCGTCGTGCCTGGAGCTGATCTGTGCTGGTCGCTGAAGAAATACATCAAATTCGCTAGGGTGTTTCGCCGGATCGGCTTTCACCGTGGACGAAGCGGAGTCCAGCCCGGGGTCATCACATGTGGTTGCCGCAAGCCCGCCGGCCACTCCTTAGTCGAATCCGCCGGCCGCGCCGTTCTAAAGCCCACCGCCTCTGCTCACTCTAGCCCACCGTGTGTTTCATTGTGAAAGTGAAACTACTTTGTTTGGCTTCCAAAAGAGGACACGGCTAGAAATCAGTGGTTAAGTTGTATTTACAACACTGTTCCAGAACACTTCAACCCAAATATTCAGATGTGTGCAGCGCATTTTATGGAGGACTTTTTACTGATCCTGGAAGAGTACAATGCCGGCTGTTCTGACTCACAGACTGTAATAACGTTTTTTTATATTTAAAGAATTTGTCACTGATGATTCAAACGTGAGTTTTGGGAACTGGAGTAGCACTTGTTGTTTGTCATTACTCCAATCACAAATGCAGACATGGTTATATGTATACGCAGCGCGATGCCACGCGTAAAAGACAGTATAGTCGCTTATAAAAGCCGTAATTATGTCCCCACTGGATGCAACAAATGCCTCGTTTATAATGGGTTTTAATGTTTTTGTCTCTTCGCTCCGGCCGGACACGGCATCACAGTAACATTTCCGTCACACGCTTAAGGTATTCGGCTAATCACAACGCACTGGATAGCTGGCCAATCACAGCACACCTCGCTTTTCAGAACGATGAGCTTTGTAAAAATCGATGCGTGTCAGAAAGGCGGGCATAGAGGAGAACAATAATGTACAGTATGTGGAAAATAATGTGTTTTTTTTTTTTACCTTAAATCGCATAAACACATTTCATTACACCAAATACAGCAAATAATATTCTTTTTAGCAACATCATATGACCCCTTTAAAAAAAGAGGTAGCATATTTCACTAATTTTTATAAAACACTACTATAAAAATGCATAATGTGAATCTTTAACTATGTGTTGTCGCAAACAGCCAGTAAATAACTACACTGATTTCAGCATCACCGGTAGTTTTAAGCTGTACTGTTTGTGTTTGATTGACTTTGTCAGAACTGATGAGGCTTGTAAACCAATAATTAATTGTACCAGTTTAGTAATATGCCAAAAAACAAACAATGAGGTGCATTTACCTGCAGATGAATTAAAGCTTCCAAAGGCACATGGCTGAGCATATTGTGAAGCTACAGAAAGAGAAACCAAAGGTCAGAACAGATTCAGATCTGGAGAAACAGCCAAGAACAGACACATCCAACAGAACAAAAAAAAACAAAAAAACATTGGAATAGGGATGGATTGTCTTCCAGACAACATTTTAATATCTTCTGTTAGTTTTAATACAATGGCAATATAAAAACCTTTTTTTTGGTTTTGTTTTTTTAATATGACGTTACAGTTTTTCTCACATGAAACAAAAGAGAGAGAAAAAACGAGGTAGCATATTTCATTCATTTTTATAACACAAAATGCATAATGTGAGTCTTTAACTCTATTGCCATATCACTGGTAGTTTTAAGCTATATGTGTTTGATTCACTTTGTCAGAACCGACGCCTTACTGTGTCAAGTTAAATGTAGCTTTGGAATGTTTCAATGTGGTCTGTGCACGCTTCCTGTGTGAACAGCTTCATACTCATTCTAAAATTTTGGTAAGTGTGGTTTGGTGAGGCTTGTAAATCAGTAAACAAATGTAACAGTTTTGAGCGTTAGCAAAATGTTGAGACACGTTTCTTAGTAAACACCACACTTTCACATGGGGAGCCCCACACACAACAGATGGGAAATAACACCTTACCACATCCCTCCTAAAGCAGAAAAAAAAATGTACCTTTCACATCTTAATGAGGTCAAGCAAACACAAACAGGTTTTACAGACAGCTGGTGTTACACATACAGACACAATCAGAGTACTACAACAGCACTGACAGAAAAACTGAAAAACAAGAGTATATATTATGTAACGAATCAGCTCATGAGGAAATATGAATAATTAACCATAACTAGTTATAATTAATTATGAATATTTTAGATCCGCTGTAGATATTTAGCTGACCTCTCAGGGTCAACTGTCTTGTCAATTCTAAGAACGTTAATTTCCTGGTTAAGGGAAATAACTTTCTTACTGTACAATTCTACAAAAGCTTGTAGCATAAATCTGCATCATTAGTGACTCCAGTTATAAGCACAATGACTCAGGGGGGGGGGGGGGGGGGGCGTCAGTGTGATAAAAGTAGAGTTTTTTATTAACTACATAAACACTTAAAATAGTCTAACAGACTACATAAACACATAAACTGGTCTAACATACTACATACACACATAAACTGGTCTAACATACACATACACACACACACACACACACACACACCAATACGTTGTATAGGAAAGGGTTAAAGTTTAACTCAGTACAGAAAGAGTCATAAGGAATGAAATTTATGGAACCATTTGCATATTCAGCAGATCTACACCTGAGGGATACGTCAGATTCTTAGTTCAAACACACCTTTGTAAAAAGGTGTAACTGATACTTAATATATCAATTAATAAGACTAAGTTTGATACTTGCAAGTCTCGTCTGTCTGAAAGAGAGGCTTGATGGAATCTTAAGGTTCAAGTTGATCTTTGCTGAAGTTTGGTTGATGAAAAGAACCAGTTTGCTTCAGAGGAACTTGATGAAAGGAAAAGACAAGGCCGAAGCCTGGCACGAGCTTAGCGTTTCCGGGAGCGTTTTTCTCACCACCTCTCAGAATCCCAACAAACCACCGACTGGGAGGGTCCCTGGAGCAGGGCCTTTAAGGTCGGAGAAGATCCCCGCCTTTCAAGATGGGCTTGTCCAATGAGAAAGATGGAAATTCCGAGCGGGAGGTGGCAATTGCTGGAGGGTTTACGACCCTTTGTTCTCTAAGCATGGTAATTTGCAAATGGACTTGAATCGAAATTACTAAAGGTTCTCAGGACCCTAATATATATTGCCTATGTACCATATCTAATATACACGCTTGTTTCGATCATAGGAAGGCAAATTCATAGATACTAAACAAAGTAAGATTACCACGGATGAAGGAGACAGGAGTGTGTTTCGATTATAAACCTGCATCACAGTATACATGGGCAAGGAAGCGATTTTCTTCACCTAAATTCCAGGAGGTCGTAAATGTATCGGGTGTCAGCATTGCTATAGAACCAGGGGCCTGTTCAGCTTCCTGGGGTGTTACAGAGTATTTGTTAAATCTAGCTAACAAAATATGTATTGTGTGTTTGAGTGGTCCAGACGCTACAATTATTTATCTTACCAGGTATGGCTCCATATAGCATCCCTAAAAAACACATTCATTTCTTAATGAGTGAGTGATTCTGCTTGCCATGCAAAGCCACCGCCACATGCTGGCATCCTTAATTTTATATCCCACTGAGATGAACACATAGTCAAGTAACAGGAAAAGTGATTCACACACACATCCGTACACACACAACATGATCACTAACCTTGTGCCGAAAAACTAAAACCTGACATGCTGTTAAATCCACTCCCCTGTAAAATCTGCCACTGTGACCCTAAAACAGCATTTGAGTTTGGTTAAATAAATACACCAAATGTAAAATGTTATGTGGCAGGAACATTTTAAAATTAAAATTAAAAAAAGACACAGATATCCTGCATACACACTCTTCCAAAGAACACACACAAACACAATCCTTGCACTAACCGCGTGTCGGCACTCTTCTCTGCTTCAGGGGTCCTTTCACAGTCTGTCTGCTGTCTTTATTAACAGCAATGAAGGCTGTATGAACACTGCTCACTCCTGCCTGAACACTGAGCTCCACCATCCTGCTCCTGATACCCTCAACATCTGCAGCACCTGACCTCTCCTCCTGCTCCAGAGAACGGATCAGGGTCCGAGCCCCCAGCCGGTGGATGGACAACCTGCAGAAACATGGAGGAAAAGGGCAAAAACTGGGATTTATTGTTACTTTATATTTAGATTTATGCATTTTATAAGCAGATAAGCAGACTCTTTTATCCAAAGCAACTTATATTGCATTCAATGTATACATTTTATCAGTTCATGGATTCTCTGGGAATCGAACCCATGACCTTGGCATCGCTAGTACCATACTCTTCTGTTTAGGATACAATAATGCTGCGTGTTACTTAAAAAAAAAAAAAAAAAAAAAAAAAAAACGGCTCACGTCACTCCAGTTCAGTGTATTTTTCAGTGTGTTTATGTGTTTTACCCAGTTTCCTCAGTTGGTTTGAGGCAGAAGTGGAGCTGGTTTGTTACTGGTTGATCTTTCAGACTGTATTTGACTGTCACTGTTCCCTCAGAGCCTCCTGAACTCTATGAGAGAGTGGAGACAATGGAATAGGGAATTAAAAAAGACAACAAATTACCTACAACAACAAGAAATGGCAAACTTTTCAACTTTCAACTTTTTGAACTTGAAAAATTATTGTTTTTATGAAGTCAATTTTAAAGGAAAAGTTTACTGAAACTCATATCATTCCAAACCCATATGACAGTCTTCCTCCCCACAAAACACAAAAAGAGAAATTCTTAAGAGAAGAAATGCATTTCCATTTAATTACAAATAACTGTGAGCAGTGGAGCTTCAAGTTTCAAAAAGGGACACAAAAGCACCATAAAAGTGATTCATACATGTGATTGGTCTAGAGCTAAGAGTGCGTGTCAAAAATGTAATGCCCCTTCCCATAAGCGACTGATTTCAGCTTCTGAGGCTTCATTAGAATCTGTAAACATATTGTAATTATGTTGACGGTTTTGCTGTACCAGTTCAAACCCAAACCATGTTTGCAAAGACTTCAGCATGACATTTTACAGTAGACGTGTATTATGTAAATGTGTTACTTGCTGAAGTAGAGAAGTCACGGAAAAAATGGTAGGACTACAAATGAGGTGTTTTCTTTTGGAGTGATTATTTCATTTTGATGTGGACTTTGTGCTTTGTAAATTTGCAGATTGATTACACTAGATTGCAGATCAATTGTCATTAAAAACATGCTACATCATCTCACTTCTCCTTTCATTTGGGCATAAATGAGTGTTCTTTGTCCCTGGAAGAGCACATTGATGGGTGGAGACAGTGTGTCAACAGTAACTCCATCTGGAAGGGTCCAATCCACAGAGATATTAACCACAGCGGGCTGCAGCGCAAACCTGAGCGACTGCATCACCTGATAGAGTTTGAAGAGAAAGAGACACCATTGAGACATTTGACTAGGAAACATTTGTGCCAGTGAAATCCAGTGGAGAGCTTTACTTTGGGCTGCATGCGGTCGGTGTCTGTGATGAACTGAGCGTGACCCGATCCCTCTCTGGCCATTCCTGTGATGAGGGCGGCACTTGCACCCTCACCAATCCCGAATGAGAAACACCTGAAGACACGATAAACTGCTACTGTTAGTGATGAAGATATGAATGATGCACAGATCAAACCCAGCAGACCTTTACCTGTGAGAGTGAGCGTGACTTTTCACCAGGTCCAGCACCTCTTTAGTGTTTCCCACATCTCCATCAGTGAAGACGAACAGCTGAAGAGAGAAAAACAACTGAGTCTTAAGTCTTGTTTGTGTGATCGCTTAGCTCTGTCACATGATCCTCTGCTCACATCGCTCAAGAGGTTTTAGCCATTTTCACTCCTACCTTAGTTTTCTTATATTACAGGTGGCATGAAACTATCACCTAAACTAGCAAGAAGAAGCATTGAGAAGAAGTATTTTGCCAAACATAATGCATTGCATGGGTTCAGGCAGGCCACGTTAGTCAAGCTCACATCAGCTGATACTCGTTGGCCAATAGGATTAAAGGGGTCATATGATGTTGCTAAAAAGAACATTATTTTGTGTATTTGGTGTAATGAAATGGGTTTATGTGGTTTAAGGTTCAAAAAACTAATTATTTTCCACATACTGTACATTATTGTTTCTCCACTATTCCCCGCCTTTCTGAAACGCGTCGATTTTTACAAAGCTCATCGTTCTGAAAAGAGAGGTGTGCTCTGATTGGCCAGCTATCCAGTGAATTGTGATTGGCGTAAAATAATTTCTTTTTAAAAAAAACCCAAAGTGTGTGACGGAAATGTTACGCCCCTCACCATACTGTGATGCCCTGTCCGGCCGAAGTGACGAGACAAAAACATGAAAACCCATGATAAACGAGGCATTTGTTGCATCCAGCGGGGACATAATTACGGATTATAATAACTTACACTGTCTTTTTACTCATTGCATCACACCGCGTAAACATAAAAAAATGTCTGCATTTGTGATCGGAGAAATGACAAACAACAAAGCGCTACTCTACACTGCTCAAAAAAACTCGCGTTTGAATCGTCAGTGGCAAATCCTTTAAATATGAAAAACGTACTTACAGACTGTGAGTCAGAAGAGCCGGCATTGTAGTCTACTCTACCAGGATCAGGAAACAGTCCTCCATAAAATGCACACATCTGAATATTTGTGTTTTCTTTTTGGGTTGAAGTGTTTCTGGAACAGTGTTGTAAATACAATTTAACCACTGATTTCTAGTTGTGTCCTCTTTTGGAAGCCAAACAAAGCAGTTTCACTTTCACAATGAAACACACGGCGGGCTAGAGTGAGCGGAGGCGGGTGTGCTTGAGAACGGCGCAGCCGGCACCGGATTGAAAAAGGAAAGGAGCGGACAGGAGAGGCTTGCAGCAACCAACATGTGACGAAGCACGGGCTGGATCGCTTCGTCCACGGTGGAAAAGACGATCCGGCGATCCCAGCGCAAAGTTGTTTATTATTACAGCGACCGCACGGATCAGCTCCAAGCATGACGAAGCAGATATCGTCCTCTTTTGGAAGGCCAAACAAAGTAGTTTCGCTTTCACAACGAAACACACGGCAACAACAATACTACAGCGAGAATCAAAGTTACGCCTTCATTCTTTGCGTCAGGAAATTTGGGCTGGCAGGCCATATGCAAATCTTCCCACACAGTGATGTAGATATGTGGGGGCGTGTTATATCGAGCCGGTTTTAGGTAGGCAGTGGTTGACTTTAACTTTATAAAGAATATTTCTTTGGATTTGTGACTTTAGTCTTTGCAATTTTACAGATTTTCTTTATGCACCAAGAGCTTGTAACACTCCAAAGAGAAAGGAAAAATTTAAATCGCATCATATGACCCCTTTAAGACACCTATCACAGCAATCCTATTAAAGGCACCATTCAGTTATCTTGTTGCTCTGGAGCCAATTAGATGGCAAAGCATCTTTGTCACATCAGGCTAATATTTCACTATTCCATCCATCTCCGAAGGTGTTTTCAGTGCAGCTGAGTTCATGTTTCCTTTTTATGCTCGTTAGCTTATACAGATATGGGCATTTTTGCATGTTCTTCAGTAGTTAATTAGTGCTCTAGCTATGGGATTGGATCTAATTCCTATGTATCATTTGGCTTTGAGATATAATCACTGTCAGTTTTTGTTTGGGGGGCGTTTCACATAGTTTGATTTGAGGGGTTATATTGCTGCACTCCTTACGCAACAGCTGGATAGGAAGTCCTTGGAAGCAAGTCATACCTGTCTGGGGTGGTCAGGGTGATAGCGTAGATTGTAGATGTGTTTTAGAGGCTGTAAAATCTCTGTGCCGCCCATGTCTGCTTGCATTTCCTTTCACTTTCTTCAGAGCCTGATCCATTGTGTCCTGATTGTATTCGAGACTCAGACTGCAAAAAAATAAAAATAAATAATAAGACATCAATGACAATGTCATCTCACACATTTCAAACATTAATATCTGAATATCTGTGAATGAGGATCTAGACACTTACGGGAAGAAGGACTCAAAACGAGAGCCAAATCCATAGATATTGAAGTAGCAACCCATGGGCAGACTCTTCAACAGTAACAGCAGAGTGTCCTATAGAGAGACATGGATAGACATTCAAGTGTGTCTCGTCTGAATATGTGTCAACAGACCCAAAAGTACATTTTAGATCTTACCTTTGCACTTTCAATGCGCATCTGTGCTCCTTTCCCATGATGCATCATGTCTCCCATACTGCCTGATCTGTCAATCAAGAAAACAAACTCGCCTCGAGATGCCAGTGATGACATCACTTCCTCCGGGAATTCTGGGTACAAACTCATCATGACCACTGGGTCCCTCATCAGAGAGCCTTAAATAAAGAAATTACACTGAGTGTAAGTTATAATTCACAGTGAATTTATACTTCAACACGAAACCATTCAAAACAGACCAACCATAGGCTCTGAGATTAAGCAATAGTATATGTTTCTGTTGAAGCTATTTCAAGTTTTTATTTCAATTTCATTTAAAAAAAGATTAAGAGCCAATAATGTATCGTTTAGAAAAATGGAATATACAGTATTTTATAATTATCATCCATGACATAAATTAATACTTTTATATTGTATTTATATTGATGATTTGACTACATGATTCACAGTGCTTCATGAAAAGCTCATTACGTCATAAATGACTAATTACAGTCTAGTATATTTAACTTTTCCAATATTGAAATACACTTTGTTTTAAGTCAAAATGTTGTGTGATTCACTGAAGCTAGATGGGTTGATTTTTAAATGCCTATGGAAAATGAGTGGGAAAAAATACTTCTGGATTTAAGGTCAATGGTCGGTCACTGTTCAGTAGACGTTCAGGTCGTACCTGGCGGGGCAGTGGTCACTCCTGCCTCCACTATAGCAGAGGGCTGATGGGTATCCTGATAGAACACAAACAGCTCAAAGTCCTTATCAAACATGTGACCAGGACTCAGATCCACCTGCACACATAAACACCACATGCATTAAACTGCTCTGCTCACACATCCAGATAAACACATGAAGACACACAGTACCGTAGCCTGAGTGTGATCAGAGTGGAGGAACACTAGATCCAGAGAGCAGTTGGACTCTAGTTTGGAGATGGGCTTTGGAGAGCTCACATAGACACTGAGAGTCAGCGTATAGGGAACAGCTCCACATCTTGATGAAATCTCTGAGGGACCAGGCAACTGAACCTGACACACACACACACCCACACACACACACAAACACACACCCACAACACACACACACACCCACACCACAAAACACACACACACACACAACACAGAAAGAATGTTGCTGTTAGAAGCAGCTCTCCTCTAATAAAGTGTGTGTCAGCAGCTGCTGCAGTACCTGCTGGTGTGTATCGGGGGTTGAGTACAGTCGGCAGACAGAAGCGCAGCGAGTGATCGGCCTGCACAGCGAGCTCGGTGACGTAGATGATGGTGACAGCAGCGTTCTGACCCGCCGACAGACACCCGACACTCAGTCTGAACACATCAGGACTCTCTGCGCTCTCTTCCAACAGAAACGCCTGCTGACCCGAACTCACAGCATCATCATACTGATCCCTCGCCTGCAAGATACGGTTTAGTTAAATGGTGATGTATAGTATGAATATACAAATCAATGTCCTGCGGGTGTGTATTTGGACTCACGGTTTCTCTGTCCTGCAGCTCTGCTACAATCTCCTGCTCTCCGATCTTGGCACTGAAGTGGCAGACAGCAGCATCCGCAGGCAGAGGGAAGACGAACAAGGCCTCCATGGGGCGCTCTTCCTCATTCACATACTGCAGAGTGGAGGAGACTGTGGCTACATGATCCTGAACCAGAACCTGCACTGAGATGCTCTTCAGAGGCACTGAGTCACACAAACACAACATCACAAATACAGAAGAAAACATCACAAATATATCTCATACAGCTCTGATTAAAAAAGATTTTATTAGACATTAAGAACATGAACGTATAGATATATAATTAAAAATTTGTGAACAAACGAGAATGGGACATGTGACAACTTGCTTCATATGACATTTATAAAAAATACACTTCTTAAGACAGGACAACATATTTCAGCCACCGTAAAACATCAGAGCCACACACTTCATGTTTTTCAATGTGGACACTAGGCACGCTAGACAGAGGAGATCTACTCAAAAAACAAAACCCACTTATAAACAGTAAACTTAAACAAACAGATCACACTCTTGTTGCTACTGTGGGAGAGGAGCCTAACAAACCCACCACCAAGGCAGTTACCATAGTTACAATGCTCCTCCGGACAGCAAATGCAATGAGTTTGCTTCCTTCTTTTCTGAGAAGATCAATGATATCAGAAAGGCGATCAGCACATCCTCAAGTTATGCAAGGTCAGACCGATCCACCGCAACTTCAGAAAGAAAGAAGCCAAACCCTGCTGCCATGACCACAATGTCAACATATTTTTTCAAAAGCGTGTTTAAAACTGTTTGGAAGCAGATCTCTTACAAGTGGTAACACCACACTTTTTTCTGGGACTTTTCCAAACTCCATGAAAACTGCAAATTGTTAAGCCCCTCCTGAAAAAGAGCAATCTGGATAACACCATATTGAGCAACTATATACCAATATCAAATCTTAATTTTATAGGCAAGATTATTGAAAAGGAATTGAATCAGCTGAACAAATACTTAAACTCAAAAGGATACCTGGACAATTTTCAATCTGGTTTCAGACCGCATCATAGCACAGAGACAGCGCTCATTAAGATAATAAATGATATTCGCTTAAATTATGAATCTGGCAAAATATCAGTGCTGGTAATACTAGATCTCAGTGCTGCGTTTGACAATGTCGATCATAACATACTACTAGAGAAACTGGAAAACTGGGTCAGGCTTTCTGAGATGGTACTCAAATGGTTCAGGTCATAATTAGAAGGGAGAGGTTATTATGTGAGTATAGGAGAGCATAAGTCTAAGTGGACGTCCATGACTTGCGGAGTCCCACAAGGCTCAATTCTAGCACCACTCTTGTTTAGCCTGTATATGCTTCCACTAAGTCAAAAAATGAGAAAGAGCCAAATTGCCTATCACAGCAATGCAGATGATACCCAGATTTACCGGCTAGCCTTATCGCTAATGACTACCAAACCAGTCTGCCTGACTGAAGTCATTTGCATTTGGAAACAAAGATGAAGTTCTCAAGGTGAATGCCTACCTTGACTCTAGGGGTCTAACAACAAAAAATCAAGTCAGGAATCTTGGTGTGATTCTGGAGCCAGACCTTAGTTTCAGCAGTCATGTCAAAGCTGTAACTAAATCAGCATACTATCTTCTCAAAAACATTGCAAGAATTAGAGTTTTTGTTTCCAGTCAAGACTTGGAGAAACTGGTTCATGCCTTTATCAACGCTTAATATATTTATGAGGAAAGATGATTTCGGAGGATTAACAAATGCTAACGGCAAGAGAAACATGATGTAAGCGAAGACTAGTTTTTGTTACGATCAAAGAACATGGTCCGCTTTCACGCTTATCTATATTTAGTTATCTCACAGAAGTAGTAAACCCCTCACATTTTTGTAATATTTACTTAATCGTTTCATCGTGACAAAGATGAAGAAAAGAAATGCACTTTGTGCTACAATGTAAAGTAGTGACGGGTACAGCTTGTATAACAGGGTAAATTGCTGTCCATCAAAATAAATCTCAACACATAGCCTAATGTGAAGCTCTGGTGAACTCCATGCCCAAGAGGGTTAAGGCAGTGCTGGAAAATAATGGTGGGCGCAAAAAATATTGACACTTTGGGCCCAATTTGGACATTTTCACTTAGGGGTGTACTCACTTTTGTGGCCAGCGGTTTAGACATTAATGGCTGTGTGTTGAGTTATTTTGAGGGGACCAAAAACCATAAAAAATAACGTTCTGGGAACCAAAAACTAACGTTCCGGGAACGAAAAATTGTTAGGTGGGCTGTATTTAAATCCAGACTCAAAACACATCTGTTCAGCTGTGCATTTACTGAATAAGCACTGTTTTTTTTTTTTATGTATCATCATCTTTTATTCTTAACTGTTTTAAATCCATTGTTAAATCATTTTAATTACTTGTTTTTTTTGTTTGTTATTATTTTTATGATTATTTTAATTCCTTTTATGTAAAGCACGTTGAGTTACCATTATGAACTCCACCGTAATTACAGTAATCCTGTGGAAACACCTCAGCTCTCACACAGCATAACAAAGATTTAATTTAGGAAACAGTAAAAATAAACAGGTGAATTCATACCTGGTACATTTTTCTCAGAGAGAAGACCGCAGTTCTGCATTCTCACGCGCTGTTAGAGGAAACGACTAGAAGACCTACTTCAAAAGTGAATGAAAGTGAAAATCAAACGGAGAAGCTACTCTGTTTACTCTGCTGACGCGTACCGATATTTATGAGGCGCAGGGTTGGCTCATGAATATTAAGTTTAGTATTTAGGAGCTAGTACCGCTCAGATTTTTGAGCCAAACCAATTTTCTATGAGTCTTCCATTAAACATAATGATTCATTTTGCGTTAGAAATGTATTATATCTCTTTAATTACTTTTTCCTAATTTAATATCTTTCGTACCATACAGCAAAAATCGATTTTGTTTTGTTTGATATACTAGGAAAACGTATCGCAAATTTGTCATCATTTTAAAATCTGCCAGAATCTATATTAAATTTAAGCATTAATAATCAATTTTGTTTTAAGCCCTACAGGCCTATACATACAATATAAATACATTTAAATTAAAAATAATAATTTAATACATTTTTAATCGTGTTTTATTAATTGGACTGAACGGAAATCATTAAGAAAGTTCTGTAGAGAGCCGTGCGCGCGAAATTTAAAAATTAACGGTCATTTCGGTGTTAATGGCTGCCGGACTCGTTCGTTTATCCATCTCTTTTTTTTAATTATAACTTAAAATTAATATCGTTATGAAGAGTAAATATGATTTCGAAGGGATTTAACATGCCTAGCTGAAGAGAACATGATGTTAAGCGAGAAGTTTTTGTTTAGGGATCAAAAGAAGAATGTCCCCTTCACAAACTACACTTCTGTGGTAAGAAATGAATGTAACGTTACTGATATACTACTTTAAGCTTAAAAGAAGTAGTTATGGTACATGACAGCTCTACTTTGACCATGTAAACCTATCAGTCCTTTCACACACAATATCAAAAATACACATCCGTACATATAGGCATAAGATCTTTATTCCATGACAAGTTCAAAACATTGCTGTTATACGTCTTTATGTACTAATATGCTTAAACTATAAATGTTCAATATAGTCTCTATTAATTAATTAAAATACAGTCATTAAAATTAATAATGTATGAAAATTAGTCTCAATTATTTTTAGATTAAAGGGGTCATATGATGCGATTTCAAGTTTTTCTTTCTCTTTGGAGTGTTACAAGCTGATTGTGCATAGATAAGATCCCTGAAGTTGCAAAGACTGAAGTCTCAAAACCAAAGAGATATTCTTTATCAAAGTTAAGACTCTGCCACGCCCCCCTAAAACGGCTCGTTCCAACACGCCCCCACATATCTACATCACTGTGGGAATATTTGCATAACGCGCCCAAATGTGCACGCAAAGAAAGAAGGCGTGGTTTCAGTAACCGCAGTTAGTGCGAAGCAGCATGTCAGGGAATTCTGACTTTGCTATGACAATCTGGCGCTTCTGAATCAGCTACTGTTATTTGCTATTGACTGTTCAAATGCGGAGTTTTGCGCAACGGGTGTGTGTGTGTGTGTGTCTGTGAGAGAGAGAGAGAGAGAGACAGGGACACATCACAGTGGAGTCAGCTGTCTTAACCGTGGCTTGTGTAATGCAAACACATACCAGCTTCATCACTGTGTCTGTCACGCGACTCTGTTCCCCTTTCGGGCTCTGTCTTTACATTTATTTTGAAAGCTGACTCTCGCTATTATGGTAAGGGGTGTTACATTTCCCACGAGTGCTGCGGTGTTCGGCCAATCACAATGCACTGGGTCAGCTGGCCAATCAGAGCAGACTGCGCTTGTCGGAAGGAGGGACTTTGTAGAAAACGAAGCGTTTGAGAGAGGCGGGGCATAGAGGACCTAAAATGTGTTTTTTGAACATTAAAGCATGTCAACATATTCTGTTACACCAAATACACCAAATAATGATCTTTAAAAAAAGCATCATATGACCCCTTTAAATACAGCATCTCACATCACAAGGGACTGATCTCATGTGAAATTTTGTTTTACTACATCTTCAGCTGCTACACTGTGGGCGATCAGCTGGGCAAAGGTGGATTCGGCGTGGTGTACGAAGGGAGACGTTTGGCGGATGACCTTAAAGTAAAAATATATTACCAAGCCACCAAATGTTTTTAACTCAACCCTCTAAGTGTATCTTAATTAACTGAAATATTTTTTGTTTGTTCGTCAGGTGGCTTTGAAATATGTCACAAAGACAGCATACAGAATGTATATTCATTCTAAGTAGATTGCAATATAAAAATATAAAATGTCTCATATTAATATTAAATCACAATAAAATTAAGACTGAGCTAAATCCATATCTGAGAAACCACCTCCATGTAACCATCATAATAACTTAACTCTTCTAGCCTGATCATCCAAACCCCCTTCCAAAAGAAATCGCCCTCACCATCCTGGCAAATAAAGGTCCCAGCGTGCCAGAAATCATCAGGTTGCTGGACTGGCAGGACCACCCTGACCACTTCGTCATGGTCCTCGAATGTCCCACTCCCTGTGAGTTCATGAGGCGTCACGGTGGAAGCCTCAATGAAGAAACAGCACGGCAAATCATGTGGCAGTCGGCTCAATGCTGCAAACATGTGCTGCATCCGTGGAGTGCTCCACCGTGATGTCAAACTGGAGAACCTTCTGATAAACAGGGAGACATCCGAAGTCAAGCTGATTGACTTCGGATGCGGGGACATTCTGAGGAGGTCACCATACAAGTCATACCATGGTGTGTATGATATAATTAATTTCTTCCTAATAGATACAGAACAGTCGTGCTGCATTAATGCAAACTTGCACATCATACAAACTCCTCTCTCCTGCAGGCACAGCAGTATACTCCCCTCCAGAGTACCACAGCAGGGGGAAGTACTACGGCAGGCCGGCGACAGTCTGGTCACCAGGGGTTCTGATGTTCACAATGTTGTGTGGACGTTTCCCTAGTGACTATGACCTGTTCCTGCTGCATTGCAAGCACTGGTCCAAACCCGGCCTGTCAAAAGGGGAGATCTTCATCACAAAAAATAACTCATTCAGAATCATACAAAGGATCTTAGTTTTGATTAACATGATCAAATACAGCAGATGTAAAGTTTAAGGTTATCAAATGTCCTTCCCATCTTCCTGCACAGAATGCGATCACCTCCTCAGGGCTCTCCTGCATGAAAAGCCAAGCCGGAGACTTGGTCTGGGGCAAATCATGTCCCACAACTGGTTTAAGGTAGTGAACCTGAGACCAGCTAAAAATAATTAATTTCTCATGGGAAAGAACCAAAAAGTCAAACCCGTTTTTTTTTTTGTTTCAGGTCGTCACATAAGACCACTCCAGTTGGCGTCTCTCATGCAGCTTTGCGTCTTGCGGGGCGAGCAAGCCTTGTGTAGCGTCTTGCGTCTTGGCTTGAGGAAGCAGTATTTGCGTCTGGCGGTACTGCTTCCGGAGGGATGTGTACATATTGTATATATGTACATACTTCTTTTGGTTGCCCCTTTTCTTTTTCCCATCATGGCCACTCCATTCCTGAGGTTCTTGCCACAGCTGTCCAAATACCAGAGCTCTCTGTCTCCACCTCCACAATGACAGCGTTCGCATTCTCTGCCACCACACGGCTACTAAAGAGGTTCCTGGCACTGCCAGTTCAGAGCTTCTTGTCATGGCTGCCCAGAGCTCTCTCTCTCAATGCCATTCAGGATGGTCATGGTTGGACCAGTGATTCAGATACACCGAAGATTCCTGTAATTGCAGTCTCAGAGGTTCATCTAACAGCCCCAGCCAGAGCCAGCACCCAAGACCATCTCAGTCCCAGAGATACCCGTCTCAGCAGCCTCGGTCCCAGGCTTGCTGCCGTGTCTGTCCAGAGTCCAGACCCAAGGGCTGAAGGTTCAAATGCCAGAAATCGTCTGTCCTGCTGCCAGAGGTTTCTGTTATAGCAGCCAAAGAGGGTGCTTTCATTCGTGCCAGGTCTACAAGCTCCAAATATGAAATAAAGGAAAAAAAATGTTTTCATTTAGTCACTAAGCATATGCTTCAAACCAAAGTAGTTCACAAATGAGGAACATCACAAACAATTTATCATACAAGTCTCAAAAATACTCACAGGACCACAATGGCAAATTTCAGTCAGAGGTAAGTAGAAGCTAGAAGAGAAAATACAGTTAAGAAAAATGAGAAACTGTTTTAATAGAACTTGTTTACAGAAAGTGCCTTTTTATTTTATACCTCAGTGAGACTGAACCACCAGATGCTGCTCGCTCGGAGACCATCGTGGAATGGAGAGAATATGATGCCAAATATCACAAAGTTGTATTCCTTTAAATATATTCATATGTAAAACCTGTAAAAGATGGTAAGACAAATATGTAAAATATTCCTCATTATTGATCTGTCCTGGTTAATATATCAATAGCTGTTGTAGTAGCCAATTAGTTGAAACATAGGGACATCATGGTATGGAACTCAAACATTGTAAGTGAATTATGGACTAGTTTATGGTGTTTTTGGCCTTTCATTGAATGAACAAGTGGGAAGATTCTTTAATAGTAGTCTTGCTGCTCTAATTTACATAAGGTTCAACTTTAAACCAGGGGCAAGACCTGAAATGTTCAAGCCAGCGGTCCTACATAAAACTGGGTGGGCAAAGTGTAGGATATGAATGTCAAAATACAGCACAAAGGTTCAATACACAATACTTCTAAAGCATTGATAAACATTCATTTTAATTTCAACATTTGCCAATACATTATTAAAATTAAAAGATCTGTTAACATTCGTACTAACAAAAATAACAACGAACAGTTATATTTTTTTTTATAACCCAACGTTAACAAATATAGTACCAAATGTATTGCTCATTGTTAATGCTAGTGAATGCATTAACTAATGTTAACTAAAGGAAGTTTATAGTAAAGCATTA
This sequence comes from Sinocyclocheilus anophthalmus, assembly GCA_018155175.1. Lineage (NCBI taxonomy): Eukaryota > Metazoa > Chordata > Actinopteri > Cypriniformes > Cyprinidae > Sinocyclocheilus > Sinocyclocheilus anophthalmus. Next base: position 241,596 of record JADLZN010001296.1, read on the forward strand.
CCTCAGTCTTCGCAGATGATTTCATAATTAAGTGTCTGTCGATGACCGCAGAAATCTGCAAGTTATGCAGTGTGTTGTGGCGAACAGGATCTAGCACGTTTCTGTGTTTCTTTCCTCAAAGAACGCATCTGTTCAGCGAATCTAACCCTGTACCGATGCTCACATGCTGCTTCAAACACGCTCGGCTCTGAAGTTTCTGATCGATAAATCCATCATCCGCAGGTGCTCGGGCTTCATTTGTGAGTTAGACGGCTCGGATTCAGTGCGAAGACTTAGTTTCAATTCGGATATTCAATGTATACTTTTTAAAGAATTGATCTGATTGATATTTGTTTCGCCATTTTTCAAATTCAACTCCACAAACGCGCGTATTTACGTCGCAAAGCATTGTGGGTGGGACTAACAGAAAGACCAATCATCATTTTGACAAGCGTATAGAGGGAAAAATGAAGAAACTGCCTATAATTGACCAAGAAAACTCGCGTTTAATATTTTTTAACTAAATATATAAAGTTATAGTAGCCTCGCCACTGCTTTAAACGTGTGTGTGTATGAACATAACAATTTTAGCACCCAAACAGGATTCTGCTGCTTACTTGGCTAAATTAATATAAGCTATCCTGTGTCTTAAGACAAGTTAAGTTAGAACAAGTTCAATAAAACATCTTTATTATATTTCTACGGTAGAGGAGAATAGCCAAACCAAAAAGAAACAAAGAAAACACAAAGTAACACTTATAAAACTGTACTGCGCACATGTGACTGGGGCTAGTGCCATCTAGTGGTCGCTGATTTAATGTGGATCGCGAGCCGTGTGTGTGTGTGTGTGTGTGTGTGTGTGTTCACAAAACACATTATTTGTCAAATACTGTACATTATTGTATGTCATCAATGATTCAAATTGAAAGGTATTTGTTTGTGGTTAGTAAGATACATGCATAAAATGTATGCAGTGCATGGATAATTGTGCGTGCATCTATTAATCATTTAGAGTCTAATATCATCCCTTAATCGTGCCACTTCTTTTCTCTCCCAATACGGTAGGAAGTTAAATGAAACATGGAGGATGTTAACTGTGACAAGGTGATTGACAGGCCAGTTTACAGTGTAGTTATAGGACAGAGCGCTCTGTTAAAGACGCAAATGTATGCCGTGATAGTATGTCCCAAAGCTTGCCTACTCTTCTACTACACACTCAAAAGTGTGTACGTTTTCTTCATCAAAAGAGTACATACTTTAAGTGCATAGTATATATATAAGTAGGCAGTCAAGGCACATTGGGAAGCAGCATATGTAGTGCTGCATCCAAACTAACCAACTACCAAGTCAACACAAAATGGCATTCACGATCCATTTTACTTCCATAATGTGACATGTTTAAACGGCACTTTTAATGAGAAGAACTTCATGTTATATTCTGGAACTGGCTGGATTGTGAAAAGTGAATGTTAAGATACCAGAATGGAGGCGAATAGGATGTTGCCTTAGAAGTGAAGCAAGTTGTTACATTTTTATGAACGATTATGAAGACAAACATTTTCTTTGGTATAATGTGCAGGTAATCATTTACAATGCATAAAGGAACACTTTTAAAAAAAGTAAATGGGTCTGTTTTCATGTTTTATAAAAATAATTACAGTAGTCTACTGTTTGAGGTTGACTGTATTACCTAACTATGAATATATTATTAAGAAAATAATTAATAGACACTTGCAGTATTTATATTATTATGAGAATAACAACATAAATATTGAATAGCCGTATATGCACTGATTTTCGGAATATGCAAAACTACTGTTTTTTTGCTCTAATAAATTGCACCGGTAACTACAGCGAAAAAAATTACATTTTGAAAACGATGTTAAAGCCATATTTCTTTTTTTTTCTCTGCAAATAAACAAATGGAGAACAAAAATACCTACCAGAACAGACCAAACCACAAATGTTTAAAATCAATAAATACTTTTTACTGTATGTAAGTGTGAAACCAAGCAGCTCCGTAACTGTGTACAAAAAAATATATCATTAAAATGATTAGTCAGGGCATAAGACAAGCAATACACAGGTATTGCATGGAAATGTTTTTGTCAAGGATCTTCCCTGGGAAGTTTCAGCGGGGGGTTTGTGCGAGCGCTCTCTGACAGTGGTACAGGATGCAGTCTGGGAGAGCAGGATGAGGAGAGCGCAGCCACATGGCCAGAGCAGCACCGTTCACTCTGCAGTGCAGAAGACAGGGGGCGCCGCTGAGCAGCCGACGCGCTACCATTCAACACATGAACATGATTGATGGGCTGCTTTCCTAAATAGTGTGTAAATTATAGTCAGCTATGGTGCATGTTTGAAATGGAATGTAAAAGGTGCTAAAATTACTGCAAATCACATTAACGTAAGTGATGTTTTTTGTTTGTTTTTTTACCAATGATGTCCACTACATGTAGCTGTAGGGCGTCTTTGAGAGCGTTCAGGGTGGTTCTGAGCGGGTCCCTGGCATCTGTGAGCAGTTTCAGATTCTGTTTGACGTCATGAGACCGAGACAGCCAGAGTTTCCCATATTCCTCTGTGGTTACGACCAAAGGCCTGTGTGTGACAGAGAAAAATGAGTCTCATACAGTCAGAAAGCTCCAAACATGGTGAAATACTTTGAGGTTGTTGGTTGTTATTTGTATTTCACTTTCATTTTATATTCAGTAGAATTTTTTTTTTTATTAGAAACTGCAACCTGAAATCTGTTGCAATGTGCAGGTCTTTAACCTCAGAGGAAAATTCACCTTCAGAAGATTATTTAGGATGATTTTTATCTCCAAATAGGTGAAATATTCTTTACATAAAGCAAACAAACAATATAGGTATGAAATATGTATATCAAAGTGTATAATTGTGTATATATATTATAATAGTTAACTAAAACTAAAACTATTATAAAAAAACACTTTACTTACATGAAATAAAATAAAAGTTAACTGAAATAAAATTAAATATTAAAAAACAAACATTATATTCCAGAATTAGGCAGCATGAACAATAAGATTAAAATGACAAAAAAAAACCCCAAAATACTAAAGACTTTAAATAAAATTAAAACGAGAAATATAAAAATAAAAAATAATTCAAAATATTAATTAAAAATTACAATGTTCTCAAATACTAAAATAACACTGGTATTAAAATAAATTCTCCATTTCTTTACTTTCAGTTAACAGGTACAAAAAGTTATTGCAGTGAATGCTGTTTAAAAACAAAACAAAAATCATAACCAGTTTTAATATGATCAGCCATAAGGGTTATTGGGTCACAGCTTAAAAACAATGATCTACAATCAATATTGTAAAAAATTTATTTATACTAATCAAAATCAAGTATTGCTTTATTCTTTAGTCATCTTTCTTAAGTGTAATAAAAAAATAAACAATGCGTCTTAATAGTTGAAAACGAATGTAAAGTAGTTTGATGTAGTTTCAGACACGCATTACCTGATGAAGTCTGCTGTTGACAGTGTCCCAGAGAAAGGGAGAGTGTTTGTGTGTCCCGGTTGTGTTTGATAAGAGACGGTCCTGGTAAAGGACACGTTTGTGTGAGGGTCGTCCATCAGCAGAGCATAATGACACACAGATGTACTCCTGGCCTCCAGACAGTCCACGACGTTCCCTCTCAAACTCACCGTCTAAGACAGAAGATCATTTTGGGTTATAAATATGCCTTTAATAATACTATATAATATATTAAAAATATTAGCACCAACCTCCAGCTCCTCACAGGTCAGCTGCACTGCAACATCTTTTATTACAGTTTCCGTGCAGCTGGATATAAAGATCACAAGCAGCAAAGCTTCATCTCTGAACAGGCGGCAGGAGGACAGAAGACAGGGGGGTCAGAGGTCAGGCTGGAGACATCAGAGTGAGGTAGGTCTTGAGGTCAGCGGGTTTTTTTTTTAAAAAAAAAAATTAAAAGTGTGGTCAGATCTGAAGACCGGGTGGGGATGTTTAGCCGATAGTTTGTTGGGCCACACTATAACCATATCGCCACCCAGTATGTGAGAGGTTTTTGCACGTCTGTCTTCTTTAGTATCTTTGTTTTGAGCCGGACCATTGGCTGTAGAGGATTTGGGGGTGTGGCCAAAAGCAGATATGGATGTGGCTGGCTCCTCCTCCAGCAAACTGCCGTACAGGAAGCTGTCGGTCGTGCTACGTGAGGAGCGAGAGGAGGAGTCGGAAGACCTCTCGCTGGTGCCTGATGACGATGATGATGATGATTCGTATGCGCGGGGCTTTTTTCTGAAGCGAGGGGGCGGGGCTTCAGATTTTCCCAGCTGAGAGGAAACAGAACAGTTGGCATTTACACTACAAATGCAATGCATGTGATCTGAGTGAGTGGATATTTAGTACCATCAATACAAGATGGTAAGATAAACGTTCTATGACTCTCAAAATCCATAATTTTCTCACTAGAGACATGGAGCTCCCGGCTCCCAAACCAACAAACAGAGAGGAAGCCAGCTGCTGTTTGTCCTGTTTTGTGTCGAGGGCTCCAGCTGTGGCTCTAATCTCTCTGCTGCCTCCTGTTGGCCGGAGGGCTGAACTGCAGCACTGGGTTCATCCACCGGAGGTGCTGTTGTTTCTTTTTGTTGAAGATACCCATCTTTCCCCCAAACTCTCTTTACACCCTCAAGAATCAGAGTGCTGGAGCTGAAATGATACATAAAGTTAATATTCAAACGTACCATGTATACACTACCGATCAAAAATTGTACATATTTTTGAAAGAAGTCTCTTAAGCACACCAAGAGGCCGTTCACACAGAACTCGTCTTTGCGTCTAAAAGCGCTCAGGAATGTTTTTTTAAAAAGCACAGCCCAGATCGCGGGGGTCTCAAGATGCGCTTTTGAGACGTGATGCAATAAAGGAAATAACAGGAAATAGCAAAACAGCAGGATATATAGAGAATATCAGGCTCTTTTTTTAAGAAACTGGTTGTGATAATCGCTTGAAGAAATGTTACACAGTTCAGGGTTATCCAGACACATCCACTATGAGTGCCTCCTCTGCCATGTTGTCATGCCAACCTGCTATTGTCATGCCAACCTGCTATTGCTATTGTCATGCCAACCTGCTATTGTAAACAGAAGCTAGCAAGGTTTGCCCCGCCTCCAGGGTCTTCTGATTGGTCCACTGTTTTGGAACTGACATTGATGAGCGGCGCTGCATGTAATAGTTGAAATTTGAAACTTGGCACAGCGTATTAAAAGTCACGGCGATCATGGAAGAGATGCTGCAAAAAGAGCAGTAAAAAAAACCCCCAGTAATATTGTGAAATATTAAATTTAAAACATATTGTTAAAATGTAATTTATTCCTGCAAAGCTGAATTTTCAGCATTATTACTCCAGTCTTCAGTGTCACATGATCCTTCAGAAATCATTCTCATATGTGAGCCTGGAGCACAAAAGCAGTGTTAAGTCTCTGGGGGATATTTGTAGCAATAGCCAACAATACATTGTATGGGTCAAAATGATTGATTTTTCTTTTATGCCAAAAATCATTAGCATATTAAGTAAAGATCATGTTCCATGAAGATATTTTGTAAATTTCCTACTGTAAATATATTAAAACTTAATTTTGGATTAGTAATATGCATTGATGATGTAGAAATCTCAATTTCGAAAAATTGACCCTTATGACTGGTTTTGTGGTCCAGGGTCACATTTCACAATATTACTGTATTTTTTTTGATGAGCACAAGATTTTATGGTGAGCACAAGAGACTTATTTCAAACAAATCTTACCATGTAAATAATATGTTACACCACCAAATGTCTAGATGTCTTGTTCACTTAAAGTGGTCTAAATCTGAATGTTTAGTGTAAAAACATCCTTAAAGGTACACTATGTAACTTTCTTGTTCAAAATGTACAAAATTGATATAATGAGTTTTGTTTATTAACTGCTAGAGAGCCAAAAGTTATATAGTGTAGCTTTAATTAGATTAATTTGTCATAATTGGGACAAGCAATCAGGCCTGTTACCTCCATGCCGTCCCAGGGGGCTCCACGGGGCAGGACCCACTCATAGAGCTGTGAGTCCTGGCTGAGCTGACGCAGCTCCTGGGCCTGCTGACGGAGCACCGTGTCCTGGGAGGACGAAAGACCCTCAGCCAGGTCCAGAATCAAGTCTGGCTGGCCCTCAGAGATCTTGGTCAGCGCAGAAAGAATCCAGACCCGTGTCTCTGAGCTCACGCTTCTCTGATCCAGCAGCTGCGTCAGGAGCCGGATGACCTCGCGCTGGTCCACAGACTCTTGGAGGTGAGCATATTCTCCAAGCACCTGAGCGAGCACACACACACACACACACACAAACCGGTGAACAAATATCTCTTGTGAGTTTCCTGAAGAACACTGATTTAATTTGCAGTTCATTCCAGAAGGGTTTGATGTTAGCATGTTTCTAAGCTAATGACTCAGAAATTAAGCATTTAGCGTTAGTTCTGGCAGGTCACGTGAGTCAAGCTTGCATCAGCTGATTCTCAGCTGATCACATCTAACTATAGGAATACGACACCTATATAAGCATTCATATATAAGGTCCCTCAATATCATCAGCAGTTTTCGCATTGCTCAATAACTAATTACCCTCCTCCATCCCCAACTCCACCTTTCGCCACATTCAGGACTTGGCTTTCTGATATTCCTTGCTAATCAGACTCCTTTATCTTGAATAAAGTGTTACACTTAAATATCATTTAGTACATTAATGATATCTGCCTTGTTCTGTTCTGTTAACCAATTGAAAATTATTTAAAAATTGATTTAAAATGAATTTAAGACAGTTAAAAATAGGAAATGATTACACATACATAAAATACAGTGCACTCAGTTCAGACATTGCACAGTGCTCATTCAATAAACGCACAGCTAAACAGATGAGTTTTGAGTCTAAATTTAAATGTGACTAATATTTTAGCACATCTGATCTCTTCTGGAAGCTGATTCCAACTGCGGGCGGTATAATAACTAAAAGCAGTATGTAAAAGTATGCAATGTATATTTCTATGACAGGTTTAAAAGGATTTCATCCATCCAAGGAGTCCTCCATCTTTTTTACTACCAATTATAATGCTGTATTTTACATTAGCGTAAATGTTTTTACAAATTTACATTAAAATATCAAAATATTTCATATAAACTATAAATAAAACTTCCAATAATATTTATATAATAATATTACATTGTTATCTGTCATAGCATAAAAATTTTTAAATATATAATGTTAAATGAAATTAGTTATCATGAATTAATACTAAGGTTAAACTTGGTGGAATAAATAATTATTTAATAAATTAATTAATGTAATTATTAATATGAAATACTTTTATAATGCTCAGTTGGGTTTTAAAAGACAATTAATATTCAGAAAATATCAGATGAAAACTGAATTGAGCTAAATAATGACACTATTGTCTTCTGTAGAACTGCTTTATAGCTGAAATTGAATTTGTTTCATAATTGAAGAATTTTGCAGAATTAATACTGTTATTTTCTGTCAATGTTGTCAATTCGTACTGTGAAAACACTTGGGAACAATCTGTATTGTATAAATCGCTGTATAAATAAATGTGACTTGACTTGGCTTCATAAAAAAATAAATGTGTCCTAATCAGTGTTGGACAGTAACACATTACTTAATAACGTGTTACTGTAATTTGACTTTTTTAGTAACGGACTAATTTAACGCATTACAATTTTCAAAATAGTAATTAGAGTATAGATACAAGCCGAGGTCTCTATACGTTACTGCCGCGTTACATTGCTGACAGAATGCAGTGTTTTATAATCTGGAGATTGTAAAAAGAATGTAGCACACGCACTGTCAAGTCAAGTGCCAGTGGATTAGAGACCTGCTCCCGCGAGACCTGACCCGACGCAACACAGGTAGAGACTTGTGTGTGCGGGATGCGGGAGAATAAAAAGATTCACGGGACTCCCGCAAAATAGAAATATCTAAAATATCTAAAACAAATAAATTGTTATTCATCTCTTGCACAAAAGCTACATGAACTAATATAAAATAAAAACGATTAACAGGTGCAAGAGTATGCAGAGTTACTATTTAGGCTATAACACGTGTTTGCAGCGTTGGGCAATGCAGTGCTGGAATGTGCGTGCTCACGAATCCTCTCATTTTAACACACGAATTGTAGACATTTTGAAAGATTCATTATGCATATATTTATGTGTTATAACAGAGATTTGTGAGATTGCGATGAACTGAGGTCTTTTAGAGATTATAAATGCAGCGCTCTTTGCTGGCATTCGGCCAAACCATGCACGCCGCAGCCGCTTGCTTTAGTTAATTAGTTAAGTGTTCTGTGAAGGTTGATGCTTTAATAACAAATATTTAACGGGAGCGTGTATATGCAGGGATTTCATACATTTCATGGAGAAAAAAAAGTAATTAATTACTCATTACTTTTGAAATAAAGTAATCAGAAAAGTAACATGATTACTTTTAAAAGGAGTAACCAGTAATTTGATTACATTTTCAGAGTAATTGCCCAACACTGCTCCTATTGATTATAAGAAATACAAACTGGCTTTTTGGGTAAAAAAATGCCAACGGATCTTAAAGTGCAAATGTTAAATCCAACTAATGAATACATTAATTTTCACTTCATCATGAAATTCACTGTCAGAAATTATTTAGGATGACAAAGTTGTTGTCCTCCAATATGACGGCTTTTTTTTTTATAAACTTTTTTTGTATATATACATTTATTACCTCAGAAATAGGCTGCACGATAATCGCATGCGATATTTAGCGCGCATTTGTCAGTAAAGCCGGGTCGGTAATCAGCGGTAAACATGCGCAAAATATGCTTGTGGTTTTGCGCAGCTTGTCAGTGAACAACGGCTCTGTGTAGTTAATGCTGCTCGATGTGAAAGCATGCATGTGATGGAGATTTAGCGCTGATTACAGAACCGGCTTTCTGGCAAGATGCGCATTAAATATCGCATGCGATTTATCGTGAAGCCCTAATCTAAATAAATGTATTTTTGGGATTATATATTTTTTTTTTCTGAATATTTTTTTTTTTTTCCTGAATATTTTTTCCTCAATTTACCCACCTTAATCAGGTGTTTTAAAATTAAGTTTGAAGCCTGTCACTAGCATTTGAATCAGCCTTATAGCAGAATTTTTTTTGTGAATCATCAGTGTATCAAAAAACATTGTTTTTGTGTGTGTGTATATATAGAGTCATACACACCCAGCTCATGAGCTGTAAGAAGCGCTGGGGCAGATGAGAAGCGTCTCCCTTCAGCACAGTCAGATACGAGTCGACAGCATAAAGCCGTAACTGATCATCTTCCTCTTTAGACTCTGAGCCTGAGACAAAAACATCAGAAATATAAAACAACACACCTTCTACAACAGTTTACAGCTCTTAGATCGTCTATACTTCTCGTTTACCCTCCGCCAGCAGCCGCAGGAAGTTGTTTGGGACGTCCTGTTGCAGCAAATCTCCACTTGTGGAAAAAACATCATTCATTGTCTGAATGAACCACGAGTTATCTGGAGCAAACGTAAGGGTTTTCATAGGAACATAACAGCTGACATTCAACAAATATTTGTTCATTTTATAGAAAGTAGAGCATTGTTCATAAACTCTGTTTAATGAAAAGGATATTTTTCAGCAAGCTCTGCGACTTTTCCAACCAGATGGATGATGGTGTGCTCGTCGTTGCAACCCCGCAGGAAGTCCAGCATCTTCTCAACGATCACGGTCACATTCTGAGCATTTGTGATCCTGAACAGCAATTCAAGAGTCTGAGAGAGAAGAAAGAGGAAGAGATGAACACAAGACCCTTGATTTGTTGGGAATTATGAATCTGATATTAAATCAATTATTGAGCTGATCTGTGCTATTTGTGAGAGCATCACATTGGTTTACCAGGTTTTGATGTTTTAGAAGTTGGATTTTCTCTGTGCTTTTGTTGTTGTTATGACATAAAATAATAGATATGAATTGAAAATTTGAAATTATGACACAAAATTCATAATTATGAAATAAAAAAGTCATATTTATGACCTAAAAAAGTCATTATTCTGATTTTAAAAAGTTGAAATTATGACACCATCAGTCAATAATTATGGTTTTTCTCATAATTATGACAAATTTAGGTCATTACCTCTCTTTTAATAGTGAAATCTGTGTGGTCCAAACACTCAGTGATGGTCATCTGATGCTGCAGGGCGAGTTTAGCATCATGCTGGACGACATACGTCAAGGCTTTCAAACCTGAAAACGCACCAATATGCGAGCAGTTCAAGTGAGTTCAGGTTAACTAACTAGTGAAAATCAAAAGCAGGAATTTTACCAAGATATTTGAGGTTGGTCTTCGGAGACAGAACAAAATTCCCAATGCATCTCGCGGCTTTTTCCAGCAGCTCAGCTTTGGGGTGGATGGTGTAGACGGCCTTCACACACTCATACAGGATTGCTGAAACAGACATGATGTGTTAGCAGCATTCATTTTGCTGACAACATATCGTTCACTCATTAGAAAAGATGATTTTCGATGATTAGTTGTTCTTGTGTTAAAAATCAGAAATAAAACAAACACCAAACATCTGCATGCTTATCAGACACTTACAAAACAACAACTATCTGTAACTATATACTAAAATTATTAACTATATTACTATAATTATTATATATATATATATATATATATATATATACAGTGGGTACGGGACAGTATGCAGACCCCCTTACATTTTTCACTCTTTGTTTTATTGCAGCCATTTGATAAAATCATTTAAGTAAATTTTTTTCATCATTAATGTACACACATCACCCCATAATGACAGAAAAACACAGAATCGTTGACAATTTTGCAGATTTATTAAAAAAAAGACTGAAAGTTTCACATGCTCCTACGTATCCGACGCCTATGCTGTGACCCTCATATATTTCAACTCAGGTGCTGGTCCATTCTTCTTATCTCCTTGAGATGGTTCTACACTTCATTTGAGTCCAGCTGTGTTTGATTGGACTTGATTAGGAAAGTCACCTGTCACACACCTGTCTATATAAGACCTTATCGCTCACAGTGCATGTCAGAGCAAATGAGAATCATTAGTTCAAAGGAACTGCCTGAAGAGCTCAGATACAGAATTGTGGCAAGGCACAGATCTTGCCAAGGTTACAAAAAAAATTCTGCTTCACTTAAGGTTCCTAAGAGCACAGTGGCCTCCATAATCCTTAAATGGAAGTCGTTTGGGACGACCAGAACCCTTCCCGGAGTAGCTTGCGACTTGCCGTGGCCAATACCCTCAGCCTACTCGTGGGAAGATAGAGCCGTGTGTGTGGTAGTCACCGAGGTCAGATCATCCCCCAAAGATCACTGCGGTTTGTCGCTTCGGACTGCTCCAAGATGCGCCTGTGAGATGTGGAGAAAGTTTGTAGAAAAGGCAACCATCACTCGCAAGCCTCCAGCCATCGGGCTTTGATGGCCAGAGGGGCCCGCGGAAGCTCGTTTCTCCTCTTGTCAGATCTCATGAAAGCCCGCATGGAGGACTCCAGGATGGTGAGAAATAAGATTTTCTGGTCGGATGAGGCCAAGATAGAACTGTTTGGCCTTAATTCTAAGCGGCATGTGTGGAGAAAACCAGGCACTGCTCATCCCCTTTCCAATACAGTCCCAACAGTGAACCATGGTGGTGGCAGCATCATGCTGTGAAGGTGTTTTTCAGCTGCAGGGACAGGACAACTGGTTGCAATCGAAGGAAAGATGAATGCGGCCAAGTACAGGGATATCCTGGATGAAAACTTTCTCCAGAGTGCTCAGGACCTCAGACTTTGCCGAAGGTTTACCTTCCAACAAGACTATGACCCTAAGCACACAGCTAAAATACGAAGGAGTGGCTTCACAACAACTCTGTGACTGTTCTTGAATGGCCCGGACAGAGCCCTGACTTAAACCCAATTGAACATCTCTGGAAAGACCTAAAAATGGCTGTCCACCAACGTTTACCATCCAACCTGACAGAACTGGAGAGGATATGCAAGGAGGAATGGCAGAGGATCACCAAATTCAGGTGTGAAAAACTTGTTGCATCTTCCCAAAAAGACTCATGGCTGTATTAGATCAAAAGGGTCTTCTACTAAATACTGAGCAAAGGGTATGAATACTTAGGACCATGTGATATTTTCGATTTTTTTTTTTATAAATCTGCAAAAATGTCAACAATTCGTTGTTTTTCTGTCAATATGGGGTGCTATATGTACATTAATGAGGGAAAAAAATTAACTAATGATTTTAGCAAATGGCTGCAATACAACAAAGAGTGAACAATGTATGGGGGTCTGAAGACCCGTACCCACTGTATATACATTAGTCAACATTTGAAGTGGATCAAAACTTTTCAACAAAGTTGTCCTAAAACCAAAACAATAACCGTTCTTGTCTTAGGACAACCCTGATAAACTTTTGTGATCCACTACAAATGTTGACTGTTGAATTTTTCTGGAATGGGCATTTAAAAAATCTGAAATTCGCTTTTGTGCCATTATCTCCTTGTATTAAAGTTTATCTTGTTCGCATTCTGTACAGTTCATGTCTGATACCACACGCTAGCGTCAGTGTTCATGAGGATTAGGCTAATCGTCCCATATAGAAAACATCACAAGTAAAATAATGTTTATAAAGATAAACATGGGTTCATTATAGCCCACTTACAATTTACATTCCAGAGATCATTAAAAATAAATTATTAAATGCTAAAACTGAATAAATTTAAATGAACAAACTTGGTATTTGCATTTGCAACCATGTGAAACGGGCCCAACTTCCCACGCGTCCCTTAGTGTGGTGTGTGTGTGTGGTGTGTGATGTGTGTGTGTGTGTGCTGCGCGTGTGTGTTGTGGTTTGTTTGTGTGTGTGTGTTGTGTGTGTGTGGTGTGTGTGTTGTGATGTGTGTGTGTGTGTGTGGATTTAAGGGTAGAGTGGGAATGTTTTTGACAACACACTAGTTTCTTTTTTCCATGGGTGCTGTGATGTACTAAATTATTTAAAACTTTGGTCAAAATCTACAACAAAGCACCGACAGTAATCTAAATATATAAAAAAGCAAAACCACTGAAAACATATTTAATTTTGTTTTACGTTGTATTCATTTTGATTGACATTACGGTTGGTCATTACGTAAAGACATGACTTACATTATTCGCTTTTTCGCTAGGATTCCAAAAAGCATTAAAAAAAATTGTTATTTTTGTGTAATTCGGCTATTGGTGGTTTTCAAACCATCAAGACTTGTTATTGCGGTAACTTAGACCCTTAAAAAAAACCCCTGTTAAAAATAGTTTTTGTTATTTGAAATAAAGCTGAAATCAAATAAAAGTATTAAATGAAAAATGTAAACTAACAAAAAAATTGAATTTTTTTTTCTTGGCAACAACCTAAAATAAATTACTTTTAATTGACGTACAAAATTACTAAAACTTTACCCTTCCAGACTCATAAGCAAAAGAGCACTACATTAAAGTTCAGAAATACAATTTCTGTATATTGTGCGTCTTTCGTTATCAAACCTTATAAACAACGGGGCGATGGAAGCATGCGTGTCTGTTATCATTAATTCGGCTAAAAAAACTATTAAAGATTGTTTTCATTAACTGAAATAAAGCTGAAATATAATAATATAAGTATTAGATGTAAAATGTAAACCTAAATGAAAATTTGGAACGTGCAACGACCTAATAGTCAGAAGTTTAAACCAAAGGACTATATTACTGAAAACGTCTAGTCTGTAATATCTACACACAGAGCTCTACATAGAAACTCAAAAAAAGCAAAACCCCTGAAAGACACATGATGTGTTAGTTGACTAATTGTCTTTTGGTCTATTAGAAAAGCTGATTTTACCGTAAGTGATGTTGTGGTTCATTTCCGCTCTGCGCAGAGACTCATCCAGAACGTCATACATCATCTCACTGGTGCTGAAACATGAACAGACACATTTACATTACAATTTTTAGTGCATAATGTAAGCATACAAATTGGCCCGCAGCTTGTGTTTGCATGGCGGCCCGTCGGTACCTTTGGTCCTCTTTCCCGAGCAGCGAGAGGATCCTGAGCAGCGGGAGCTGCAGCCACGGCGCAGGAACATTGCGGTAGTTAAAGTCCACCGGGAGTTTCCCACCCAGCACCTGCTTCAGGATAGTGACGAAACTACCCGTCAGGTCCTTATAGCCGTCTGGACTCTCCTGATAAAGAGAAAGACATCAGATTTAACTTCGGCGCACTCGTATACCGTGCTAATTATTCTTTGCTACTGCATGATGGGGACAAAATCACACAGCTGATCAAACAGGTTTACATGTGTACTTAACAGCTGGTTTTATGATGGTAAGGTCAGTGTGATCTCAGACATAAAAACAAAAACGTAGACTTGATTGTATTAGATTTTATAATGAAATAAAAAAGGTATAAAGGTGTTCACTTTAACTCAGTTTCACAATACAAAGCCACCTATCATAAATACTGACATTCAAAGCCCATACTGTATGTTGAAGACTGACCGTGATCAGCTGTAGGTAAATATGTAAGGATGATGACATGACACCCGGATCTTTGTCACACAGAGCTTTTCGAAACTTGCTATGAATGTGCTGGACTTGATTAGGAGCAATAAGATAAAACTTATACAACGCCAGGACGGCTTTCCTCCGAATGATCTCCTTAGACAGGAAAGAAAGACAATAATATGTGACCCTGGACCACAAAAACAGTCTTAAAGTGTCAAGATACATCTGAATAGCTGAATAAACCTCATTAGCTTTCCATTGATGTATGGTTTGTTAGGATTGGATCATATTTGGCCGAGATATAACTATTTGAAAATCTGGAATCTGAGTGCAAAAAAAAATCAAAATATTGAGAAAATCATCTTTAAACGTGTTGTCCATGAAAGTTCTTGCAATGCATATTACGAATCGAATATTAAGTTTTGATTACCTTGGGCAAAAAGTATTTAGTTCCAGCCACGCAATTGTGCAGTGAGTCTACGGTCCCACCTTAAAGATAGTCATAGGCCTGTAATATTTCATCATAGGTATACCTCAACTATGACAAAATGAGAAAAAAAATCCAGAAAACCACATTGTAGGATTTTTAAAGAATTTATCCCTGGTAAAGTTCCTAGTAAAACTATATTTGGGCTCCGTCCGATCTTACAAACAAGCAAGATTTCTGGCTCTCCCAGACCTGTAACTTCTTCTTTAAGAGGCTCCTCTGTCCTCTACTGGTTACCTGTATTAATGGCATCTTTTTGAACTTGTTATCAGTATAAAAGACACATGTCCACAACCTCAAACAGTCACACTGCAAACTCCACCATGGCCAAGATCAAAGAGCTGTCAAAGGACACCAGAACCAAAATTGTAGACCTGCACCAGGCTGGGACGACTGAATCTGCAATAGGTAAGCAGCTTGGTGTGTAGAAATCAACTGTGGGAGCAATTATTAAAAAAATGGAAGACATACAAGACCACTGAAAATCTCCCTCGATCTGGGGCTCCACGAAAGATCTCACCCCGTGGGGTCAAAATGATCACAAAAACTCGGACTCAAAAATCCCAGAACCACACGGGGACCTAGTGAATGACCTGCAGAGGGCTGGGACCAAAGTAACATAGGCTACCATCAGTAACACACTGCGCGTCCAGGGACTCAAATCCTGCAGTGCCATATGTGTCCCCCTGCTTAAGCCAGTACATTTCCATGCCCGTCTGAAGTTTGCTAGAGAGCATTTGTATGATCCAGAAGAGGATTGGGAGAATTTCATATGGTCAGATGAAACCAAAATAAAACCTTTTGGTAAAAACTCAACTTGTCGTGTTTGGAAGAGAAAGAATGCTGAGTTGCATCCAAAGATCACCATACCTACTGTGAAGCATGGGGTGGAAACATCATGCTTTGGGGCTGTTGTTCTGCAAAGGGACCAGGATGACTGATCCGTGTAAACGAAATAATGAATGGGGCCATGTATCGTGAGAGTTTGAGTGAAAACCTCCTTCCATCAGTAAGGGCATTGAAGATGAAACGTAGCTGGGTCTTTCAGCATGACAATGATACCAAAACACACCGCCCGGGCAACAAAGGACTGGCTTCGTAAGAAGCATTTCAAGGTACCGTTTGTGGAATTGGTCCTACTCCAGGCCTTTCCAGATCTCACCTCTCATAGAAAATCTGTGAGGGAGTTGAAAAGCTGTGTTGCTTCCGCTCCGCCCCATACACATTCACTGCCTCTAGATGAGATTGCTTGGAGAGAATGGGCAAAATACCATCATTCCAGTGTGTTGAAAACCCTTGTTGAAGACGCACAAAACGTTTGTAGCCCTGTCATTGCCAACAAAGGGTTATACGAACACAGTTTCGAGCGATGAATTTTGTTATGAGGCACAAATGACGTATATTTGTGCACCTCGCTATCATTTGCTAATATAAATTTCTTTTAAAATCCTACAATGTGATTTTCTGGATTGTTTTTCTCATTTTGTCTCTCATAGTTTTGGTATACCTATGATGAAAATTACAGGATTCTCTCATCTTTTTAAGTGGGAGAACTTGTACAACTGGTGGCTGACTAAATACTTTTCCCCCACTGTTTTTACGGTTATAGAAATTTACTAATATCTTCATGGAACTGCATCTTTTACTTAATATCTTATGATTTTTGCCTAACAGAAAATCTATAATTTTTACCCATACAATGTTTTTTGGCTATTGCTACAAATATCTCTGTGCAACTTAACACTGCTTTTGTGCTCCAGGTTCAACTACGTTATTTATTAGACGGCATCAAATGACGCAATATACAAATAATTTTACTCCATAATTTACACTTTTCTTAACTGGGAAAACGGGTTATTAGTGCCTGATCTGCACTTTCTGTTAAATCTGGTTTCATGCATAATTGCCATCAACAGAAACAGTGTGTTCATGGGTACATTCAATTAGTAGTCGTAATAATATTACAACAATATATATTACATATATTTAGGATGTAGATGTCCGGCATCAAAGAATTGACAAAGTATTTATGGTCGCATCATGCCAGCATCCGAAATGCCCATTAAAGGTCTACATTTAAGTTCTTCACATATTTTTGGAGAATAAAATGTCAAAATTTGGTTGAAATAATGTTCCATTGTCATTCAGTGTAACGCTTACAGTTTTGTAATAATTCAAACAGCATGCTTATTCTGACTTGTACATATTATAATATATAAATGAGTAAGGGAGCATATTACATTTTTATTGTGTTTTAAATGAGTAAAAATTATTACTGATGAATGGGCAAAACTTAGGATAGTGGCACATTTAAAAAATGTTAAAATTACAGCTGATTAGTATTTGGGGTGAAAGTAATTCATTTTTTAATATGTCATATATTGATTTTTGTTGTAAATATGCCTGATGAGATTGTTACACTGAATGACATTTTAGTGGGTGTCTTCTGTAAATCAGGGGAAAATGTATGATATTTATTTTTTGCTCGGAAAAACAAAAATACAATTACGTTAATCAGAATTTTTTTTTATTATTTTTTTGGAAAAACAACAATTTAAAGCAGCTGTTTTTATGCTTACACCCGTTTCGGTCTTTGACCCTTAGTATAAAGTAGTGTTTTGTTATGTAATTAATATGATTATTAATAATAATAGATACTAATGTGGTTAAATGGGAGATTCTTTATTCTTATGTTAAACAAAGCAAAAATAAAATAAAAATGGTGTTTACTGGACATTTATTGTTATAATTAACTAAAACTACATCTTTTTAAAGATTTTTTTAAGATTTAAGATTTGTTAACTGAAATATTGCTTGAATAAAATAAATAAATAAATATTACGTGCCTTGGCAACGTTACGTATTAAAATACTAAAACTGACATAAAAACAAGATAAAGCTATATAGAAATATAGAGAAAACTGATAAAAATTACAAAAGCACACCACAAAATTACTAAAACCTAAATTAATGCACTAAATATCCAGCTCATTTCAAATATTACTAAATATAATATTTTTGAATACCAGTAGAACAAAATAACACATATCAGCCATTTTATATCATATCTGAAAGCCTTATTTATATGGCTTTTAGATATCTTCAAGTGTTGAAATAAGAAATAACTTGTGTGTATTGTGGAGGAGTGAATCTCGCTGGCTTACTTTGGATGTGACAGCTTGTCTTCCACCAGAGGAAGGACAGCAGGTATCATGTCTTTGGGAAACACCTGAGCTACTACAGTCAACGCCATGCACGCTTCAATGAGGTTAGTGCTCTGAAGATCCTGTCACACATGCATGAGATGTTCATCCATACATTTTACGTAACAGGTCCAATTAAAGGTAATAAGCTAACCAAGCTCACTTTTAATAGTGTGTTTACCAGCAACAACAACAATTCATGGCCTTCATTAAGGAAAAGAGACACCGCAAGGTAACCCTAGATGATAAAAAGAGATATAAAGATTAAAATCATACACATTCAGGGTCCATAATTAACAAGAATCTCCACATAGAGTTAATAATAAAATATAAAAAAGTATATATACAGTGTGTATATATATAAAATAAGTTAATTTGCAAAAACTGATACTCATTAATAAAAAAATTTTTTTTTCAGAATCACGGTTTTTTTTATGCGCATGTGCAAGTTAATATTCAATCATCTGCGTTGGGTTTGTTTTGATTAAGTATCTGAATACTTAAATCAGTAATTTACTAATGTCCCACGCTTTCCGTTTTGCCGATTAATCTTTCACCCGATAGTTTTTTGGGCTGTAACTATCTTGGGTTTTATCGGCACAAATCCAGCCGATTATTTTCCGGGTGTTGCTGTTCGTTGCTGACACGGTCTAAGAATGGGTTCTGTCTGTCAGTTCACCTTACCGAGAGCGGCCGACAGAACAATTCCTTTCCCGGCGCCACAGCGCGCCTTCATTCACGGAATAGTTTTCTCACTTAATTAACATGACCTACTTTTGTCCCGCATGTTTATGCTTCACTTTATAAAGGCGATACATAAGATCGCCTGCTCTCTGCCCTCCTTTCTCTTTCTGTTTGTTCCGTTTTTTAAACACCAAACTTCAAACTCATCTATGCCTCATTGTTCGTTCATTCGTGAAGTAAACTTGTGTCTGTTTGGTGATTTAAATAAACTGTTTTAGACTGCTGCTAGCGAATTGAACGCGCGTGTCTTGAGTGTCGTGTGATACCGGTGAGGTTTCCTAGGTATCAGCGCTGCGACTTTTATTTTGAGTGATAGTCATCCTAGTGTTCCGAAATTGAAGAAGCCTGGTTAACACCGTTGTGCGAGAGTACTACATCAATCTCCATATGTATATAATTTTAATCTATGGCCTTTGTTATATATTTAGAGATGTGCAGCCTATATTCAGACGATTGAACTTGAGAATGGTAACACTTGTTAAAAAAAGAGCTGGCTGCTCCCCTTTTGTTACCCTGATAATACACGTACTGAAGAATCTAGCGTCTGTGTAATGAAAGTAGTGTTCCTGGTATAGTGACGTGTTAATTTCAACATTTTGAATTACGCATTAATTATTATATACTACTACTACTATGGTTCAGTACTGTTTTTTTAAAATAGTAAAGCACTATTTTAGTTTCAGTATCCATTTTAAAAACTATAGGTTAATTCATCGGTATCGGCCAGTGTGGTCCAACATAGCTATCGGTATATTTGTCAAATCCCTATCTCGAACATCCCCCATATATTTTACTACAAGTTAAGTTCATAGAAAGAGGTTTTTGTTTTTTTTACATATAAAAAGTTTGTTTCTTCCACAGATGTCGTGCAGAAGCCGACACTCCAACAGTCGACTTTTTTTTGGCAAAAGCAATACCTCCCATTTCAGTTTAAGTCTAAACAAACCCCTTGGGGGTATCTGGTAATCTCCTCAGATGATATGTAAAATGCTGACAAACGTTGTTTGTTGTGATAGATCATAAACTTTATTGATTGATTCACACCAATACACAGAGCTTTGCCCGTGCGCGCCGGAGGTTGTTCCAGTGCCTCTTTGGCAAGGCTCCAGGAAACGTTTCGCTTTTTTTGTCCCGTTACCCCTTAAGAAAACCACTGGTTCATCAGTTCCCTCTCGATTCTAGCACGTCTTTTCAAAGGAAAGTAACTTCACCGGGACCTGATACAGCTCGCTGATTCGCTAAATGGACTTGTGGCGTCTGTTCACAAACACAAGGAATGGGCTCAAACTCTGTCGTGCTTCTGGTGTACAGGTGAAATACGAGCACAGACGGGACAAACAGACTAAAAATTGCGAGGCGTGAGGCACGACGCCTGAGGTTATGCTCTGAGATGGTATCGTTGGTTGTGTGTGTAAAAAACAACGGAGTCTTAGGACTAGTATCGATACTGGGGATCGTGGGAAGCCGGCCTAGATCTATACATACATGGAACAAAGAAAGGTAGATGAATGATCGCCGGGGCGGACTCCAAGGCCGATTCAGATTTACCATCAAGAAATGCAAACGGGAAGTGTCAGTGTTCACCTCGGTTTGTTCAGGATCAGGGCAGAGCGGATGAACTCGGAGTTCATAGTTTAGAAAGTCGATCAGGAAGAAAAATCAACGGGTACGGAGAACCCAACACAAAACATATATATTTATAGCCCCTATACTTTGCTAGTAATGTTATATACTAAATCATTGGAAGAAAAAGGATGGGAGTGGCTGGTGGGATTGGTACAATTAGCACTGAGACATCAATTGGGCCCCCTGTGTACGGTACGTGGCATCTGTTCACTGAAATGCGGTAACAGAACCCCCCTTCGCCATTACACCGCGCCCGCCTGGCCCAGTTTGCTGGCGTGAGCTTGAGGGGAAGGAGGCGGTCCGTACCCAGCATCTCAACCAGTACATGGCTTCGCACAGGGATCTCCTCATCCTGCTCTGGTACATAGCCTCTACACAGAAGGAACCGAGGTACAAAAATAACCAGCTCTGAGTGACCGTGAGGACGGTAAGGTCTGTTCTAACGGTCTACAACCCTGGTGTGGGGTCGTTGAGAGACTAAACCTGCTCGTTCACACAGACACTCCTGTTTATGAGACAGGCATCGGTCCTCCTCCTGGGCAAGGATGGCACATCCAATGCGCGATCATCATAGGCGTTAAAATACAGAGCCACGTGCATTGTGCATTGAATGTGTGGTTGCTAGTACCTTGATAAAGTGTACTTTGTATAGTAAGGGTTATGTGGACTGTAAATTATTATTAGTATTTTGAGGTGTGCTGAACGAAAGAGTGCGGCATAAACACAACTGACTATGTTGGCTGCTGCACTCTGGGTACACGATATGGGTATTATCTAAATATAAAAAAAATAAAAATATGTAAAACAAAATTATTAGTGGTGTTATGTGAGAGCTATAAGTGTTCTATCGTGATGTTCGTTGAATTCATACTGGTTAGACATTTATAATTATTATTGACACTTTATTTATTACATAGACTCATTTAATTGATCAAAATAGATAAACAGTAAAATAATGCATGGCCATGCAAAGAGTAAATTAGAGCACAATAACCTGAGCACGGTTAAATAACCTTTACTACGTAGAACCCGGCCTCGGACCCAATGCATACAGACGAAGGGGCGTATACAGCCGGACAGATACCTGCACAACACGTACACTATCATCAAACACACAGAAGGAAAACAACGCAGCGTGTACCCTATACTTTCCGCGCTC
The DNA here is from genome assembly GCA_018155175.1 of Sinocyclocheilus anophthalmus. Lineage (NCBI taxonomy): Eukaryota > Metazoa > Chordata > Actinopteri > Cypriniformes > Cyprinidae > Sinocyclocheilus > Sinocyclocheilus anophthalmus. Next base: position 263,394 of record JADLZN010001296.1, read on the forward strand.
CCGGAAGTGCGCTGCTAATGTCAGATAAAAGTCTCTCAGGTTTCACAATTACGGGAATTTTCGCCTAAGCACCAATGCAAATCATCGCTTCCTCATCTCCGTAATTTAGAAAGACTTTTTAGATTTTCTTGTATAATAATTAGATAATTTATATATTACGATCAATAGGCTATCACGACAAATGGTCGTCTATCCTTGATATGGTTGGGTGCAGAACCAATAATTAGTGATTTAATGTTTGTTTAAACTGGCACAAAAATAAATAATGTACATACTTTTTTTAGTAACCAAGAAAACTCTGTGAGACCACTTTTGTGTTTTAAGTTTTAAAGCTGTTTTCACAAAGCTACATACAGTTTTTTTTTTTAATTCTTAAGAATACGTATAACATTTGGAAATGTACCAACACAAATAATTGACGCAAATGAATAAGTGAAATAATTGATTTTGTTTCCAACAAAAAAAGAGGGGTTTGGACTTTTCGTTTTTGGAGGAACTGTCTATTTAATAACTCTACAAAGCTCACTTTAACCATTATGCTTTACTGAACAGTTATTTTACCATTCCATGTTAATAAAATAATAAGTAATGAATTTAATTGCTTAAATAAAACTGATCTAATAACAACAAAAGCAACGTCATGAAACATGAAATAAAGAGACACCACATAGATTCCAGCGTTTAAAATCCATTTATTTGGTTTAGGTGTAGGGATATCTGTGTCGATATGACAACCTATATGATATCATGGTATATACACTTTGCTACAGTAACAAAAGAACAACTATAGTGGCGTAGTAATTGAAAGAGAATGAGACCATAGTGAGTAAGAGAGCATAAGTAAATCTTTTAGCTTGCATATCAGAAATAGAGTCCGCTAAACAATCTTTCCCTTCGTTCATTCCCAACAACTCAAGCAGTCAGTCGAGACATCAGTGTCTCTGCTGTGCTTCAACCTCATGCACAGATCTAAACAACATGGAATACATTTATATTTTTAGATTAATGCTTCAGATAAATTATTTCTTGGCTCATGAGCTCAAACACATCCCTGTTGAAAAAACAGCATATGCTGGTTAGGTATGTTTTGACGCTGGGATGCTGGTTTAAGCTGGTCCTCTGCTGGTTTAAGCTGGTCCTTTGCTGGTTTATGCTGGTCCTTTTGCTGGTTTATGCTGGTCCTTTTGCTGGTTTATGCTGGTCCTTTTGCTGGTTTATGCTAGTCCTTTTGCTGGTTTATGCTGGTCATGTGCTGGCAAAGGACCAGCATAAACCAGCAAAAGGACCAGCAAAGGACCAGCTTAAACCAGCAAAGGACCAGCATAAACCAGCAAAAGGACCAGCAAAAACCAGCAAAGGACCAGCTTAAACCAGCAAAGGACCAGCATAAACCAGCAAAAGGACCAGCAAAGGACCAGCATAAACCAGCAAAGGACCAGCATAAACCAGCATCCCAGCGTCAAAACATACCTAACCAGCATGTGCTGTTTTTTTCAACCGGGGCAAACACATAAACTAGAATGCCTAAAGAGGGCGTCGTTGTCATAGAGAAAACAAGCCATGGAACACATCCAGTCCATCCCATAATACCAACATACCATGTGCGAGGGGGGGTGGGCGGGGGGGGGGGGGGGAGTTAGAGTTGGAGCCCTACAGTCCCTCTGTATCATTACAGTCTGCGGTTTATCCTTGAATCCAGCTGCGGTGAGAAATCTGATCGAGCCGGATGTCAAACACAAGCAGGCGGAGGTTCAGCCAACATTCAGGCCCAGATCTGGAGAAAGACAGAACAAATGTGAGGCTTTCATCACAACACTTAATATACTTGCATTGTGTTATGATCTTTTTGTCCACTGACCCGTAATGTGTGATCCCAGGATCCCGAGCAGAACGCTGTTCCGTCCGGAGAAACGCGGAGCGTGCTAACTCTGTTCTCATGTCCAAACAAGATGGACACGCGGGTGCCCTTTAAAACGTCCCACACGTTGATGGTGTAGTCATTGTAGCCACCAAACAGCAGCCTCCCTGCCAAAAGATATTAGCATAGCATAAACAACAAGCTCCTTCAAATAGAAAATCAATCTTGGTGATTCTGGTAAAGAAAAAAAATGTATACTGTATATATACTGTATATAGTTGTGGTCAAAATTTTACATACATTTTGCAGTATCTGCAAAACGTTAATTATTTTACCAAAACAAGAGGGATCATACAAAGTGTATTTGAACCCTTTCCAGCATGAACTGGATGATGTTGAGATCCATCTTTTCACCCTGAGGACAACTGAGGACTCATACACAACTATTGCCAGAAGTTTCAAATGCTCACTTGGCTCCTGAAGGAAACACGATTCCATTAAGACTTTTTCAAAACTTTGAACAGTATGAATTTTTCTTATTTTGGCCTAATAAGATAACTTTACATGTTTTCCCAAACCAAATAAGTTCAATTTCGCCTGATCTTTAGATTCAAAAAGTTTCTTAAAGGGCTATTTCATAGCAGGCTCTTAAAGGGATAGTTCATATAGGCTCTTAAAGGGATAGTTCACCCAAAAATGAAAATTTGATGTTTATCTGCTTACCCCCAGGGCACTCAAGATGTGGGTGACTTTGTTTCTTCAGTAGAACATAAACGGAGATTTTTAACTCAAACCGTTGCGGTCTGTCAGTCATATAATGTAAGTGGATTTGAGAGTCAAAAAAACATACAGAAGCAAAACCAAATTAAACCCTGCGGTTTGTGATGATACATTAATGTGTAAAGACACAAAACGATCGGTCTGTGCACGAAACTGAACAGTATTTATATCGTTTTTTTACCTCTGATTCACTGCAATGTCCGAACTGTCCTGAACGCGTTCCTATCTACAATCGCAATTAGAGGTCAATGGTCCACATTGGAGATGGGTGTGCGGTAATTCACTTATAATCTGCGATCCGCAGTACAGCAAGAAAAGAAAGGAACTTGTCGGCACCGGCTGTTGAACCCTCTTTTGGACAAGTTCGGAGATTTCAGGTGAATCAGAGGTAAAAACTATATAAATACTGTTCAGTTTCTTACACAGACCAAAAAATTAAAAACAAAAAAAACAAAAAAAAAAAAAAAAAAAAAAAAAAACACAAAAAAAAAACAAAAAAATAAAAAAAAAAAACAAAAAGAAAACGACGGTCGTTTTTGTGTCTGTTACCAAGTGGCAACCTCCCGCTCTCTCTCCTGAAGCCAACAAGGAAGTGACTTAAACTGTAATTCGTCAACTGGCCGCTAGAGGCTGGCTGCAAAAGGGAGTCAATCCCATAAACTCCCCATGTTAAAATGCCCAACTTTACAGCAGAAAAAACATGTTTACAGCCTGGTATAAGAAGTGGTTTTGGTCTATATAGCTAATTTGCCCTTCATGACAACTGTGAGGGGGGTGAGTTTTTTTATAACTCATCCGTTTAAATAATATTAAACTTAAAGTTCTGCATAATTAAGGGCGAGGCCACTTGAGTGACAGGTGGATTGCACTGCTGACACTGCCGTCGAGCTAGGTGTGCGTGGTTTCAGCAACCTGCTCCCGCCTCTTTGCCCATTTTTGATTATCTGGGAGTGACGCGCGGTGATGTGCTGCCAAGATGGCGACGGCCGCCTCCGCCCACTTTGAGCTTCAAAAACTTCGTCGGAAACCTACGGGTGACGTCACAGACACTACGTCCATGTTTTTATACAGTCTATTGTCATTCCTCATGTAATCATCACGAGCTGCAGGGTTTAATTTGGTTTTGTTTGTGTATTTTTTTTTGACTCTCAAAAAGCCCGTGATTTCCATCCCCTGACCTTAGATGTCTGAACAGACTGTAACGGTTTGAGTTAAAAATCTTTGTTTGTGTTCTACTGAAGAAACAAAGTCACCTACATCTTGGATAAGCAGATAAACATACATTTTTCATTTTTGGGTGAACTATCCCTTTAATGCATCGTGTTTCTTTCAGGAGCATCAGTGAATGTTTGAACCTTCTGCAATAGTTGTGTATGAGTCCCTCAGTTGTCCTCAGTGTGAAAAGATGGATCTCAAAATCATACAGTCACTGTTGGAAAGGGTTCAAATACACAAAAATGCTGAAAACCCAAAGAATTTGTGGGACCTGGAGGATTTTCTGAAGAACAGTGGGTAGTTTAACTGTTCAGGACAAACAGGGGACTCATGAACAACAACAACAAAAAACCCTGCTGTGGATCATCCAGGTATCAACACAGTGTTAATAATCAAGCATATGTAAACTTCTGAACGGGGACATTTTTATAAATTCAACTATTATTTTCTCTTGTGCACTATATGTAAATGTCTTTTATGTGAAATATCTTATTCAGGTCAGTACAAAATAAAAAAAAAACATGTATTTTGTATGATCCCTCTTATTTTGGTAAAATAATTAACATATTGCAGATACTGCAAAGTGTACTGTATGTAAACTTTTGACCACAACTGTATATAAAAAAAAAATGCAATTAAAATATATCAAATTATACATTCATTTCATTCTAGTTTCTAAAGACTCAGTGAGAGACTAAATTATTGAAGGAAACTGAAGGTTGTGCTCATTGCATTATGGGATATGGTTCTGATCCTAGGGCATTGCTACGGTGTTCAGAGTGGTTGCTAAGGTACAGTATTCTTAGTGGTTGCCATGGCATTTCTATGCGATTGCTAAGGCACCCTGTCCGAGCCATGGTTATACACTGCACATTTTGCAAATACAATAGGTTAAGTGAGTATACAGAATGAATAAATATCACTTAATATTTCAAACAGTGTCAGTGCTTACCGCTGAGGGAGAAATCCACACTAGAGGCTCCAAATATGATGCTCTCTTTAGAATAAATGGCCACCTCTCTGTCTGCCCTCAGGTCATAGAGACGACACTGTAAAGACAGAAAATAAAGATCAAATTAAACACATTTTTTGACTATTTAACTACAGTACCTGTTTACATGTTATTAATGAAGTCTCTTCTGCTCATCAAGGCTGCATTGATGTGCTCAGAAATACAGTAAAAACAGTAATACTGTGAAATATTTTTTCAATTTAAAACAGCTGTTTTCTATGTAAATATATTTTAAAACAATTTATGGGTGGTTTATTTCTGTGATGCAAAGCTGAATTTTCAGCATCATTACTCCAGTCTTCAGTGTCACATGATCTTCAGAAATCATTCTAATATGCTGAAGAACATTTCTTATCATCAATGTTGAAAACAGTTGTGCTGCTTCATATTTATGCAGAAACCATGATATACGACCATTGTTTTTTTAATAGAAATTAATGCTTTTATTCAGCAAATATGCATTAAATTGATTTGTTAAAATGACAAATATTTATAATGTCACAAAAGATTCTATTTCAAATAAATGCAGTTCCTTCTATTCATCATAGAATCCTGAAAAAAATGCTTCCACAAAATATTAAGCAGCAAAAACTGCTATTTGATAATAATAAGAACCATTATTAATAAACGAGCACCAATAATAATTGAGCATTAGAATGGCTTATTAGAATGGATCATGTGACACTGAAGACTGGAGTAATGATGCTGAAAATTCAGCATTACAACACAGGAATAAATGACATTTTTAAATATATTACAATAGAAAATGGCTTTTTTCAAATTGTGCATGTCAAATAAATGCAGCAGATCATAAACTTTTGACAGGTATCATATAAAAAAAAAAGCGAGAAGGGAAAAGACTCACAGTAGCGTCATCTGAGCCTGAAGCGAAAGCATCTCCGCTGGGATAGTACCTGCAGAGATAATAAAACATGAGCAGTCATGTGACTGCTTCACTCAGTAAACACTACTTGAAGGTGCTGTCAAAGTCCCTTTTAAGACAAGTCAGATCAGTCGATGACCATATTAGCACTCTTCCGGGCCTGTACGCTCTCTCGTGACATTCTGAGTGTTTACACAGACTATTAAATATTGACCAGTGCTGTAAAGGCCTTAAATGTCACTCAGTCTGCTTTTTTTTGGCTTTGACAAAACCTGAAGGGAGAAGAGGCCTGAGGACACTTACCGCACACTGTTGATGTCTGACTCGTGAGTCTCAAAAGACTGGACGCACTGTCCCGTGCGCATGTCCCAAACGCAAGACTTCTTATCGCAGCCCTGAGAGACGCGAGAACATGCGGGTCACTGCACAGGCATATTAACAGCTCTATTGTGCTCAGTCATTTTATGTTCCTTGATATGCTTTTTTAATCTCAAAAACGGCCAGCCGCTGACTTGCACTTTATGAATCACCAACGACCACGGTTTCAGCTAAAAATCTTCTTTACTCTTCTACTGGAGTCAAAAAGTCACCTACATCTTGCATGGCCTGTCAATTAACAGCAAATTTTTATTTTTGTGTGAACTATCTCTTTAAGAAAGCAAATAGGGTCAGTTATGATCTCATGTTGACTGTAAGGTAATGTGTGACATTGGTTTGTTAAGGGAAGGTTTGTGTTTGGCATCAGCAGCTCAGTTCCCACCCCTGACACGAATGTGTTTCCGGTCTCAGAGGGGGCCAGATCCAGACACAGCACATCAGCCGCGTGTCCATGGAAGCTCTGCAGCATCTGACCGCTCTCTACATCCCACAGAGCACACGTGCCGTCACCGCTAGACGTCAGGATCTGCCGCAAACACAAAACACACCACAACCAGTCAAATGCAAGACACCGTCTCATTATTTCACCACGTATTCAAGCATACCTGCATATCTGAGTTAGTAAAGCAGCATGCAGACAGGTAGTTGGTGTGCATGGCCACTGATTTCTTCTTGGCGGCGAGGTTTTCATTCTTGTCCAGGGATAGAGGGTACACAGAGCACTTATTGTCCAACCCACTGCAAAAAAACAATGTGTCAGTTAAAGGTACAGTATGTAATATTGACAGCTAATGGGTACTGCAGTCCAAATTCTCCTGCCCCTCCTCCCCAGACGCGATGCTCACGCGGGTTGCCAGATTGAGGACATGCAACAGGAACGAGCGCAACTGACAATGGAAAGTTGACGAGCTGTTCATTGCAAGTTAATGAGCTGATTTAGAATAACCGGCTGTAGCATTGTTCTTCTGTGAAACAAGTATGTGATTTTAGCATGTATATTATGATATTTTATGCTTTAGTGCATTCAAAAAAAATTGATACATCATTTTAATAAAATAAATCAAGTGAACAAAAAATGAAGTTAGCAAGCAATTCTCCACTAATATTATCTCCCAGCAAGGATATTTTGTATTTACTAAACTTGTAATTAAAGTTTAACGTGTGTGACATCTGCGGCACTAAATGAAACTGCAAAACAAAATATTGTTTCCTAAAAACTCCTAAAGCTTTCTAGCCTTTACACAGGTTGGAAAAGCTTGAAGTCTCGCCCCAGTTTTTTGCAATTGGTTAAGCCAGATGGTTATTGCTCAAAGAGAGTGATATAATGCTTAGAAAGATTGAAAGATTTAGGCTACGTCCACACGAAGCCAGGGCTTTCCCTATCCAATCTCTTTTTTCCCCCTCGTCTCAAGAAATATCTGCGTCCACACGAAACCATGAAACCGACACAAAACGATATAGTATACATGCCAGATCAGTATGTGGCGCTGTAATTCTGCCACAGAGATACACTAAAAATGGAGAAGAAGACTTGGACTATGCACATAAAGCTTGCGCGGTATACAAACGAACATGGAACAATACATGTATTAATCTGTGTTAATGTTAGTTAATAAAAAGACAATCGTTCAGTGTTTGTTCATGTTTCTGTTGCTGTTACGTGGATCTGTGTGGACGAAACACCTATACGATACAAAATTTATACATATACAGCTAAACGCGTCTCCGTGTGGACGGGGCCTTAGAAAGGAGCCGGAGAGCCCAGAGACTTACCCACAAGCCACTGCACATCCAGAGGGGGCGTAAGCACAGGCCATGACCCACGTACAGGGCATAGTCACCGCATGCTCCTGTCAGGACATGTAATATATTAAAATATATTAAAAGCGCCGTTATTATAGCTAAAATATAAAATTCTGTTACTTAAAAATGAAATGAATGGTAACTTGAGACAAAAAATAAATAAATAAATATTATTTCAGCAAAGCTACATTTCTCATTTTCATTTAGTTTACCTTGATGTACTAAAATAACTAAAACTATATAAAAATATGTAGACTTAAAAAAAAGACTAAGACAAATTACAAAAACACACAACTTTATTTCATAAAATAAAATGAAAAAATATTAATTAATTCAAAACATTAGTAAACTATAACAGTATCTATAATAGTATCTAAATTATACAAAAAAACAAGTTAAATAACAAATTCAGCTACATTTTACATCAACATTAGTCAAAAGCATACTGTACATAATTATATAACAGTTAGTGACTAATGTTATAGGTAAACTTTGGGGAAAAAATAAAAAGTATATGATATGGTCTTTGAAATCATAGAAATATCACTTTTTTAAAGTGTCAGGTTCATTTTACCTTATTTGTTGTAAACGCATCCCATACAATCACCTTTCCATCCTAAAATACAGAAGAAAATTCAATAATTATTGATACAATTACTGCATTTTTTGCATCATTTGCAAAACTGTGTCACTGTGAAAGGAAGTGATTTATAGACTGACCTGAGATGAGCTGACGATTCTCCTCTTGTCTTTACACCAGTCCAAACACAGGACTTTATTTCCATGGCCTTTCAGAGCTCGTCTGGTCTTCATAACAAACTGACCCAAAGCCTCAATCTTCTCTGCCACTTGATGTACTGATGGAAAAGCCACAACTTAAATGCCATTTTGTTTATTTCCTGTTTTTATTTTTCATTAACCTGCCCGCAGTTAATTGCATCTTATCAAACCATTAGAAAAAATATATAAATAATAAATGAACAAGATAATAAAAGGTAATACATAAATAAAATGTGTAAATACATAGAATAAATGTTAAAATACTTAATATATTACACAAAATAACTGAATTTAAAAAAAGCTTGAAATAGAATGAATATTCTCCTTGTGAAGTAATTATTAGCAGTGTTGTTATTGTTGTTATAAAAATTGAAATATAGCTGAAATAAAATATTAGA